>LPNX010901840.1:0-26731 GCA_001517045.1 Pseudotsuga menziesii | reverse complement strand
TAAAGTTTCAAAGAGGAGCTTCTTTTTATCCCACACCACAAGGTTTGTTTCTTTACGATTATTTTCAAGACCAAAATAAGCTTTCCACCCTCCATTAATCCTTTTCTCAATTTGTGATGAATATCAATTCCTAGGTATTTGTAAGAGAACACCTCCTCCAAGTTGCTATTGTCATACACAAAATTAGCATAAGTGTCCTTCATGGATTTGAAAATCATAACTTTTGTTTTGTCAATGTTAACATTCATACCCATGATAGAGAAAAAATCCTTAAGAAGTCTTAGTTACTTATCAAGATCAGATGGACACCTTGCCAAAAGAACAATATCGTCAGCATAGAGAAGAAGGATGATGACTATTCCAGCTAAGATCGTGCCAGCACAACCTGCTTCCTCTAAACAACCTTCTAGCTTATCAATGTAAATTCCAAATAGGGTAGGGAGGAGGGGGAAACCTCGTTTAACTCCGATATTACACTTAATATCTTTCGACCATTCCTCATTGCTCTTAAAATTGGCAATGACATTGTCATATAACTTTATTGCAGCAACTCTCAACTCGAAAGGAACCTTTATCACTTCTAATCTATTCCATAGGTTATTTCTAGGTACCATATCGAAATACTTTCTAAAGTCCACAAAGCAACAAAAGAGATTGGATTTATCATTATGACATTCCTTCAAAATGATCCTAAGCGTAACGAGGAGGTCCGTTGTTGAGTTGTGCCTTCTAAAACTCGTTTGGCATTTATCCCTCTTACCTTCACTTTCAAGCCATATGCTGAGCTTCTTTTCCAAAATAATACCATATAACTTGGCTAAGAGAGGGATAATCATAATTGTCCAATAATTAGAGGGGTTATTTGTATCCCCACTTTTAAAAACAGGGATAATGAGGCTTTGAGTCCATGGTTTAGGGAACCCTTGCTTGACTTCTTGATTGAATAGCTTGTGGATGTGAGGAATGAACACATGACCTCTAATTTTTATATATATACAACCTTTTGGGAATGAAATCTAATTAGTTATAGATTTGCTTAAAGAATGTGTATTATTAATCTATAAATAAAAGGCAAGCCATGCAATAAGTTCCGGAAATGTTCTTTGTACAAATATTTAGAGAAAGTAAGTTGTTAAATATAGACTTCTATAATCTTTACTTGGATAGTTTAAGAGAAAAGAATGTGAACTATTAGTCCAAAATTAAAAATGTAAGCCATGCAATTAGTTCTGGAAATGTTCTTTGTAAAGAGATTTAGAAGAAAAAAAAAGTAAGTTTCAGCCAATGAGCTACACAATTGTAATTTCCTGGTAAAAAATAATAACAAGATTAGCAAATTTTGGTGGATGTAGCCCCAAGTTGGTGTGAACCACATATATGGTGTCCATCTCTTTTGTGTCCATTTCTTTTGTATTTTATGTGTTATATTTTTGTGAACTCACCCAAGCTAATGCTTTGTAATTCTTACATGTTAATTAAGAACACTCATTTCCATACTTGTACATAATAAATAAACTATGGATTCTGTTAAGGCTTTACTTACATGAAGAATACAATTATTTGTTATAAAAGAAACTGAGGTAAAAGTGTTTTGTTATCATGAATGAATGATTGATCATATGTACAAGCTCTTCTTAGTAAGACCATGGAAGGATCCTTTACAACAAGAATACATTTATTTTCCCATGTAGGAATTTAAGAATTGATGGGGAACACTCTTAATTGGACATCATTTGCTTTCCTTTCAATATATGCAAGTTGCAGTTCATAATTTACACAGTCTTTTCCTAGAAGTTGCGGAGGTTCGGAACTAAGGGTGAAGAGTTTCGACTTTCACGTCTAAATAAATCTTTGCACTCCATATAAATTCATTTGTATAGTTTCTGAGATTACCGCAGTTTAGTTGTAGAGTTTTCCATTCCAATTGGGAAAGTGTAAGGTAAAATATGATTTTATTGGTTTTGATATTTATCTGAAAAAGTACTCTTGATTACATAGAGAGGGGGAGATGTTTTACAATAGATTATGAGGAAGATGTTGTAAAGTTTAAAAATTGTGTAATGTGATGTACCATAAGGTTTATATAAAAAATGAAATAAAAGTGAAAATGATATAGGGTTAGACAAAATTATATTGATTTCATCTTAAACTAGATATATCAAGTATCAAAGGAATTGAATATCATATCTTGAAAGTGTAAATTTTTTCTTAATGTGCAAAAAATTTCACAATGCATATCATTAAAATAATTAAAGTTTCGGATTGATAAATAAGTTTAAATTATTTAATATAATTTTTAATGAATTGACTGAAAATTAACACTACATAAACAAATTTTAAATAAATATTTTTATTTAATTGTTTTAATATTTTTTACAATATAAAAAAATCAGTGTGTAACTTGAAACTTAAGCGTTAAGGAAGAATTATTTGGTTTCATTACACTAACTGATAATAATGCATAAACCAGTTTGAATCCACTTAAAATTTTCATTTGTAATGGATACCCACAAAAATTGTATAAATTTTATGGATAAATAGTTTTAATGAATATTGTCACATCTTAAATTAATTTTGTCTTGATTGATTTATATCGAAATATATTAGTGAAAAAATAAAGTTTTATCAATATTGTAAAGTTTCATCACAATGAAAAAAAAAACAAAAAACAAACAATATTCAGCGTTGCAATGTTGTAAAGAAAATCCAATGAAACGAACGCCCACATACATACTTGTCAACAAATAAGACGAATGATGTAAACACCAGTACTAAAAGCCATAAGCTGCCACAAGTTCAAAACCTCATATGCCCATCCAGGCCTGGAATTTGATGTTCCACAGAATGTTTTGTTCATTTTTACATGTATTTGACATGTAACTTTTTTATAAACACGTCAATATTGACAAGTAAAAAAAAAATTGAAATGCCAATTTGACGTTTATGAATTTAGATAAAAAAATTTAATACCTATGTTAACTACTAAAACTTAGATAACAATCATTGGTCATTGTGCTGGGTCAGCTCTTGGGCTGCTCTTAATTTTAATCTAGGAACACATAAATGCTAGACTTCTCTATTTCTGTCTATGTATAAATTTTAAAATTTACTTTATTAGTAAATTTCTATATAAATATTTTACTCATATTTATATATAATATAAAAAAATATTTTATTCACACTTATATATAATATTAAAAATAAATTGACACTCAGCAAAATTTGTTAAAACGTCAAATGATAGGCACTAAAAACTTAAAACTGTCATTAAAAATTTATTGACAGGCACAAGAAAATTGAATTTCTAGGCCTTTGCCCATCCCCTTTTATCTCCAAGTGGTTATCAATATGCATGTGATCTTTTAAATTGGATGTCTTTAGAAATCAAATGGAATGTGTAGTACACACATAACACATAAATTAAATATCTGGATATAATATTGAGGTTTTGGGAAACGACATGTGATATGTGTCAGATTTGTGCACGTTACCATAGAATGTTAAAATAATATTTGTGTAATGTTATAAGGTATATGAATTTTTATTTTTATTTTTATTTTTTGTTAATAGGTTTAATAATTACGCCAAAGGTGTTTTCACAATGGAGACGCAGTCTCAAAAGATTCCTTGTCTCCCTGGCCACTAACGTTTTGACACATGTCTCATCGGCTTAGCGAATGGGGAATCAACAAGTGTTGTTTAATGGGTCACAGATGAGGCTTCCTGCTGACCAAATGGACGCCTGTTAAATAGCTATTGTTGTGCATGATAGATTGATTGTCCTTACATTTTTTTTCATGCACGTATGTTGATCAATTTTGGTTTTTTTTACTACACTTTAGTTGGGTCTTTGATTCTATAATCTTAATTTTGAAACTTCTATCCCGCAGACCGCAGGTGTCCTCTGTGTTACGACCGGTGCTACGGATGAATGGATTGACGGACTTGATAGATTGATTTCCAGTTATGCATCCTTCTTCCCAACTGGTGTTTGGCGTGTTTTTCGGACAGGTGGCTTGCACGTTTTCACTAGACTTCTATCTATTGGCCTAAACGACTGGTCCTGGCATATTTTTTTGTGTAGGGTTTCACTGTCCATCACTGTAGTTCATTTCTCTCAATTCGGCATAGCTTCCCATGATTTTGCGAAAGTTAGTCCAGCAGTTTTTGTGGGTTTAGGCTAAGATTTTCTCGATGGCTTTTGTGGCTTTAGGCTCATAGTTTGTAGGGTCAATTTGGTCGTCAATTTGTTTCACTGCTTCTTTAATCGATGGAACACACTTTTCCCATGTCCCTTCATCCACATTAATGGTTCATCAATGTATTATTGCTCCATTAATGGGCCTACATCTTAATTTCATTCAGACATGGGCCTATATCTTCATTTTGGCTCACCTTATGACGATCTGCAAAATATTTATTATCCACATTTGTTGTTGCACCGCCTTTGCGTTGCATATATAAACAAGCCTTCAGGAAACCACTATTTCTTATTGTTTTCCTTTGCTTTGCTTATATTGATTTTGCTGTGCTTCGTTTACACTAGACAGTTTCCAACAGAGGTTTTCTCACCTTGTTAAATTTGGAGGTATTCCTTCAGTCTCCTTAATTAAATGTTTTGAATATTCAATGCAGTAGAAAACTTTTTGCCTCGCATTTGACCTTACAAATAGGTTCTGTTACTGTCTTTAAATTTTCACAAATCTATTTAACGCATGGTATATAGATATATGTCTAAAGAGGTGTTTTAAATGTCAATACAATTATAGGTATCAGTTTTTAGGCTAAATGAAGATGTTGCTTATGAGATGGTGAAACACCCTTGCTCTGTTTTAATTGATTGTGACTCATGCTCTGTTGCAAAAGGACAATGACTTGTATTGGTTATGTGGCTTCATAATGTTCTAATACTCATGCTATGTCAATAAAATGATAGGTATCAGTTTTTAGGGTAAATGAAGATGTTGCTTATGAGATGGTGAAACACCCTTGCTCTGTTTTAATTAACTGTGACTCCTTCTCTATTGCAAAAGGAATGTGGCTTGTATTGGTTATGTGACTTCATAATGGTGTAATACTCATGCTATGTCAATAAAATGATAAGTATCATTTTTTTGGCTAAATGAAAATGTTGCTTATGAGACTGTGACTCTTGCTCTATTGCAAAAGGACTGTGACTTGTATTGGTTATGTGGCTTCATAATGTTGTAATATGTATGCTATGTCAATAAAATGATAGGTATCAGTTTTTAGGCTAAATGAAGATGTTGCTTATGAGATGGTGAAACACCCTTGGTCTATTTTAACTGTCTGTCATTCCTGCTCTATTGAAAAAGGATTGTGACTTGTATTGGTTATGTGGCTTCAAAATGGTGTAATACTCATGCTTTGTCAATATAATGGTAGGTATCAATTTTTATGATGCACTTGTTTTAGGTAAGGAGCTCAGCCTAAAGCTGCAAGGCCACTATAATAGTGTCCGCTTCCGCCTTTCGCATTTGTCTTTCCACAGTGTGGAATACGATGATGTATTTTTTTCAGCATCGGGAAAATTCGTTCCCAACTTCCAACTTCTGCTTATGCAGATTTCGGATTTTACATTTTTCATTAATAATACTTTCTTGCCAACTTCCAGTTTTCGCTGTACAGATTGCAGAAATCGGAAGTTACATGTTCGCAATTAAATTTCCATACTATTCAACTTCTGCTTTCCGCCGTGCAGACTGCAGAAGCCAGAGAAGTTTATGTCTATTTTTTTTATTTTTCTCATTTTTTCTGACTTCTGATTTATGTACTACGGAATGCGGAAATATGAACTTTGTTGTTTTTCTTCACAAACTTTTTTTCTTCCACTTTCGGACATACGGAATGTAGAACTTTGATACGTTTTTAGTTTAAATATAAGGAACTTTGTCCACGATAAATTGACGAAAAATAATTTTTCAACAATATAAAAGTTTTGAAATTAACATTTAGGAAAAGGCTATGCCCGACTTCCGCCTTACGCCTATGCAGATTCCGTAATTTTCATTTTTTTCTTGCCGACTTCCGCTTTCCATTGTGCAGAATGCAGAAATAGGAAGTTACATGTTCACAATTAACTTTCCATTATTTCCAACTTCCGCTTTCCGTCATGCGAAATGTGGAATCTGAGAAAGTCTTTGTCGTTTTTTCTCTTTTTTTCTCATTTTCCCAAATTTCGGTTTCTGCACTGCAGAATGCGGAAATCAGACTTTTGATGTTTTTATTCACAAATTTTTGTTTCCCCTTTCTAAAGTAGGAAATGCGGAATGCATAACTTCGATACATTTTTAGTTCAAATAAATTTCTTTCCGACTTCTGCTTTCTGCTGTGCGGAATGCGGAAGGGAGAAACGCCACACCAAAATGTAACATATAAAATTAACGCTTTTTTTTATTATTTTTCTCATCTTTTCGACTTCCGGTTTCCGCACTGCAGAGTGCGGAAATAGGAACTTTGATGTTTTTGTTCGCAAAAAAATTTTCTTCCACTTTCCACTTTCCGCTTTCCGAAGTACGAATTGTGGAATGTAGAAATTCATTACTTTTTTAGTTCAAATATAAGAAACTTTGTCCACGATAATTTGACGAATTTAAAATTTCAACAATATCAAACTTTTGAAATTAACATTTACGAAATTTACATCTAGGAAATCTATTCCCGACTTCCACATATGTGGATTCCATAATTTTCATTTCTTTATTTTCGACTTCTGCTTTCCGCTATGCGGAATGCAGAAACCGGAAGTTACATGTTCACAATTAACTTTTCATGTTGAGGAATGCGGATTTCCATAATTTGCTGAAAACTGAATCATTAACGTATTAACGGAATTCTCTTTCATTCATTATTTAATATCAAGGAACTTATTTTTCATTGTAAAAAAATTAGACATGAGTGCTTTATACACAATAAGAATGTTGGAAAAGCTAAAAAAAATGCCTTAATCATCAATATTTTCATAATACAAGCAAGGTAGCAAATAAGAGATGAAATAACAAAATGTGAAATTGCTCATTCCTTCATATTCCAAACTCTAAAGCACCAGTTATAGGTCAAAATGTTGGATAATCCCCAACAGTGTAGCAACATTAAATTCTTTGTTTAGGCGCAGATAGCTTTTGCATCTTTTCTCATATCTGCAGTTGGCTGCAGTCCACTTAGTTGTTTCTCTCGATCAAAATTGGTGTGTTCTCATCCACCAATCCCACATCACTACGGAAACTATAGGACGAATGAGGGAGCTATAAAGCCCCTGCATCAGTAGTAGGATTCCAAACTTATCTTCCCAACTCCTCCCATTCCGGCCTTTGATATCAACATGTTGGGAATTATTTCTTCGGCATCCATGAGAGGGGAAATAATGACGCTCACGGGTCCAATTTTTATGCACATGAAAACCCATAAATGAGGTCCAAATGATATTTTCCTTAGTAGGAGGCCCTATTTATTGAAAAGTCTCAAGAAATGTTATTATGAGTTTGGGATTCTCATGATGTAGTATATCTATATCTTGGGATTAATGTGATTTGTGTATAATTCTATCATCTCTTGGAGGTCGTGAAAGGTCACTTTAACGTACTGAAATATCTTAATGTAATCATAACACCACCCCTTTCTGCTATAACGTCGTCATATTAGTCGCAGAAGTGACCGTCAGCCTCACTTATCATCAGCCTCAAGTGATCTCATGGTGTGTGGACTTGGCATTTGTCACTTCATCGATCCCTTCTTAATGATGGTATCGATATGCCCTTGTTTTGAGTACCCTGCTTCCTTACCATACTGCATATAAAGAGTTTACTCATCTTATGTTGCTTAATAATTATAGCGATCGCCATTATCAAGCATCAAAAACAACAAATCTTTCGATTTCGGGATGTGATCTATGCCTTCCATTTTCATTTATCTTAAACCTTTATTTCCAGCACCATCGTCGGATATATAAATGTTGTTCTTCATAAAATATATAATGACAGTTCAGCAGTGAACTTATTAAATGAAACAATCCAATGTGATATCATAATATTACAAAGTTAATATAATAAAAATGTTATGTTTATGTTATTATTTCAGCTTCTTGAATAAGATTCTTTTTCTCGATTCTTGCTAATAGTCGTCTCGCCTATTATCATGCCTCGCCATAAGAGCTCCCACTTTGTTTCTTCCCCTCCAGGGATTGTCAGGCCAAAGCCAAATTGATTGTGGAAAAGAGAAAATGTTATAAACGGGAGATTCTTGAGTCAGTGCAAGCTAACATCCAGAATGCAAAGAGAGAGGTGGAGTTGGAAGGAATTTTCTTGTGACCTGAGGAGATAAAAAATGAATTTAGGGATTTACTCCCTGATCGTGGAACCTACAGAGGAAGTCTCTCTCTGTATCAGAAATCCCTGGAGTTGCAATGGTCATAGAAGTTTATCCTAGGAAAAAATTTAGTGGAAAAAGACGAGTACCATGGCGAAATTCTTCTTCAGCGGAACAAAATCATGCTCATCCTGCACAGGATTTTGGACAATCAGATTGAGTTCACTAGGAGACTGGCCATGAAGCTTGAGCCTCATGAACAATTGTTTGATTGACCATGTTATTCTTTCAGTCTTTGTTTTACTCTTTCTCTATTTTAAAAACTACTACTGTTAAAGGTTATTTTTTATGTTTTCATGGAAGAATGTTTTCTGAGACTTATGAAGAACTCCCAATCATTCTGATTTAGTCTTTTTTCCTTTCGAGGGAGACTGCCAGTCTTATTTGCAATCCTGCTTTCCCAAAAATGGCAGGGCTTGGTTTTTTCTGTAAATGTCTATTTTTTGGCTATCGATGCCAATACAAGGACCTACTAATTTAAAAAAATTATATTTTTATTGAATTCTTTTGGCAAAAATTATAATGTTTTTTGGCTTATATTTATTGATTGACTCTACAAACGATCACGATTGGATTTGGACTTTGTCATGTTCCAGCTACTTCCAATTCGTTCAAATTCAGATAACTCTAAATCCTTACATCATTTATATTTGTATGAATTTAAAAAGTAAAATCCCAAATCATGAGGTATGTATATAATCAATGGACAGTTTGGAGCCTATCTATGATGATGAAGAATGCAGTTGGTCTCTTGATTAAAGGTTTCGGTCCTAAATTTTGTCTTAGCATCTTTCTCTAATATATTACATACTTTTTCACAAGGAACCCACTTAGAAAATGCTGAAATTTCACTTTATCATCTCGTATATACTTGACATACCTCAACAGTTCCAAGAATTTGTTTGCATATTCTTCCGTGGTCAACTGTCCCAATTTCATCTCATGGAGCTCTTTAATCTTATCATCATAGTACCTGTCAGAGAGGTACTTCTGCTTGAAATACTTCTTGAACTACTTCCACACAATCTTTCTTTCATTGATTTTCTTCACTTGCCTGTGGTGCTCCCACCGTATAGATGCTCTTCCACCTAAGTTGAATATGGATACTCTTTTTCCTTCATATTTCTAGAGTACCTGTCAGAGAGGTACTTTTGCATGAAATACTTCTTGAACTACTTCCACACAATCTTTCTTTCATTGATTTTCTTCACTTGCATGTGGTGCTCCCACCGTATAGATGCTCTTCCACCTAAGTTGAATATGGATACTCTTTTGCCTTCATATTTCCAGAGTAGTCTTGGGCTTGGAAATACTTTCTCATTCCAAGAAGCCAAGCCACATCTTCTTGACCGTATTTTACCTCACCATCAAACGTAGGAGGATTTTCCTTCTTAAATTCCCCCTGTGAACCATTCTGGTAATGCCTCTTTCCCTTATTCCTGTGAGATGAAGAGCTTGAACCCATAATGGATTCTTCAGATTCAAATGATCCACTAGAATACTTTTTTCTAGAGATGATGGACCTTTTGCGAGGATTCCTTCTTGCACTATTCCCACTTCTTTCTGGATTTGTTGTCTGATGCCAAGAGTTTATCTTCTTTTGGATGTCTATCAAACTTTGTAGAATGGATGCATTCAACTGATTTTGTTGTTCCTAAGCTTTAATAATCCTCTCATTTTCTTCTCTACAACTTTTCAATCCCACCCTTAGGATTCTCATGGTGGCTGCAATATCTGAGGGACCATTGGATTTTGTCTCAACATTCTCAACCTGTATATTCTCCCCCATGGCATTTGTCTCAAGATCATAGGGAACATGTGCATCATTCCTGGTGTTGATCCTCATGTCCCAACCAAGACCAACTTTTCCAAGTTGCACTAGGTGGAATGCTACGTTTTGATGTAACTATGATTATGCAAAATGTGTTCATAAACACAATTGTTACCTGCACCATAATCTCAGAAATTTATAAATTACCTATCGACTGGTTCGTTGCAGTTTTCTTTCTGCAAACTATTTATTCCAAACAAACTTTTATGGTTAGCACAAGTTTTCCATAATGCGGCAGAAATAGATGTTCCCAAGAGGTGACAGGGTTGAAACTCGTAGCTTTGATACCATTTTGTAACGTACCCTTACACCTGACTGATATTCATAATAAAAAAATATTTATTTCTTCTCCTTTAAACACGGCCATGGGTCGCATACATCCTAAATCATTCATTCTAAAGCTCAGATGCTTCTGTAACATTCGTTCCACCCTTAACAGATTCCTTCCGCAGCTAGAAAATTCCTTTCCTCCCTTCACAGGCCCTTTTCGACTTCCTCCTTCCCCCTTCCGCATTCCTCAATGCGGATTGTGGTGGGTGAAACTCCGTAAAATGCTCACTGTTATTCTTACCTTCCCGCTTTCTGCCAAGCATTAGAGGAAATTTGGGGTCTAAATTGGGCCTTATAAGAAAACGTGCCAAAATAAGTTTTTGTGAGTTGGAATTCAAGAAACAATAGAATTTCAATAAAATAAGTCAACCATAATGGTTGAATTGACATATTTGTCATTAAAAAAACTACTTTTTTTGTTCGTATTTTCGACATATCTCATTGTGTTTTTACTCAAATTTCGATCAGGATAGCTCGTTGGATGTGGAATTTGATTTCGCATCCAACGAGTACCCACACTGCATACTTTTGATGGACCTTGCTTCCCCAAAAACAATAAATACCTGAAAAAAACATGATGATGACATCATCATCACGTTTTTTCAGGTATTTCTTGTTTTTGGGGTAGCGGGGTCCGTCAAAAGTATGAAGTGTGGGTACTCGTTGGATGCGGAATCAAATTCCGCATCCAACGAGCTCTCTCGATCAAAATTTGAGTAAAAACACAGGGAGATATGTCGAAAATACGAACACAAAAAGTAGTTTTTTTCTTTCTTCCTCCAAAATTAATCAATATTATTTTATTATTTTAACTATTATTTTATTATTTTAACTATCATTTTATTATTTTCCTTAGGAGGCCCATTTTAGACCCCAAAATTCCTCTAATGGTCCACCGTCCGCTTTCCGCAGGTGGAACTCAAATTATGACGTAGTGATTGGTTCGTTTTCCTCTTTCCGATTTCTTCCTTCCGCATTCTCTGGGCGGACTCCGTAAAACACTTTACCTTCACATTTGGATTTTTGATTTCTGCCTTCCACCTTCCGCATTCTGCGGGTGGATTCTGGTGTGTGTAAATCCGAAAATACTTACCTTTATCCTTTGTCTTCCCTCTTTCTAATTTCCACCTTCCACCTTCTGCATTCTACGGGTGGATTCCGAGGTGTGGAAACACTTAAGTCAGATGCATTCTGACTTTATAACCAAGCTTCTAGCCTCCATGAACTTAAGCCAAATGCATTGGGATCCAAAAGCATATGCAGATGTAAAATATAGGAAACATAACAACAACAAACTCTACTTGAATATTTAGCAAGCATTCAACACATTCATAATAATTCTTAAACAAATACATTGTAGAATTTATATAGAGAATACTTATCTTGAAGATGAAGATGTCCCGCAACTAGCTATGTCGCTACAACATTCCACCCAACCATAAACCAGTTGTGGTCATCAATCTCTCAACTGCCACCCCCGAGTTGGGCATGATTTCCACAAGGAGCTAGGGAACATTAGGCTCACACATATCCAGAACACATCAAAACAAAGCCAAGCCAACCTTTAGTTGGGTTTATCATACTACTCAGACACACATGGCCAAAATGCACATCAAGACTCATCTAAGCCAACTAACAGTTGGGTTTATCAGGCCGTTTAGTCAAGCCAATCTATGATTGCATTTATCATACTTCTAAGGCAGTGGAAGGGAAGAATTGCTAAGCTAGTGAGCTCATTCACAGGGATAGGGACACCTTCGCAAGATCTATCTGGCGTGGAATCCACAATACCTACACACCAACACAAGGAAGTATCCCCTTCTCTGCTACACAGTCCTTCGGGCCATATCTTCCCTTCCAGTGCTCTTCAATGTGTGCATAGAAGATTAACCAGCCACTCTTATCTTTTGTGAGGTTCCTCTCTTCACTAGGTTTATCAAGCCAATTATGGGCCTCTTCAACTCATAAGTCTTGCATACAGTCTAGACCCAAACCAGGGTACACATAAGAGAAAATCACAAGGTGACATAAGAAAATAGGGTTCCAGTCTTTAACACAAACAAACGGGGTTCCCAACCACTCTATAATGCAGAAAACCAAGGTTCCATCCAAGGACTTCATTGTATGCACAGATGCATGCAATGAGGGCCTACGTGGAGTGTTAATGCAAGAAGGTCATGTAATAGCATATGAATCAAGAAAGTTAAAAATAAATGAAAAGAATTATGCTACCTACGATTTAAAGGTCATTGTCGTAATACATGCCTTGAAAATGTGGCACCACCATCTAATCAGTAGAAGATTTTTATTAATGTATGATAACATAAGTTTGAAATATTTGTTTGATCAACAAAATCTGAATGCAAGGCAAGCAATACGGTCAGCTTTCCTTAGAGAATATGATTTTGAGATCAAACATATAAAAGGAAAAGAGAATAAGGTGTTTGATTCCTTAAGCAGAAATGAAAATATGAATTTTATAGCCGTTGTTCGCATCTATAAAACAGAATTGGACTATAAGTTTGAAGGTGGAGTAAGAATGGATAAAAATTATCAAAATTTAAGGCAAAAAGTTACAGAAAACGAACTGAAAATATAAAAACAGATTTTAGTTTGAATGAAAAATATTTAATGTTGTATAAAAACATATTATATGTACCCAATGTACCAGAAATTAAATTGTTGATCTTAAATGAAGTACATAAGAGTCCTTACTCAGGACATCTTGGTTACCAAAAGATGATAACAATGCTAAAAAATACTATTTCTGGACCAATATGAAAAATGAAGTGGTTGAATATATAGCTAGGTGTATAGAATGCCAGCAGGTTAAAGCTGAACATCGACAGCCAGCAGGCCTTTTGCAACTATTACCAATCCCAATTGGAAATGAGAAATTATCAACACTAATTTCATTACATGACTACCTAAAAATCGAAAGAAAAATTATCGTGTGATGGTAGTGGTAGACAAACTTAGCAAGGCAAGGCATTTTATACCTGTTAAAACTACTTATAAGGTTTCAAATATTGCTGATATTTTTATGAAGGAATTTTTTCATTTGCATGGAATTCCTAAGAACATAATTTCTGACAGGGATCCTAAGTTTACTGGTAATTTCTCGAAGTCATTGTTTAAAGGATTGGACACTAAATTAAATTTTAGTACCGCTTATCATTCGCAAACGGATGGACAAACAAAAAAAGTAAATCAAGTTTTAGAAGATATGTTAAGGATGTATGTTAGGGATCATCCAAAGAAATGGGAAGAATATATGCACTTAGTAGAGTTTGCTTATAACAATCATTATCAGGCTTCAACTAAACTTAGTCCTTTTGAAATATTGTATGGTAGGAAGTGTAATACTCCCATTTCATGGAGTAATCCGGTTGACAGATTAATGTTAGGACCCGACTTCTTAAACGAAATGGAACTAACAGTGAAACATGTACAAAGCAATCTGAAAATTGCACAGGACAAAAAAAAGAGTCATGTAGACCTTAAAAAAACTCAGAAAGAATTCCAATTAGGTGAGCATGTTTTTGTCAAGGTAAAACCCAGAAAAAGCTCCTTTAAGTTGGGGAGTTGTGCTAAATTAGCACCTAGGTATTGTGGACCATTTGGAATATTTTCAAGATTTGTACCAGTGGCTTACCAATTAGCTTTTCCACCTAATCTCAAAATACATAATGTATTTCATATTTCTATATTGAAAAGTAGGTACATGATGCTACTAATGCAATCGATTGGAATGTTGTCCAGGTTAAACCAGAAGGATATTTTTAGTTGGAACCAGATTGTATCCTTGACAAGAGAGAAATTTTTCTCTGGAATCACACCATTGGATAAGTAAAGGTGCAATGGAAGCACCTTAGTTCAGATGAAGCAACTTGGGAATTGGAGAGTCATATGCAGGAAGCATATACAATTTTGTTCCACAAAGACTTAGATGATATTTAAGCAACATCGAGGATTATGTTGAACTTAAGAGGAGGTGTTTGTAACCCACTTAGAACTAAAAACATTTTTATGTTGTGAAAATACATTACCTTAAAAGTTATTGTAAAGTTTTATATTGTTGACTAAGGATGGTCAAAGATGACTGTAATTGAATATTTTATTATTTCATAATTAAAAGAAGAGACGCCCATCCAAAGAGGACTATTGAAGAGTGTTCATTGACCCACTAGGAGGAATGATCTAGTGTAGAATGAAAAAATGACAAATGGTAGAAACAATATTCACTTTCTAGTTGATGCATGAGGCAACTTCCCTGAAATTTTGGTCATGATTCCAAGAAAGGAGGAATTGAGAAGGTGGCTCATTAAATTGCAAAACTGACCAAAAGACCTAGGAAAGCACATATATACCCATCGAATGAGAAGGAGATCACTACATTCTAGAGACTAGAACCTTGTGATTGCTGCACAATGAAATGTTAGGCACACATGAGGAATTTGATAAGAGGAAAGCTAAAATGAGTTGCTAGAGTTTGACTGCAAGTGTTACTACTAAGTTACAGAGCGGGAAAAATAAGCTTTTACATAGTATCTTCGACCTAGTGGTTCAGTGAATAGGCTCGGGGGTCCTAAAGCAAGTAATATTAGATTCTTTTAGGAGACGGTTGGGTGGAACGATCTTCTTTGGATGTTTGTCCACTTTGAAAGTTAACAGGTTCTATATTGTTCTAGTTTATTATCTTTAATTTGTTTTCTGTTTATTTTTAAAGGATTTATGAATGAGGAAATTTTCCAAAAACATTATTTGGTTTTGAAATAAAATATGAAAGTTTTTATTCCTGTAAATTATAAGTTAAGAGGAATTCTACTACTTAAACAGTTTTTCATAGCAGAAATGGTAGACTATATTTTATTATTATTTAGAAACAGTATTATATTATATATATAGCTTCATCTAATGTTAAGTTACATAATTATTAAATGATTAGCATTTCTTTAGTGTTCTTATACATTCATACAGAATTAAACAAGAGGTTTAACAGAGATATCATCATTTTTAACCAAATAACAAATTCTTTTTACAGTTAGGGCTTGCCATAGTTAAGCACAGTAAATCCCTAAATGAAAATTTATAAGGTCAGCCAAAGAAACAATAGATTTAGAGTTAAAAACACTATGGATTCCAACAGAGGGTTCGAGACCCATAAAAATAAAATAAATATGAATATTAATATTTACCTAGTATCAATTTCATATAGCCGAAAGGCTTAACATTTTCATAATTTACTCAAGTATCAATTTCACACAGCTGAAAGGCTTATTGTTTTAATAATTACCCACTATCAATTTCACATAGTCGAAAGGCTTATTGTTTTAATAATTACCCAATATCAATTTTCACACAACCGAGAAGCTTATCGTTTACAAAAGAAAAATGATTTAGGGTTAAACACTTTAAATTAACGAAATAGCAGCTTCGAATCTAACCATAAAATCAAACAAATTTCCCTATCTAAGACAAGTCGAGATTTCAAGGCCTGTAAAGTATTTTTTCCATGAATTTATTCAATATCTGAAACCTACAATGAAGGCAATGCTGGCATTCTAACTCATCATCAACAAGAAACATCGTTAACTTTTCAAAAACCAGAATAAAAACCTTTTAACAAAAGCTTATACGCAGTAGTCGTAACCAAGTAAACCTTTTTATTTTACATATTAATAAAAAATAAACAATATACAAAGTAGCACTAATAAATAGAGTAGTGCTAATAAACAATATACATAGTAGTAATTACAAATAATATATCAATTATAGAGTAGAACCAATAGCAAACCAAAGGATTAAACCAAGATAGGAGCAAAAAATCATAAAGACTATATTTCTTTAAACTTTGAATTTATAGTAAGAGTTTTCAATAAAGCAACCGTAATACAACTTCCCACGTAGACTCCATGGTCTGTAACCAAAAAATGGGATTTAAAAAATTTAAACCCTATCATAGCCCGCAGGATTATAAACAATCTTATATCTCTTCCATTAACGAGAGCATTTACTAGCAAACAGAGGGGGCATCTTGAAACCGTTGTATCTCCCAAACGAAGACAGACCCAAAAGGAAACTTTGTTCCATCTTTCATTCACACCATAGACCGTCAAGGACCATAGGGTTCCAAGGCTTATAGGTATTACCAGAACCTTTTTGATGCCAGTTACCCTCGACCTGAGCTCTTTCAAGCCAAACATCAATCATCGAAACCTCCTTCCAAGAAAAAAATGGACAGAGGTTAAACTTTTGGCATTTTGACATTATAAAAATAAATTATAGCAAACTGAAAAACTAATTTTTGCAAAGGAACAAGTTACCCATTTGTACGAAGGGCCGAAGCATGGAGTCAAAGACTATTGGAGTGGTGATGAAAATGTTCGAGTGTGATGTTGGAGTCCGTGGAGTCGAGTGTTGAAAGAGCTAAGAGCCCTCGACTCTCCTCACAAATCATCAACATAGATTAAACCAAAACCTTTGGCTTTCGTTTAAGGTTTAACCATTTTATATTTTACTCCTTACAACTGGATGGCACCACGAGCCCATTCACGTGGGAACGTTAACATCTCACCTACCTCCTTTTGGGTTAAAGTTTTTTACCCACACTCTATAGTTGAGAGAGTGTACTCAATGTTTCCCTTAGTTTTTTTTTTATACCACCTTGATGTTTGTTACCTTAGGCTTGATAGTTGTTTTGGAGCGCAAGGGGAGGGGGGCTGATCCTTTCTTTGAAAACACCTGCAATAATACAAGGATTAAAAATTCATTAGCTTACATAAGCTATGCAAGACCTTTACCCTTGTAACCCTCGCATCTCTAACACACCTAGAACTGAAAAATAAATATTTTTATTTATTTCAAAAAAATATTATGTTAAATTTATTGTAAATTTTTTATGACCAAGTTAGTCAAGAATGACTGTAATTGAATATTTATTTATTTTAATTATTAAATAGAAGAGACACATATCCGAAGGATACTATTGAAAGAACGTTCACTGATCCACTAGGAGAAATGAGCAGTTGTAGAAGGCTGGTTGACAAGTGGCAGCACTAGCATTTCACTTTCTAGCTGTTGTAGGAAGCAAAATTCCTAAAATTGTGTTCATGTTCCTTGGGTGGGGGAATCGAGCAGGTGGCTCATTTAATTCCAAAGTTGGCCCAAAGACCTAGGAAATATTATAAATACCATCAAATTGAGCATGAGGCTCACTACATTCTATTTCCAAGTTAATGAACCTTATGATTGCTACAAAACTGAAAAGTCAGGCATGCAAGGAATTTGATGAGGGGATTAACTAAAGTGGAATTGCTGAGTTAAGTCTCCTACTGAGTGCTAAGTTACAACAAGTTCTGTGTGTTCCATTATCCAGTGATCTTCGTCCTAGTGGTTTAGTGAACGTGATGGGTATTTCATCTTGTGTGAGTAGTAAGCTCATGTAGGCACTCTCAACCACCCAACTATTCTTCGATTTTGTTTAGCCTCCCCAATCCTATAAATTGAGGCCCTCTCATGTATTTTTATTTTTTAGGTTAATATATTATTTCTTCTATTATGTTGATCCCCATATCTCTAAAGAATGAAATCCATAACATATCAAACGATTGGAAAATAATCAAATTCACGTTTAATCAATTATATGAAAAAACCATTGTTCTATCATGGAATCAATTAGAAATAAAGAATTCTCTCCAACTCAATGTCAAAGTAGCTTTTATAACATCAATAGTACTTAAGGAAAATTATTTTCCTACCATTGACATCAAAATTCTTTACCTATATTTTTTGGAAAACATGCACACACAAATATTCAAGAATATTATCGACCTTTCTTTGAGTCTTAAAATGTAAATATTGATTATATAATAGGCAATATGCACTATTCTTAAACACTTTTATGTTTCAAATATATAAACTCTAATGTTAAAATTTGTTATAATAACTAAAAATTCACATACTAGAAATAAATTTCTCATTAATTAATTTATAATCTAACAAGTTAAAACTTAACAAAATAACTAAAACTTTTAAAAAATGATTTACCAAAATATAATTTTCTCCACTCTCATACCAAAGATATCTTACAATTAACTAAATTATAAGTTTTATAAACCAAATTGTTTAAGTGATTTACCATAATATATTGTTTCAAAATTTGAAAAGGTGAATGAGAAGGAGGCAAAGAGCTAAGACATTGAAGTCAAAACATATCATGATCGAACATACGGCCAACATGAAATTTGGACTATTATTGAGAAAAATTACCTAATAGAAATTGCGAACAATAACTACCACTAATGAAAATTGCGAACAATAACTACCACTAATGGTTATTTATTCCTTTACATTTATTTTTTCCAACTTAAACTTTGGAAAAAAAAAACATATACAAAGGTTTTCATGATCTATTTGTTTAGAATGCGACAACCAAAATACAAAATAGAGACAATTTATTAATAATTAAAATTTTATTTTATTTGTTAAATTATATTTTCATATACAATTTAGTAACAAATGAGGTAACAACAAAAGCCCAATATTAAAATAATTTAATTTAAATATTCATAATTAATATTAAAAATATTAAAAATTCACATCACTTCCCAATAACCCATAATTTAATATTTTATTTTATAAATTTTAATTTTTATTATTTTTTCTTTTACATAAGTTGCAGAGTGTGATTTGGCCATTACCAAGTTAGTAATAAGGAAAAAAAAATGTTGTGTACATGAAAATAATTTATTAAGTTAATAGAAAATTTATTAAATTTAATACAATTTTATTTTTTCTTAATTGCATTGGAGAGATGCATTTTACAGTTTAGTATGGGAGAGATGTGTAACTCTTTCTATGCTCAGCCTAGAGTTGACACATGTCCTTTATAAAGAATAATAAAATATTATTAAAAATAACATCCGTGCTCATCCTAGAGTTGACACATGTCTTTTATAAAGAACAATAAAATATTATTAAAAATAACATGTTGGATTAAATTAAATTTAATTTATTTAGAATTGCAAATATATAAAATAATATAAATTAGATAAACTAAAACCATAAACATTAGATTACACATTTTTCAACACCTCCACCCTAAAAAAAGTTTACACCTATATTTGATTCCTCTAGGTGCTTGATAGATCCCCTTTTAGATGGATCTATACTGGTGATATTAAAAACCTATTTCCCTATCATAATTTAACAATCTCTTCATGTGAAGAAAGAATGAAATTGTTTTACCTCCTACCTGTGTGTCAGTCTCCTCTTACGATGTTACTTCCAATCCACTGTTCCATATCATTGTTGTTGTTGATGCGATTTAGAATGATAAACATAAGAGGAAAGTTTGGTCAAACTCCATATTCCCGATCTATTAAAGTTTCGTCAAACTACATAATCATCCCAATATATTCATCAAAATTTTGGAATAATCTTTTAGCGAACAAGTGATCATAAAGTTTGGAATAATCTTTTGGCTAACGAGTGATGACCAAGTTTGATGCAGATAGGTGCTACTTTCTCGTTGAAACTTTGTTGCGTTTATATTTTCGTCACTTGATGAAGCATTTTCCCTTTTTTTTAGCCATGAGTTGTAGATCAGTTGGTCTTTGTGGGGTTTGGTCCCCATGAGGTCTCATGTTCAAATCTCATGGTGAGGGGTTGAGTTTGTGAGCCAAGCGGTGGGGCTTCTAGCTAACCCGTTGGACACCCAGGTCACTTCCCTTGTGGGGGGATCATAGTATTCTCTTGCAGGAGGTGTTGTCGTCCTTTATTGCCTCGTGCAACCACAATGCTAGTTCTACTTGCCGCGCGACAAGCATAACTAGTTCGGGTTTTATGCGATTTCATTATTGTAATGCGCCCACCTTTGCGAAAAATAGAATAAAAAAAAGTATGTCGAGCAAAAGTTTTGTTAATTAGTATTTCTTTGTATGAATATTATATATATATTGTTTTATGTTATTTTATTTGTACAAAATAGTTTTTATAGTTTTTTCTAACATTTAAATTTGAGATAATGGATCAAAAATATGTCATTCATAGTTTTTCTAAACATTTAAATTTGAGATAATTATAAAGAATATGTCATTTTGATGTAGTGTTGGGATATATAATCTTTTAAATAATCTAAACTCTCTAAATAATAACTATTAATATTCCAAATAAAATTAAAACATAGAAATTTTACATTAATAATATTAAGTAAAAAATATTGAAATTTCAACATAAAAATGTGAGACACTTTTTACATTATAAGAACGAACTATAATATTTAAATAAATTAGGTTAAATGTTTAAAGTAAGATAGTTATGATTTCTTTTCACATTATTGAGAAAAAATGATAATAAAATGTTTGTAAAGTATTTTTATTAATATAAATGATTTTTTTTTTTAAACACATAGAGAAAGTTATAATGGTATGCAATAAACAAATTATTAAAAAAGTAATAAAATTATGAAAAGAAAAATTGAAAACTTTGAACAAAACCTAATCTAAGTTTAAGTTGAAAATATTTGAGAAGAATTAGGTGCTTTACAGGAAGTAGTGATGAAACATGGTGGGTCATAATGTTGAAACTTTAAAGATCAAAAGTTGATTCTAAAGAGTGACTATATGGTTTTGGTGGAAAATGCAAGATATGATTTTTTGTAAAGAGTTTTTTTTTTCTTTTCTAAAAACATTAGAGAATAGTTAGTTCAATTAACTTGAAAGGGAAATACAATTTTCAATTCTAAAAACATCAGAGAATGGTCAGTCTAATCTTATAATTACTAAAATGCATGATACCAAGAATCCCATTTGTAACATTTAATTCTCCCATTTTCCAGTGTTCACCATAACTATAGCCACAAGTCTCATATTATCCCTTGCTCCCATCAACCAAATCAACATATCCATGTATACTGGTGGGGTTTATTTAGTTGGTTTGGAAAACAAAAAAACATATATTCTTATTTAATATGACAAAATCAGTTTTATTTAAAATCTGTTCTTTTATTATAAAAGCAAAACTGGACAGGTTGATAATATAAAACTAAAGCAACCAAGCCTCTTAGCTATGCATTCTCTATGATAAAAATGATTTCACGGTAATTTTTGGCTTCCATCACCAATAGGTATCATGTTTATGAAGATACAACAAAATGCAGCTCCATTGTTAAGGCAGATCATATGTTAAGGCAGAACTTTTAGCATTTTGGGCATCATTACGGGTCGCCAAAGATATTGGGCTGCCTTACCTACATATCTTTGGCGACTCCTTGGTGATTATAAATTGGGCAAAGGGGGAATCCACCCTTGACATGGTGAACCTTAACGCTTGATGTTACAACACTAGAATTCTCATGTTCTCATTCACGTGGGTGGATTTCAGTCATGTCTATAGGGAACATAACAAGAGGGCAGACATCTTATCCAAGGAGAGGTTGTGTTTGGCTCCTGGTCATCTCTTACTTACAGAATCATATGATTATGAGTTTATTGGGGAAGACTCAATCCAGGTTTTTTAGAATTTGCTCATTCTATTTCAGTTATTTATCTCATGGATTTTTTGAGCTATTTCTGGTTTTGCTGAGTAGCAGTTACAGGAATTTTGAGAGTCACTTACCTGCTTTGGATAAGGTGTTTGGGCTCTTATTATGTTCTCTATGGACATTTCTCTCACTGATGTATTTATTGCTCACTTGTGAGAGGACGTATACATGTATTAATACCCAGGTGCTGATTGGATTTTTTACTCATCTTGGGTATAGATATATTTTCTGTTTTGAATTGTCATGTAATGTTATATTTACTGATTTGTTTCACCCATTGGGGTATGAACAGCTGACCGATGATGTACATGGTTACCTTTGATTCAATAGAATATCAAGGAACTACTTTTTTCGATTGAAAAGAAAAGGCAGATCATGTGTGTTGCAAGATTACTCATCTTTTAGTGAACAATTTACACTCAAAGTTACTTTTTACCAAAATCTGTCAAATTGTGGCCATTGACTCAACAAGTCGAGCTTCTTCAATGGCTACAAGTGCAATAAGGTAGTCTAAACATATTTCTGGAGCATCCAATGGCTTAAAAGATCTGCAAAACTAAATCTTGCATGTAGAGAAATGTCACTATATAGAGAATTTAGAATAAAGATTAAAGAGGCTTCATATACTACAAAGGATAATCTTTTTGAAAAATGTTTCAAAAATAGACATGGAATTAAAAATAACATGGAATTTAGAATGACGAGATCAGGATGCAATTAATGCATTTTGGTATTTGGATGCAATTACCAACATTTTGGTGTGCTTAGTGGTAAATTCAAAGAATTTTAAGGAAATATGCTGCAACACAACTTTTTTTGGTTCATAATAAATTTTAGTTTTTTTATATTTTTAAATATTTTTAATTTATTTTTTTATTTTATTAAATTTAATAAAAATATTATTTATGATATTAATAATGTGTTTTAACATTAAGAAGATTATGATAATAGTAATGATGCCCCATATTTGTCATTGTTTTATTTTTTTAGTTCATACAGAAAGACAAACTTCACGTAAAAGAAATATATACATTATAATTATTTTATTTTACAAAATCGACATCGAAAATATTGATATAAAAATGGATTACAAAATATATATTTAGTGGAAAGTGGAGCACACTCATTTTCAGGTTGGAACACTTTGTTGGATTTATCATTACAAACGGGTTACATCATCTTCACCTCCATGTGATCTCTACAGCGCTTCACAATCGGTGTACATTTTGTCTATTATTTGAACAGGTGTCAAGTTGTATACCATGGGTGTTCACCCCACAAACAATTATTTTATTTTATTAGCGATGGGTGACCAAGACCACTACTTTAAAGTCGATGTACCACTTACTTTACAGTTAGACATGTCCTTTCCCTTCCTTTTTACTGTATGCAAGTTGCAGTTCATCTTTTAAATGGTCAATTCCTAGAAGTTGTGAAGGTCCGAAACTATCATGTCTATATAAATATTTGCACTCCATATAAATTCATTTGTACAGTTTCTGCGATTACCACAGTTTCGTTGTAGACTTTTCCATTTCAATTGGTAAAGTGTAAGGTAAAAGTGATTTTATTGGTTTTGATATTTATCTATTTTATTTATAAACAATAATTTTGATTATATAGAAAGTGATGAGGTGTTTTACAATAGATTATGGGGAAGATGTTGAAACACTTAAATTTGTATAATGTGATGTATCATAATGTTTTTATAAAAAATGAAATAAAAGAGAAAATGTGCAGGCTTAAAAAATTATACTCATTTCATCTTACAAAAATTTTAAGATTAAAAAAAATTACACCTTTAGAAATTGGATCACTCTTCTTGTTACTTGATAGATCCTAGTTTAAGATAGATCTATGCTGATATCTAAAAAATTTAATTTAATTTTTAAAAGAAACAAATGGTATTCACTTAAAATGTAAGTAGTTGATCTCATATATGTGGTCTAAATGATGGTTCAAAAGTTACAGATGTTCAGTTTTTTGTGGAAGTATTTCAGATATAGACATAGATTTTGAAAAGGAACAACTCTTCAAACATTTTTGTTTTGATATGTATGAAAGAAGAAGACTATAAAAATGATTTATAAAGTCTTTTAAAAAAGAAAACATAAAATGTGAATGTAATGTGTTTCAATTTATGAAACATATAAATGTATACCTTACAACATTTTTATTATAATAATTTGCAATACAATAATTATTTAATATAAATTTATTTTACTTAATTCCAAGTTAAATTGTTTTATCTACTTATTAATGATAATTAAGTGTAGATTGTTTAATATAATCAATATGTTAATTTCGCAATGCATATCATTAAAATAATTAAAGTTTAGATTGATAAATAAATTTAAATTAATTAATATAATTTTTAATAAATTAAATGAAAATTAATATTACATAAACGGATGTCTCTAGAAATCAAATGGAATGAATGTCTCTAGAAATCAAATGGAATGTGCAGTGTACACATAAATTATATTAAATTATATTAAATGTGTGGATATAATATGGAGGTTAGATTTGTAGAAGTTACCACAAAATGTTAAAATAATATTTGTGTAATGTTATAAGGTATATGAATTTTTTTTTTATTGTTTGTTAATAGGTTTAATAATAAAAAATATCAAATATAAAGTTATTGTCCAATCAACTTGCAAATAAAACATAATACACAATATTCAAAAACAATAATCTTTAATGACTTTGTAAACATGATAATTAGTAATGTATTATGTGTTAAATATTATAAATGGTGGAACATATCTAGTCTCTGCCATAGGTGGGACTAACAAAGAAAAAGATAAAAACAAATTAAAAAATTAAAAAATCAAAAGGTCATGATAAAAGAAGCTAATAACTTTGAAAAAACTATAGCTTAATTTTAAGTTGAAATCATTTGAGAAGAATGATAACTTTGAAAAAACTATAGTTTAATTTTTAAGTTGGAATCATTACAGAAGAATCAAGTGCCTCACATGTATAATCTAAAGGAAAGAGTGATGAGCTTGGCAAGCCTTAATGTGTAAACTTTGAAGATTAAAAGTTGATTCCAAAAATTGGTTATGTGGATTTGGTGGGGAAAAAAAGCAAGATATAGTTTTTTGAAAAAGAAATATTATTTGTTCCTATTCTAAAAACATTAGACTAGTTAGTTCAATTAACTTGAAAAGAAAGTAAAATTTTTAATTCTAAAAACATTAGGAAGTTGTTAGTCCAATTATCTAAACACCAACATAGATGTATTGAGCGTGAATATATCAAGCACCAACATGGATCCAATATCTTGAATTATAATTTTTTTTTTAATCTTAAATTTTTTATGTCATATTTTTTTTTTAATCTTAAATTGTTTGTTTTAATGTTTTATTTTACAAAGCAACATGATTTTTTTTTAATTTCTTTTTATTTTTGGTAACATAATGTTATGTGAGGTAACAATATCTCCTCCATATTACATAAATCCCATAAGTAACATTTTATTATCTCATTTGGCTAGTGTTAGCCTTAATGAGAGCCATGGGGCTCATAGGATCCCTTGCCCCCATCAACCAAATGAACATATACAGATACATACATGATGGGGTTTATTTACTTGATTTGAACTCAACAAAGAACTCAACAAAGAATCTACTCTTATTTAACCGCACAAAAATCTATTCTTATTTAACATCAATTTGCATTTAGGTAGAAGAATAGATTCTTCATCATTGATGGATCTCAAAGTATTGATGAAAAAACAACTAATTGATTTGAAATACTGTTCATCAAATGATGCATCATACCTCTCATCTCGTTTCATTCTAGTTCATTTTTCCTTCTTTCTACAAATTGTTTTCCTAAATTCACATTACCTTTATTTTTTTCCATATTTTTAATCGAGTAATAAGTTAAGGCTATATTACTTGCCTCTATGGAGCAATGGTGGATATGAATAATGAGTGTCCTCCTTCTCATGTTTACTTCTTTTGGCCAATCTTGCACAAAACAATCATTCTATGTAAGTTAACATTTGGCACATATGATTAGCTTGTAGCATATTGAAATAAATTTTAAGAATATAAACTCTCAATTTTAATCAATTTTAACTTTTTCAACCTATTAAGATTAAATAAATGTGTTTTTAGTTTTATTTTTACTAAAAATTTCATCTAATATACATAATAAGCAATTGCTATATTTTAGAGTTGATACCTCTTTCCTAAAAAACAAAATAACGAGAAAAATATTTATTTTTTCAAACTTTTTCTAGAATTTTACATAGTGCTCTCTCTCTTCACACCTACCAGAATTTGAACCTTAGTGACAATGACAACATAACCTTACTTTTGCTTGGAATAGAATGATTGGACCTCAGCCCATACATGATTTCCCCTCTGGATATTTTGATGGTGCAGCACAAAGAATGATGGGGGGTGCTGGGTTTGTGATCTATATAAGTGAAACCCACTACTTATGTTTCTCGGTGGGCTGTGGCTCTGGAACAAACACCAGAGCTGAATTGATGGCACTCTGGTCACTGCTTAGAACTATCATACGGATGGGACTGCCCATAAAGAAGATATATGGTGATTCAATGGTGGTCATATCATGGGTCAAAAGACAGTCGGCCATGCATATTCCCACATTGAAACACT
>LPNX010901793.1:11955-48188 GCA_001517045.1 Pseudotsuga menziesii | reverse complement strand
ATATTCGCCAAGATTTTACAACATTATATAATAAAATGAAAGATTCGCCAAAATTTTACAACATTATATAATAAAATGAAAGATTCGCCAAATTTTTTATATAAACATATTATATTATTGATAAAATCGCCTTCAAATTTTCCTTTATATTGGAGAGATTCGCCCAATTTTTATACATATAAATCTAGGGGGGGTTCTTAAAATCATCCCTGAGTGATAGTCAATTAAATCCAAGCCTCAAAGCCTGATCGGGCCTAATCTAAGTATATGCGAATAGATTCTGGGATAGGGGGATTTGGGAAAAATAACTCTCCTCCTCAAGCAAAAAAAAGAGATGTTATTGTTAAAAAAACAAAAAGGATTTATGAAACCTGGATCAAAACCTTGATTATCATACTCATACCATTTAACTAACAAAGAAAACCATGTCTAATCATACATACATTTCCTTCGATCACTAACCAATGATCCTCATGAATGTTGTGTACTAAAACATATTCAAGTTTGTAGACCTTGGGATTCATATCCATATTTCCCAGAATCTGATCCATAAACACATACTACTTTTCAGGCCGAGATCTATTTATCACAACTTTCCAAACAATTAATTGGACTAGTTTTTATAATGAAAAAAATATAGGAACACAACACAATTTACAGATGAAAAAAAGGTAGATTCACCAAGGTTGTTTTTAAACTGAGTAATGGTCAGATGGGTAGCCCTTGGGTCACTCAAAATGGCAATAATCCATGTTCCCACTATAAATCTTGCAACTGGGAATCCCACAGACAAAATATATGCCAAATTAAGTAGGTGAAAAAATCCAATGAGTTAGGTTCAACCTTGAATCTCTAGTGAATATTTCGGAAAAAAATAACACCAAGTTTGAAATGGATTTCAAACTAAGTAAGTGCCAAATTTAAAATACAATTGAGTGATGACAACCTACTTACCTTGACATACCTGAGAAAGATATTAGGTGGGGTTTTGATCCTCTCAAGAACCTGCTTTGACCCTCCAGTTATTTAATCCCCATCTTTTCCCCTCCAGCTGTTTAATCCCCATTACGAGATATATCCCCATGTATGGAGAGCGCTCGGTGACACTTTCGACTGTATTAGATCCGACGTATGAAATTCGATCTCGTGGAGTTATGGTTTTGCATTTCGTCCTCATCTCGTTAGGATGTCCACATTACAATGGTGAAAGGAAGAATGGCGGTGGTAGAAGGTTTTGGTTCCCTTCATGAAGCCCCCATTTCCACTCCACCTTAACTTCTCTCGCGGGAAACAAAAATTACGTTGGACAACATTGAATGTCTGAGGCTCTGAATTATGATAAATTATGGCAAAAAATTCATGACTTGTATGAGGATTTCAAATTTTCATGCACACGAAAAAAATAGTAAAGCTAAAGAATTGGGGAAAATAATGATATAAAGCTCTTGTAAAACATTTTGTCTCGACAATTAGATTCCACAAAATTTGGTGGAGATAACGTCGGCTTGGTTTATTGGTGGCTCTTTTGGAGACTACTACTTGGGATGTCAGTTGCTGCGAGGATTGGTCACATGGAAAAGCCCTTACTGGCATGGGTTAAAAATGGGAGCCATGGTGTGAAGATGATCTGGAGCTAGAGAAACGAGGATAAGTGGAAAATAAACATTGGATGAGGTCAGCAAGGCAACCTTAAACAGAAAAATAAAAATAAAAAATAAAAAATTGAAATTAAATGATACTTTTAAAAGGGGATTTGGTGACTTCAATTTTGGTAGTGGTGGGATCCTAATTTTTTTAATTCTAAATATTTTCAATGGTGAATGGTGTGTATGGTTGGATTTTTGTTTTGGTTGTTATTTATGTGATATGACATGTTATTATTACAATGGTATGTTTAGTGGTAGAATTGTGTCCTATCTGTCTTTTTTTGGAAATCTATCACCCCTCCATATCTCGATGCCCTAGAGTTGAGAAGTGACACATGAGGGGTCTACAATTTACTAAATTCTAGCACTGCAAATGGATTCTCTAGGGGGTCTCTAAATCCATATACAGTGTTAGAATTTCATAAATTGTACAAATTCATTGTCAAAATTGCAATTTTCCATTACCAGAGTGATAGAACTAAAAATGACCAAATAAATGACCAATTATTATGTGGTCATTTTTAGTCTCTATATCCCATGACCAAATTTGGTCATTTATACTGGTATTTTTAGTTTAGTTTTTATTCCGTGACCAAAAGTGACCATTTATCTTGGTCTTTTTTAGTTAGCTCACTTAAATTTATCAATTTTGGTCATTTGTCCCTTGAAAAAAACTATGGTGACCAAAATTTTTGGTCTCCTGGTCACTAATCTCTCATTTTCCACTAGTGTTGGGAGAAGAAGAGGCCTTTCTCTAGAAATAGATAAATAGTTTATCTTTTTTAGAGTTAGTCATGGATTTCTTTTGTAATAGAATTGATGTTTTGGAATAAATTTGGATTTCTCTACAATAGATTTGTTATTTTGAGTTGATAATTTAGATTTCATGTGAGCTCACATCTATTTTTCATTTGTCACTTGTCATTTTTCGCATATGCTCTGTTATAGACCATTTTTCCTTTTATAAATTCATGTTTTCTCATGCTTAGGTTTCATTTATGCAATTTCATGTTTCCTAGATTAATTTCAATTTCATGCTTTCGTAATTAGATTAATTTCAATTTCATGCTTTCGAATGTTACATTAAGTTAGTGTCACTCTGACCCTGCATATATTTTTCCTGTACCTCACAAGTTTACGTTCTCCCCGATTTGAAAATTAAATCATTGGATAGTTTATTAATCGATTAATACTTTTCACCAACAACCCCGCTATTCTATCCAATACTAGAGCCATCACTTTGAGATTGAGACTCTGGATAGCGTTCACCAGAACTTGAATTATGATATTTTATGTGTCAGGAATGCAATATACAACTATGTACTCCTCAATAGTGAGTCCTCCGCCTACCCCACGATCCTATAGGTTCACTACCTTGCCTCGGCAGGATAGTCCTGTGATGAAGTAGATGTCCTCTACTTCTAGTCTCAAAGGCATACCATCCAACATAAAGGACTTTGTGTTTGGATCCAAGTAATCTAGTAACATCTGTAGGAGTCTTGGTTGGGCCCTCAAACCCCCAAGGTTTCAAAATTTATACAAACCACACCTCCTTAAGTCTTGTTGAGATTTTTTGTCACCAAGAATTGCCCTATCAACATCTTCAAGCTCACGTTCTCTCCATTCCAAAACCATCATGCCAACCAAAACAAAAAAATTGTGATTTTTCCCCTTTGGTTTGGACATCCACAACCCTATACACAATTGTTTCTTATGAAATGTGCATATGTATGCCAATAGGATTTTCTTTTCCTATTTACATCCATCCCTTTCTACACCCCGATGAACTGTCACCAGTGTGGGTCGGGATTCCTATCTTTAGGAGCCTCATGCTTAAAAATTCATCACTAAAAATCAAAATTAATACATTGAATGCGTAGAGAATGTGATTATGAATTACATGGTCCTGACAGTTGTGGATTTTATGGCCCGTAGATCCCAAAATCTTTGTTTGAAATTTTGAGGTCCAACTAGCTCCAAATGCACTATTGTGGGTAAAAAGTTCATTTTTTACTATTTATTAATTTTTACCCACTTTTCCTATAGTTTGATTTATTATTAATTATTTCCAGTTGTTTGGCCTAATATCATTGTGTTGGAACTCCTTTTGGCACACTTTCACTGTGAATTCGAGTCATTCATGCCTATGGCAGGTATAACACTAAAGTGGCATATAGGATAGGACAACTTTTCGTGTGCATTTTGCATTATCCTATCATGATTTCACCTTAACCATAGGTACAAACCCACTTCTTAATCTCACGGAACCTTCATAGTGCTACAAGAAGTGACATTACGTAAGTGGTAGAGCTTTACGTAAGTGGTACAACTTTCCTAATCATGGGTGCCCTAGTTAGATCATGCTTGGTCATTTGGTAACCATGATGAGTGTCCTTCCTTAGGTATGGGAGTCCCTTGTAGTCCCTTCATGACTTTGAGTAAGAACTTCATACTCTTTCTTATACTTTATGCTGACCATATCCTATAGGGACTCTCGTTTGTATCAAGTTGTAATTTCATTTGCATGTGTTTACTTGTCGTATTGAACTTTATGTCGGCTCCCTACTTCAATTTTATAAGCCATATATCCCAAGATTATCTCAATCCTAGCCAAGAAGAGACTCTCATATATCTTTTGCATCTTGATTATCCTATACCCGGAGAAAACATCCCCCTAAGTGTCCTTATCCTACATATGTTAGGCTTGCATTGAGCATAGGTATGTTCCACTGCTTGGAACTAGTTTTCTTTCTCATGACACTCGTTTCCTCTTTATTGTACTATAAGCAACTGTATTCTTTTGCAATATTTTCAATATGAAAAAGATAGTTTTTGGATGGGAAATGATATCACTTTCTATTGGCAGTTGTCGTATCGTGTCACCTTCAAATAGAGTACAGTCCATTCATCCATTGGTTGGTTTACTAGTATGACCTTAGGAGCTGTACTCGTTATTCTGAGTTTTCTCCACTGGCTGGTTATTCTTGCAGACCCTATAGAGCCTCTATTGATGCCTCCTATGTCACAGAGTTGTCTCAGTATGCATTTTGAGTCTATGATTCCTATGAGTCTTCATCTTCCTTATGCTCTTGTTTGAAGGCAGTTTGATCTTGAGTTGTCCATTCCTTAGTTATCTTGTCTCTGCATGTCGGGCATTCCCGATACATTTGTTACTGGTTCATGCACATATTTTCGTCTGAGCTCTTCCAAATTATCTAGCGTTGATGTGTACCTCGTGTTGGTTGATAGGGGATGCCTTAATTCCATCCTTTTAGCGGATTCCATTCCATTGGCTTCATATCATTTATTCTGGAATAGGGATCTAGAGTCTATTGAGTTCCTTTAAAGTTGCAGTCATCAGTGGTAGGTTCTCTTGTCATCGACAGATTTGGGAATACATCAATGTCCCTTGATCAATGGATTCTCTCAAGTGTTTGAACTCAACACATCGATTCACACTTGATTGTTTGCACTCTATACCTTGATTACCATTATCATTATCAGTGGGATATCTTGTGATTGTTAACAGTATACATCAATGAATGGTAATCATATGATGGTCCATCATGTTCGACTTCGACAACTTTATTCGGGTGACGGGACATGTGCTAGCAACGATTTGTGCAGAAGACCTCCGAGTTTGGTGGCATTCTATATATGCTACCTCCTTGATCGTGCAAGTATCTATGATATTTTGACTCTCATGAACAAACTGCAGTGTACCATTTGATGTCTTCATTCAATATGGATACCTTATTTCATTGTATATAGTACGTAGAAATGACCACTCATGACATATGTCTATTATTCCTATTCATGGCCATTTTATTTTTATGTATCTGGGAATGCTATGTATACTTCATATATACAGTTATATGTAGAGATCTATCATTGTATTATATTGATGAGTGGTCGGATTTTTCCTCCTGAGTCTTCATTACTCCATTCCTAGGACTATTATAATGTATTTCGTCCATTGTGTATCCCTTTGACCTCACACATTAGGGGGAATATGTTATAGTGTGATTTTCCACACCTAATACATCATGCTTTGATGACTTATCCATGTCCCTATGTAGACTCATTTTATCCTAGTTTCTCACCATTACGCTGATGCTCCAGTGGAACCCTTAAAAGACATTTTTAAATATATACGCGGGTCACAAGTTTACAACCTGCGTATATGCAACTTGCACTGCAACTTGCACCAATGTCGCCTGCGTACATAAGGAATTATGCTAAAAAAATGGAGTTTTCCCCATCAAGTAACGAATGACATGATCCCTGGCCTTCCATATGTCAGGAAACACTTCGATTTGACCCTTCACTTCCCATTGAGGGACTATATATTGAGCTACTATGAAGCATTAGAGGAGAAGAACTTTGGAGAGAAAAGATATTATAGTGAAATTGTACCTCATTCTTATATGCTTGAGTCTACATCCCTTTTTCCTTGAAGCATCCATTAGTTCTCAAACCCAAGCTTTCCTTTATCTTTGTGAGCTTTCCTTTGTATGGAGGATTAAAGTGGTGGAGGCCCAAGTGGAAGGACTCGAGGATTTCGACGAGGTCCCAATAGAGGCTGTCATTTGTATCTCTATTCATATTTATAGAAATATTCATTTCTCGTCCATTACATTTGTAATTATCAATATTTTTATACATGGATGTAATTAGTCTATTTACATGTTGGAATTACACATGTTAGATTAGAGTCTAACACTTATATATATCATGTTTGTATGTCTTGTTGTTGTTGAGGACAATGTGTAGAGACAAGTTCAATTGAAAGCTCAATGGGGATCTACTTTGAACATCCAAAATAAGGTACACTTCTTGTCCCTTAGTGTTAGTTTCGTTTATATATTTAGCATCCATTGAAATGGGTTTATTTCTGGTGTTATCTTGTCTGTTGTGGTCCACCCCAAGCAATAGGAGATTTTCTCCGTGACAATGCTCCACTGGAAAGTGGGTCCCAGAAACATCTGTAACAAGCCTAAACAAACATGCAGGAAACACATCAATAGGGAAGTTTTGTAATTCAAGTTTGGGTCAATTAGATTAACCCTTATTCGTATTCTTTATCCTGAATCATTGTCATCCATCGATCTTCATCGTTGATTAACGATCTAATTCACATCCTCCTTTGCATTATGTCACATGCAGTCACATCTGTGCGGATATGATGTGGCTGGTCCACATCACTTCTATTTCCCACATGGCTCCTCCATGCCACCGGTCCAAGTGGCAAGGGTGGGGCCCACCTCAATATTCTTAACTTTTCAAATTTTCATAATTACATGAAATTTCAATTTGGAAATAAGGGGATTGATTTGAAATTAATTCAAAATTAATTATGGCCCCTTATCGTAACTTACCAGAATTGGATTTGGCCTAAAGGTGGATTTATGGTCCATATAGCCTCGTTGTTGCAACCAAGATCTTTGATATCACTTTGTCATGTCCTCACCAATCAATTCAACCAACGGAGTGGGACGTCAACTAATTGGGGGCTTATTAATTCCATCCCATGGCCATATTAGGAATTCCTAACAACAAATATGCATTTGCAGATCTATAACTGTAAAAGAAAATGGAATAAATTTCTATCTAAACATGCATAGCATGCATATACAATCCTAATTATCATAGGCATAAAACAAAAAATTACACATATGCATATGAAGGTACTAGTTATCTTTAAACAAAGAAGATCCAATCAGCTATTTTTGTAAGAGAAATTTTCCATCTTTGTGTAGGTGCATTATCCAACATATACTCTTTATGTTGAGAGGCCACCCTTAAGTTGAGTTATGAGTCTACCAAGGTGAAGTAAATGCCTACATGCTTCTCTCTCTTAATCGACAACCCATTATGCTCTCTATCCTTAGCCAAAATATCATCAAACGCTCTACAAGAATATCCCTCAGCCATCACAACTATGGTGTAACACACCTAAAAATCGTAATTAATTTTATAGTTTACATGCATTACCTTTACATTTACTTAGCATATTTCCATGTTTTACTTCTGTTGTTTTTAATATTTTTTCCTATTAGTTACGACATGTTTTGTTGATGATTACGATGGCTAGTTCCTTTTGGAACTTTCATCCATGTCCATGCAGGTTATTTACTTTGTTTATACCTGTTTATTTAATTATTTATCTTTATGATAGGTTGTACTATCCTAAGGCATGGGAGACTGATCATGGTCTTGACCTAGCCCGTCAAGTACATTATTGTTACAAGGCCTTGTCCTTACCATAGTTTATACTAAGGTGTAAAGACATGCCCCTAAGCGTGGGAAGCTTAGGGTTTGTAAGCGTATGGTTCTCCATATGGTGACCTCTTGATATCAATAAAAAGTGAGGGTTTACATACCTATTGTTGGCATGATATTACATGTTTTGGCCTTAATGCATTTCTTTCTGGTCTTTGAAGTTCATGGTTTAAATGCTATATCATATGGTTTTAGTATGGTTTTTAACTGATTACAAAGCATAAATCCCACTATGCTTGCAATATGGTTTTAATGTATTCGAAGGCATAATACTATGCTTGCAGTGTTTATATTTCCAAGAACTTGGCCTAACCTAGTGCTAAGGTAATAGCATCGATTCAAAGATCTTGTATTAATCCTAAATATTATGGTTATAGTGGAAAAAGGGGTGTGGGCCTTGGCATAACCTATGATGGAATTATATACCATAGTTTTATATCCATGAAGGTTATATCATATAAATATATAATACATGGTGTGGTGTTTGATGCAAGGTTGATTTGTCGTGTGATAAGGTTTGTTATAATATAAGATTTGTTATGCTCCAAGGTGTAAGTCATACAGTTGGAAATTAAACGATATCCATAGTTTGGATTCACAGTGATTTGGTTTTTGTAATGATTTGGCCATGCAATAAATGGTACTTCTATTTGACATTTAAACATGTCCTAGCTGCGAGTTGGTAGCGCAGCCATGCCCACGAGGCAACACAAGATTAAATCTCTGCCTTAGGGCCTGGATGGTGAGATCTTAAGTTTTTTTAGGGTTTTGTAAAAACCTTAACTTTGTTTGAGCTAGCATTTGGTGTTGTTTCTTGTCGGAGGTCGGTCGAGGGCCAAGATCTGCTCTATGTTGTTCCTATTTGGTTTCCATAGTGTTAATGGCGTTATTTTGGTTCTTTCCAAGGTAACATGTTCTTCCCAGTCTTCTTCGACAGTTTTCCAACCCTACCGGAGCTCCAACGAGCTTGTCTATTCTTTCAACATGCGAACAGTCTACTCCAGTAGGTAAACATTGACTTGTTACTTTCACTCCGTGTTTTACTTGGTTTACAGTGGATAGTTCCAGTTTTCTTTAACCAACATGTTTCCAAATGCCAAGGTAAAGTTTTAAACCTCTTTAATTTAAAAAAATTGGGTTTTAAATGAAAAATACAATCTGATGTTAAACTGATTGCAAATGGAAATTTGCAATTTTCGGCACTGGAAAGGGAGGTGACAGGGTCACCTCCTCCCAGGCCCACATTTCCAAACGCCCACGTAAGTTTGCACTTCAACACTGGTTTAAGATTTAGTTTTTTTCTTCTTAGCAGAGGACCCATATTGACCCTCCCTATCGTGATTGCAGGTCACGCTAGGCAGAGGTCGTGAAGACTCCAAGGGTAGCCGCATCAATTAAGATAAAACCATGTTGGGGTTTGTGTCGGCCCTTTTTCCATAACATGGCATTGTAATGTAATGTAATATAATAGTTTATACCTTGGTAGGGTTTGGGTGCCCTTGACGGGTCTTATTCCCATACTGTTTATAACGTTGGTATTTTGATTCTTACGGTGGAAGCCACCAACGATGGTCTTATAGCCACTCTGTATATATATATATATATATTCATGTTGGTTTAAAAGAATGGAACACCAGACTTCGGCTGTGTAATATCCCAATAACGCTTCGTTGTTTTCACTGTGTTTAAATGTTTAAGTTTTGATTGTGCTATACCCTTCGGCTTCCATTGTGGATGGTTTTACGGCCGTGGGAAAATATTTCATTTTGTTTTATAAGCTCTATATTTATATAACCACAAGGTTTTGTATTAACCCAATCGGTTTCCATCGTGATGGTCTTATGATCGTGAGTAATACTTCACTGTTTTCTTTTATAGAGTGTAGATACAACCTCAAAGTTTTCCCAAACAATGTGTGGGTTATCCTATAGTGTTTTACTTCTTGGTTAATGAAATTATGCTAGCGATTATCCTGTTCAGTAATTATTTAAAGCATGACCGCCATCCTTGATGGTCTTACAGCTGTGAGTAGAGTTGCAATTTTTTAAGGCTTGCACCTTTATTTAATTAATTGTAAGTGCACGACGGTTATAACAGAATGCTTTAATGAGGATCTATCTCTGTATAACTTACGGTAGCCATGATGTGGACTTATGACCTTGCATATACGGTGTTTGTGGTGTTTTAAAAGACACGACCTATAGGGTCTGTGATATCTCAACTGAATTTAAGATTCCAATATCTTAAAAACTCGGCTATCGATGATGGGGATATCGGTTTTGATGTCGTGATAGTAGCTTTGTTAGCTAGTCTATCAGTCAGTCCTAGATTTGATTTAAATTATTTCTTTATTATCATGTGCATGCTGGTGGATGTTAATAGGATCTTCAATCCATATATTGGTTTCTCATTAGACAATTTCAATTCCATTATATGCAGAATTCAACTTCGACATGAATCAAAATTCTAAACATTCAAACATAGCGTCATTAGGCTAACTGATACATGATAGATTCTACATTAATCTTCTTTAGATCTAGGATTTAAAGATATTCTACAAACATTTAAAACATAAGTATGAACCTGGCACCAAGACTAGGAAAACCAAAGTGGAGAAGTTGTTCCTCCCAACCAACTCCCAGAGCAGCCAAGTTACTTGCTCCAGAACCCCTGAGCCTGTTCGTTGAACCACAAGAGAAAAATCCTTCAATGTGCCATTTCTTGCATTCACTTATTTTAATCCCCATCCAATGCTAGCCTCCTACTGCTTATGGGCATACTAATATATAGTATTTTTCCTAAGACTTGGTCATTTATGAGCATCCTTTTCTTTAGCACTCAACTAGGAGTTGTGACCTGATTTTTGGTAATGATGCCTCTTGCATCTTGATTTCTCACTCAGTGGCTTCTACCACATGTCTCTTCCTCTTGTGGGTCAGCAAACACTCTTCAACAACTATATCCACTTTTGTCCCCCTTCAACATATTTTATTAAATAAAAATGTTTATTACAAAATGTTTTATTCTTGACATTTCTGTCAAAAATAATAAAATAATAAAATAATAATTAAAGTATTTTTCCAGCAGAATTAATAATAAATTATTAATTCAGGGGGTAATACATATGACACTCCTTCCAACTACCCCACACAACACAAGGAATGAATTCCCCTTCATTGATCCATTGTTCCTGCAGGAAATCTAACCCTTACAATGCTTACCAATGTGCGTAGTTAAAGTCCAATATGTTGTATGTTGCTGGAGAACCTCCTATAGTGTGAATTCATGGCTTCTCAAGCATGCAAAAGTAGCAGAACTAAATGGGTAAAGGTCCCTATCTTGCCCAACCTCTATGCTCACATACAACCATCTATTTTTCCCTCAAATATACAACATTGTTACTAAATTCGAATTTTTCAACAATGCACAATATGATTATAGTAAAATAAACACCGATAAAAAGCTTAGATTTCTAACATTCCCCTTTCTATTTTAATAAAACAATATATAGGAAATCAATTATTAACCGAGAAAAGTGTTACCTTTTTAAAAATGATCGAGAAAAAACTTAAGTTGTTTGAATATTCTCCTCAATGTTAATCATTTCCCAAATGAAAAGCTATGAAAAATGACATACTCTATAAATGCGTCGAAGAGGCCCATTCTACATGTGTAGGTGGAGATGTGTAAGTCCTTCCGTGCTCATCTTAGAGCTCACATGTGTCTTTTATAAAAAATTATAAAATGTTATAAAAAATAACATGTCGGCTCAATTTAGTTTTAAAATATTTTTTAGAACCACATATATAAGACTACAAATTAAAACCAGAAACGTTAAGTTCACATTTCCTCAACATTTCCACTCTAAAAAAAGAGGTTTGCAGTTAGAAAGATTTGATCCCTTTCGGCACTTGGTAGATCCTTTTTAAGATGGATCTATACTGGAAATGGCATACTCTATAATATAAATAAAGTTCACTATAATATGCATACAGTTTAGATGATATGCATTTCTATATAAAAAAACTCATATAACTAATATATAAACTTTATGTAAAATTTATATCATTTACCACCCAAAATAAAACAACCATTTTATTAATAATATCAAAATTTTAAAAAAAATGATGGTATTATAGTCTAATAATAAAAAGAATTATCAACATTTACAAGAAAGTTGGTCCATTTTGGATCATATCTCGCATATTCTTCTGTACATCAAATGACAGACACCCGTCAAAATTGCCGGTAACAAACAAAATCTGAAACGTTTTCTGTATTATAAGCCATATTTTGATGGTCTTGGCAAAATCTTAGCTGTATTTGACGGGTAAATTGACCCATGACGGGCATTTACCCGTCAAATTCCATCCCTGCTTGTGCCCCCCTCAACTTTCATATGTTATGCACTTGAATTGCAAATTAAAGAATAACATGTACCTTGCGAGTGCCTTGTACTAGTTGTAGGTCTTGTGAGTGAAATCACCCTAGTGTTTACCAAGGTCGTTGATTAAGGGTTCCTTAGAGAGGATAGAATTGACTAGAGGAAGAGAATCAACCACTTCAAATGGAAGACGAAGGTGGTTTTCTATTCTTCCAATTAGCACATTAAACTTCTATTTAGCAAATTAAAAACTATCCATGCGTCTTTAGAATATATGAATGCGTTAGCCTTTGATTTTCATTCATGAACTTCTCAATGTGTCCCTCTTAAGAACGATTCTCGCGTTGAATGTTGCTCTGGTTTAAAAAAAAAATTGTTTTGATATTTTATATACATATACTAAAAGTATGAAAATTATAATATTATTATAATTTTCAAAAATAAGAAATAGAGAACAAAGCCATAATTTAAAATTATTATAATTTTAAAATATCATTATAATTTTAAAAAATAAAAAAGTGATGATGAAGCTATCGTTTATGACTTAATGGATAATCATTTTTAATTATATTTAAAAAAATATTTTTATCTTCAAAAAAGACCTCGAGACCTTAACAGAAGGGCAATGCCTTGACATCTTAAAACACACTATATTTTAAAAACCTGCATTGTATTTTAAAAGCTCGTTTTAACTTTGAAAGAGGCATATTATAAGGTCAATCATTAATTATATTAAAACGCATTCATGCACGTTGGAGTTGTCATACCTTCGAGCAAATTTTACTGTTTTAGAGTTATAATTTTTAACAAATTAATAAATGCATTTGAATTTAAGATTATTAAGTTTAAAAAAAAAAATCAATTACTTGGATGTTTTCAAATTTTTTTTTAGCTATTTTTGAGATTCCTTATATGATAGAAATTTTGGATTAATTCTTGAAAAAAAAATGATAATTATTTTAGATTAATTCTTGAAAAAGAAGATGATAATTATTTTAGATTAATTCTTGAAAAAGAAGATGATAATTATTAAAATTGCATAATTTAGACTTCAAAATTCAAATTTTGTAAAAAAAAATTCAAGGGATTCCCATTATAAATCATCCAAAAGTCCAAAACCTCTAACGAATAGACTATTCCATATATTATAATTTATGAAACTAAATATGTCATTATGGTTTTTATATTACTCTTACTTTTATGTTTAAAGAGAAAATAAGGTGCGAAGAAGATTTAAAGGATAAAAAAATACAGTATTATAATAAATCATTAACCCTAATATAGAGAATCAAAATTACCGTTCTATCTTAACCAGCTCAAAGAAAAAAAATATTATGAAGATGAGAACTAACTATAATGAACTTTATAGAGAAACTAGTATTTGGACAACCCCTAAAACCTTGTGGGTTAAGAAGACTTGCCATCTGTTAGAATCTGAGTGTTGAAGATGAAAATCACTTTCTTCTAGAATTCCTTTGCGTACACCCACATTAGATCTCAGTTCCATAATATTTTCTCCACATATGACCTTTTCAACCTTCTAGCTCATCAAAATTACAATGAATTAGAAATGTTCCTCTTTAAACTTTTTAAACATACGAATAATACTTTAAAGCAAATCAATTAACTTTTGTCTTATAATTTTTCTTAAGATTTGATTCCTCATCGTCGTCTTTTTTTTATTTTTTTATTGTTAATTTTATTATGATAAAGGCGCATAAATGTCAAACCATTTTAGATGAATCCATAGGCCACTTGATGGTATCAAATATACTAGAGAAGTGTGGTTTCATTCCACAAAAGAGTTCAAACAAAAATCTAGATGGAAAGGTGACTCTGTTGAAGCAGTCACCAAAGCTTGCTGGTCATAAAAACGAGTATTATAATTCAAATATTTTCCCTACCTATGGGTCAATGTACAGTGGTGGGTGCACAACACAATGGTCTTTGAAGACAAATAGCTTCCTTTCGAAATATGCATACTCCTGATTTACCAGAAGTGCATTGAATTTAAATTACCTCTTAAATAAAGAAAGAAAAATAATGGTACTCTGCTAGAGATGGACTACGATATCCCATGGGGTAAATTTAATGGGGCAAGTTAGGATCATATGGAATTTGGAGGATACGGAGAGGTACTTTATCAAAACTCTTTGATTGTTTTCAACATTTAATATGATATTAGAATATCTAGTAACAATAAGGTGAAATTTATTTCTTTATGATTACTCATCATAAAGGATTCAATCTCCAGGTTGTTGGGACTCCAAAATCATAATATTTTGGGAAAATAAAATTATTCTTCCAAAAATATTGGCCTCAATGGTATTAAGGATATGATTAGGAAGCTAATGCAAAAATCTGATTGGATCAATTCAACCATGTAACAAGAGATTATTACTCAAAAGTTGATGCAGTGTCTAAGAAAGCTCTAGATCTTATACCTAGAGAATGAATTTATGGATAGTTCTCTCTACTTTACAGTGGAGTTCCTTCATCCCTTATCCTAATATCAACCATCAATACACTATGGAAAATGGAGTATCATGTCTCTGAAGTTGTCATGCAGTTTAGAGAACTTTTAGACTCAACATCATCATTTCAAAACTACTAAAAAATATCCATATTTTCAAAGCATTTATGTTATCTTGACATGATTTAGAATTTTCTTTTGGATACACTTGATGCATATAAGACTAATATCATTTTGGTCTTGTAATTTGAGACAACTCACAATTCATATTTATCTTCTCAAATAAATATGTAGGCAACTAAAATAAATTCAGATTTTGAAAGCATTTATGTTGTCTTAACATGATTTAGAATTTTCTTTTGGATAAGAGAGAAGGTACGATTCGAAATGGAAAAGCTTTGGAATCCACTAGGAATCCCCTTAAAACCAATGGATGATATTCATATTCTAACATCAAGTAAAATTCCATATAATATTCCATCAATAACCAGTGATTCAATTAAGGAGGAAGGTATTCAAACTTTTCTAGATGTTGGGTATTCACTTGGTGATATTGAAAAAGTTACTCATTTGCAGCCTTTCGATGAAGACACTCCTTGTGTGCAAGATTATTTTGAAAATTCACATGTTCAACATGTCGAACATACACATGTCCCATGCACTCCTAATATAAATTCTCAATTGAATTCAGTGCTATAATCTAATAGTGTGGTATTAACCCTTCGTGTCCACCTTCCTTACCTCAACTATCCAGTGTACGCCAAAAAACTCCTACATGTATTCAAGTGAATGAAAGTCCTATAGCATCCCTTGAAGGTAGGTTATTGAAATGAACTATTGATTGGGACTGTAGAAAAATTAACCAACTAGTTGTGTAAGATAAATTTTCCACCCAACTGTAGGCACTCTATCCAATATATACTCTTCTGTTGAAATGCCACCCCCAAGCTAGACTATGAGGCCACTGGGGTGAAGGAAAAAACTACAAGATTCTCTCTCTTAACCTATAACCCATTCTTCTCTCTATGTTTAGTCAAAATCTCATCCATAACTCTATAAGAATATCACTTAGCCATCATAAACATGGGGATCCCTCCAATTTACCCATACAACACAAGGAAGGCATTCCCTTCTTACTAGTGTGTAAAGTAAGAGTCAATTTGTTGTATGTTGTTGGAGAACCTCCTGTAGTGTGAATTCATGGCTTCTTAAGCATGTTAAAGTAGAGAAAATCAATGGGTAAAGGTTTCTAGCTTGCCCAACCTCTATCCTCACCTATAACCATCTCTTTTCCCCTCAAATATGCATCTCCATTTTTAAATTTGAATTTCTCAGTAATGACAGTCTGATAAAGGTAAAATGAACAACAATAGGAAGCTCTACATAGTGATGTCTAGTATGATGTTGGAATGTGTAATTTTAATGTTACATGTGTAATTATAATTTTGTAATCGAGTGGAAATTCATTTATCCAATAACTCGATGAATTCATAAATTTTCCCTTAATTTCCTTAAACCACTCTTCTACTCCTACTGGTAGAATCACAGGTTCAATTATTGGCTCCATTAAAATGACAGTCGTAATTTAAACCCACGTATTTTTACAAAAACGCTTGTTAGACTTCCTCTACAACTCATATTTTCTACCTATGATTGTGGATTTTGTCCCAGACAACCCCGATGCTGCAACTAATAGCTCAGATACCACTTTGTAACATCCCCATCCATCAATCCAATCAACAGAAGGGAGATTTACAAATTATGGGGTTTTAAATTTCACCCCATGGCATAATACCAAATTCATAAAGAATGAAATGTGTGTGTAGATGGATAAATTTAAACAAGATAGAAATAAACTCTATCCACAAACATAACATGTATATGCCAACATATTCATCACAGGCATAATAATAAAATCATTGAACATTCAATTACAAAGAGAATGCTTATCTTTAAACAAGGAATATCCAAGCAATTGCCTATATAAGAGGGATTTTCAACCCAATCGTAAGCATTTTCTCCGACATATTATGACAGTTTGTATTTCTTTCATATAGTTGGATATTTAATTAATTTTTGTTTATTCAATTTTATTTAATTATAGTAAAAGTTAAAGAATTTCATGATATACATGTATATATTGTATTCATTTAATATGCAAACATAACGTTTAAAAATTAAATTCTCATTCGATCAACCATAATAACACTTGCTTTGGAAAAGGTTTCATGTATTTATTTCTCTTAAAACAAAAGTATATGTGTTCTAGTATATATCGTATTCTCGACTTGTCTTGGGCCACAAAAATATTACCACGTGAGAACTAATCCAATTTCTTACAAGAAAAGATCCACTATATTAGATATGATTGACAAGCAATCTTCACCCAAGTATAGTTCTATATCGGATCTCATTCAACGGTGTTTATTAGATATAGCTCTAGTCAAGGAATTTTCCTCTTGTCACCTGATTCTCCTAATATATTTCCTTCTTTCCCTAGACATTAGCCACCCTCCTAAATAAATATCAAATGAAAGTTTGTAAAACATAAGGTAATGACCTTTCTTGTTATCCTCCACTATTACAAAATTAAAACATAGTTTTTTTTCACTTTTCTATTTTAATTTTTGTTTACATTTATTTCTTTTTTTTACATTTATCATTAAACCAAGGATTATTTTCTTTCCATGGGAAAATAGATATGTGACATTCTCCTCTCCTTTAATTGTTAATGTCCTCAACAACCTTATTCCCATTTGCATCAAAACAACCAATCTTAAAATCAATTAAGAAATAAGAATATTGTTTAGTAATCATATCAAAATTTTCCCATGTAACATTCAATTTTCATGAGAATGTGTCCATAATAATATATTGCAAATATTTATACATTAGGATCACTAAATAACCCATCAAATCTCATGTAATAGTTTATATACACTTGATGAAGTATAAATTTGAGTGTGGAGTCCAATCTAAAGTAGATTTAGATTGATGATCATTCCATTTGAAATCTTGAAACTCAAATAGTTATCCCCTTTTCTCTAGCATTTTTTAAATAGTAAAATAAAAACTTAACGGGTTGGTTGGGTTGTAGTTTTGCAGTGCACTGGTGGTAGTTTATGTTTTTTGTTTCACCTTTTTTCACAAATATTTCATTTAGTGCGATACAAATTTAAGGAATTGTTTGGGTTATATATATAAGCTAGTGAGATTGCATAATTTGGGTGTAATAGGGATGGTCAAGGGTGTTGAATCTTTTTTTGCAGTAAAATATGGAATTTGAATAATGAGAAATTATGATTTGATTAAAGAGTATATCACCAAATTCTATCCATGATTCTCACATAAGTCAAATAATTCATGGTTTAGACTACTACTTTACACATATGTGGAAATATTTCGAAATGTATGCATACAAGACTGCAATTCCACTATCTGAAATTGCTATTTAACGATTTTTCCCATCGCCGAATTCCAGCAAAAACCGCCAAAAAAAATGCAAATCGTTTAAACATTAACTTAATCCAATAACATGTACCTTTATATTGCCTTGTTCTAGTTATAAGGCTTGAGACTGAAATCACCCCAATGTTTACCAAGGTCGAGAGAAGGTCATCGATTAAGGGTTCCTTAGAGAGGATAGAGTTGTCTAACTAGGGGACGATTTTGAATTTACAGCATATTTTAGCCGGAATCGGGTGAATTTAACTCAAAAAATCTTGTAATTTATATTGTTTGTTGGGCGATTTTAATTGCAGAAATGAAATCACATGACATGAAAACCTCAAACACCCACAATGCAAATTCTAGCAATATTTTTGCAAGTTTTGAAAATTTCATCAAAATTCAGAACCAAAAACAACTAAAAACTAACCTAAAGAGAAAATCATTCCCTAGTTAGACATCTCGATTAAAAGTTGTCCATTCGTGTTAACCTCCAAATGCTTACCTCAATGGAATATATGAATACCTCAATGGAATATATGAATGCGTTAGCCTTTGACTTCCATTCATGAACTTCTAAGATATGGTTCAATGCGTCCGTCTCAAGAACCATTCTCCCGTTGAATGTTGCTCTTGTTTTAAAAAAAAATTGTTTTGATATTCTAATATATAGACTAAAAGTATGAAAATTAAAATATTATTATAATTTCCAAAAATAAGAAATAGAGAACAAAGCCATAATATAAAATTATTATAATTTAACAAATCATTATAATTTTTAAAAATAAAAAAATATAATGAAGCTCTAATTTATAGCTTTTTAATGAATAATCATTTTTAATCATATTTAAAAAATTATTTTTTTGTCTTCAGAACAGACCTTGAGACCTTAATATAAGGGCATTGACTTCACATCTTAAAACACAATATATTTTAAAAATATTATTATACTTTTAAAAAATAAAAAAGTGATGATGAAGCTATCATTTATAACTTAATGAATAATCATTTTTAATCATATTTAAAATTTAAACTATTTTTGGTCTTCAAAAGAGACCTTGATATAAGGGCAATGACTTCACATCTTAAAACACAATATATTTTAAAAAGCATGCATTGTATTTTAAAAGCTCGTTTTAACTTCGAAAGAGACATATTATAAGGTCAATGACTAATTATATTAAAACGCATTCATACACATTGGAGTTGTTCGAGTTGTCATATCTTCGAGCAAATTTTACTGTTTAGAGTTATAATTTTTAATAAATTAATAAATGCATTTAAATTTTAAATTATTAAGTTTTATTTATTTATTTTCAATTAATTAAGAATTATTTAAATAATAAAATATTAATTAAATTAATTTTAATGTATATTATAAGTAGTATTTTAAATGTTAAGTTTTCAAAAAAATTTAGCTATTTTTTAGGTTAGTGTTTTTTTTATAGAATATGGTAGAAATTTTAAATTAATTCTTGAAAAAACTTAAATAATAATTATTAAACTTGCACAATTTAGATTTCAAAATTGAGATTTTGTCAAAAAAAATACATGTTAAAAATCATCTAAAAATCCAAAACCTTTAACAAATAGACTCTTAGATATATTATAATTCATGAAACTAAATATGTCATTATAGTTTCTATATTACTCTTACTTTTATGTTTAAAAAGAAAATATGGTGCAAAGAAAATTTAAAAGTTAAAAAAAATTACAGTATTATATTAAATCATTAACCCTAATATAGAGAATCAAAATTACCCTTCTATCTTAACCAACTCAAAGAAAAAAAAATATTATGAAGATGAGAATTAACTCTAATGAACTTTATAGAGAAACTAGTATTTGGACAACCCCTAAAACCTCGTGGGTTAAGAAGAATTGACATGTGTTAGAATCTGAGTGTTGATGAAAATCACTTTCTTCTAGAATGCCCATGCTTACACCCACATTACCCACATTAGATCTCAGTTCCATAATCTTTTCTCCACATATAACATTTCCAACCTTCTAGCTCATCAAAATTACAATGAATTAGAAATGTTCGTCTTTAAACTTTTTAAACATAAGAATAATATTTTAAAGCAAATCAATTAACTTTTGTCTTTTATTTTTTCTTAAGATTGATTCCTCATCGTCATCTTTTTTATTATTAAATTTATTATGATAACCACACATAAATGTCAAACCTTTTTAGAACTAGCACACCCACATAGTTTGTGGCTGGATCGCGTCCATAGGGATAAAATGGTTGAGAGATAGTTATGGAATGGAAAATATTTTTTCGTTCTTCATATTATTTTAGTTAAACCGGTTCAAGTGTGATTCTTCTTTTGTCAATTATGAGTTATCCATTCATCAACCAATTAATTGTTTATTTCCAATTTTGAACAACTGCCATAGAAACATAGATGGTAGTCCACCCCAAATCCCAAATAAATTATGATTATAAATGAACATAAATGTGAAACCGTTTTAAAAATATTATTCAATAAAAGTTAAACTTAGCTTGCATTAAACATACTTTTTAATGCAAATTGTATATTAGATCTCATTCAAGGGTATTTATTAGATATAACTCTAGTCAAGGAATTTTCCGCTTGTCACCGGATTCTTCTAATATATTTCCTCCTTTCCCTAGACATTTTCCACCCTCCCAAATAAATATCAAATGAAAGTTTGTAAAAAAGAAGGTAACGACCTTTCCCGTTATCATCCACTATTACAAAATTAAAACATAGTTTTTTTTTTCTTTTTAATTTTAATTTTTGTTTACATTTTTTTTTTTTACACTTATCATTAAACTAAGGATTATTTTCTTTCCATGGGAAAATAGATATGTGACATTCTCCCCTCTTTTATGGTTAATGTCCTCAACAACCTTATCCCCATTTACATCAAAACAACTAATCTTAAAATCAATTAACAAATAAGAATATTGTTGAGTAATCATATCAAAATTTCCCCATGTAACATTATTTTCATCATAATGTCTCCATAATAATATATTGCAGATATTTATACATTAGGATCACTAAATAACCCATCATGTAAATAACCCATCAAATCTCATGTAATAGTTTATATACACTTGATGAAGTATACATTTGAGTGTGGAGTCCATTCTAAAGTAGATTTACTTTGATGATCATTCCATTTGAAATCTTGAAACATAAATAGTTATCCCCTTTTCTCTGAAATTTTCAAATAGTAAAATAAAAACTTAAGGGGTTGGTTGAGTTGTAGTTTTGCAGTGCATTGGTGGTAGTTTATGTTTTTTGTCTCACTCTTTTTAACAAATATTTCATTTAGTGCAATACAAATTTAAGGAATTGTTTGGGTTATATATCTAAGCTATTGAGATTGCATAATATGGGTGTAATAGGAACGGTCAAAGGTGTTGAATCTTTTTTTACAGTAAAATATGGAATTTGAATAATGAGAAATTATGATTTGATCAAAGATTATATCACCAAATTCTATCCATGATTCTCAGATAAGTCAAATAATTCATGGTTTAGACTACTACTTTACACATATGTGGAAATATTTCAAAATTTATGCATACAATGAATTTTGGAAAGATAATTTTTTCCACATGGAAAATGGTTTCTTATATTTCAGTCACAATATATGAAAACTCCATGTCACTTGAAAGATAATTATTTACACTTAATTTTATTTATCTAATAAGGAAAATGTGTTTTTCTTAAAATCCATATAACAAATTTTTAATGTAGAAAAGAGAAATTGCAAGACACTACTTGTCTTCTTAACCATTGATTATTTCTTTGTTATGAATATTTAAATGATATATTAATTAATAATAATAAAATATTATTTAATAAGGTGAAAGTGTGTAACTCTTCACTATGCATGCTCAAGACTTATAAAGATGAGCCTCACGGTAATATTTTGTCATCATCTATCAATATATTATTATTTTATTATCAATTATGGAAGACAGACTCCCTTCTTAGTTCCCCAACCAGATTTTATCCTCAGCTCCTTCACACTCACTATTGACTCGGTTTCACCATTCTGCATACCCCTGCTTCCTCAGTCTACACTCCCTTCTCTCCACGAGCTCCTTCGTTCCTCCACACTCCATTCTCCTTCCACTCATCCATGACCTGTCACACCTCCAACAGCTTCTCACTGCTCCTCTTCCTCATCAAACTTCCATGCGCATTTTCCATAACCCACGTTGCTACTCCACCTTCCCCTCAATGCTCCCTCTCCACCTATGTCACTCCCTGCCTTCCAACTCGCCATGCCTGCTCACTCCTTCATCCCACCCTCATTCCCATATGCTTCGCCTTCCCTCCACGCTAACATCAACTGCCTCCTTGCATCTTCAACCTCCACATGTGATCTTCCATTGTCGCCTCCATTAAAGCCATACCTTACCCTATGTGAAACAAGAAAGAAAATTTAATAAAAATATATATATGTCAATGACGTGGGATCCCGAACGGTGGGGGAAGGTGGTTTTCACCCAGCCCACCAAGGATCAAGTCTCACTGAGACATGGCCCGCTGTGATAAGGCTCAAAGGGTAGACGCCCCCTGGATAGGATACCGCCCGTGGTTGGGATTGGGTCTGGGACATCTCGGCCCTTGCTAAGTCACAAGTTTCTGGTATATCCTGGCTTGCGGGCTGTCGGTTTATACCACAAGGGTTATAGTGGCAGCCGACGGATTTGAACCTAGGCCTCGCCCAGGCAATTCCAACGTGTTGCCGATTCCCCTACCTAAAAAAAAATAAAAATATATATATTATAATAATAATAATAATAATATTTTTTATTAAAACAAGAATTATCTAAATTTCAAAATCAAAATATATAATATAATAAGTTTTTATTATATATTTTTATTTATTTTATTATTTTTTTCCTCTTCACACCATAAGCTAAAATAGCATCCAAATACAAACCTCCACATACAAGGACCAAGACCATGGCTGAATTAAAAGACCAAATTAAGAAATTGGAGAAGGACATCAAGGCCCTCCTCGCTAACCAAAAAACTTGAAGGAAGAAATAAAAAATAACAATGCAGTGCATAAGAAAGAAATCAAAGACGAAGTTGTTATGGTACTAGAAAGAAGGCTAGATGAAAAATTGGACATCATGAACAAGAAACAAAAAAACTTGGATGACAAAATGAGTACCATGACTCAAGACATAAACACCATAACACAGCACTTGAGCAACATGACGCAGAACCATAAAACATTAATGGACAAGAGTTGGTATTGAAGGTGGAAATTCCATTGGTCCAACAAAAACACATGCATATCGATCCAAAATTTGTGGTAGAGCCAAGGAAGTAGTGGAGACCATTGATGGTTGCAATCTGAATGGAATGGAGCTGAGCGATGACACCATGTGAATTCTTCTTAAGGGGTGTTTCCATGCGATGTGAACTGATGATGCCGAGAGACCCTGGTTGTAAGCCCTTCAATGTGTGTTTTTTCTCATTGACGGAAAACTGCATCCACAGTTCAACAAAATCCCATAAGATGGGTCCAAGTGTGCGTAACCATTGAGTTCCCAAAATCACATCACATCCTCCTAAGGGCATGGAAAACATGTTAGAGCGCAAGGTATACTATCCAATAAAGATGCCCACATTGCGACACTTTCCCTTGCAAGGTAAGGTGCCCGCATTGAAAATCATGACTTTAAGGCTAAATCAAGGATAGACAAAACAATAAGCCTGTTTGATGATCTGAGGGTCAATGCAGTTATGGGTGCTACCAAAATCAATGAGTGGTGTAAGAGGGATCATCTTCTTGAAGAAACCCTTGACCTGCATGGTTTGTGGGGTGGTGACTCCGGTTAATGCATGGAGAGATACCTCTAGGTGGTCGTCATGAGAAGGAGGGAAAATAGACGGTTGTCGAATGTCGACTTGATCATCTACTGGATCCTGAGCAGTTGCACAAATTTCAAGTGCAAGCGAAGAAGATAAATCCAAGAGATATGGCTTTTACTCAACACACTGATGTCCCAAGTGAATTTCTCATCACAATTATAATAAATCCCTTTTTCCCTTTGTGCCCACATCTCAGCTTCAGACAAATGCTTTATAGGAGTGGTTCTAGGAGCTGGCGGGATTGGAGGTCTTTGGGAAGCCATATTTCTGAATGGAACGAAAGTGGATTTGGAGTGTTGTTTAGCCATGATCTTGTCCTCTAATTTCTATAATTGTGTTGGGACAGAACATTTTAACCTTAGAGCGAATTGTATCTTTCAGACCATAGATAAATCAACTCCTATAGAATTCATCAGACAATCCTTCATTGTGCTTGACTAATTTCTCAAATTTTGTTCGATGCTCTCTCACAGTGCAAGTCTAGCGAAGTTTGGTGAGTGCTACTGTGAAGTCATCAAAACCACTAGGGCCAGATCGTTGCTTTGGCAAAAATATGTCCATTGTGGCTCTTCATGATCCTTGATTTACCAAAAGAACCATTGAAGGGATTCATGTTCCAAATGAAAGGATGCAAGTGGGACTTTGGTGACATCAAAAGTGTTATGCATATTAAAGTATTGTTCTTCCTTATATATCCATCTAGTTGGATCATTACCATTGAAGTGAGGGAAATCAATCTTCGGCCCACGAAAGTTGCTGGAAGAAGAAAACTCAATGTCTACAGAAGACTTAGGCTGTCATAGGTTGCTCATGGATGAATGCTGAATATGGAGGTCGATAAATATTTTATTTAGGTCTTCGAGTTTTGTCTTGAGGGTGACCAATTCTTCTTCCATTTATCTATTTGTTCTTACACAGGTGACAACCATAAGCATCATTTTTTCTTTTTTGTGGAAATTGGTAGAAAAACAAAAACAGGGAGGGTTTTAGAAAAGGAAACTTTTGAGTTGGGAAAAAATCGAGTGGGTATTTGGGGTTGACTAGGTTTTGGACACTTTCTAAGGGACAAGGAACATAAAATGCGAATTTCAGAAGTGAGGTGAAAGAATGGGAAAATTTGTTAAAGAGGGACAATGAAGCATAATTTGAAAGCGAACACCGTGGCAAAATTTGAAGGCGATTAGGTGAGAATCAAAGAAGTTATGGAAACCTGTAAAAATATACAAATATGGAATTTCGGGCTTCAGGTCCTCAAGGAATTAAATATGCACAATGGAATTATGGGGGTTATAGTGAATTTTCAAGGGAAATGGGGCTAAAATAAAGAAGATATTTAGAAAAAAATAAATTATTTATTTTGACTTGGTGGAGATGATCTGTGGCGGATCTGGAAAAATGTGCTTTATTAACTGGAAATAGATATGGACCTTAGGTATGTTCGACTTCCTAAAGTTTCGAGGGATTCACTCGGCCACCAATGTTGTCTAACGACTTGCGTATTGGGGTAGTACCCCTCACTCCACGGCTATGATAAAACTGATAACCGCTTTGCCACAAACAACAGCTCTTGGTTTACCTCACGGGTGGAAACTAGTCAATAAGGTAGGAGTCATTTCCCTTTTTGCTTGGAAGGTTCTCTCAATGGCCAGCTACTTCGGGGTTCCTATGGTACTCCTCATGGTGAGTTTTAGGGCTATCCCAAGTACTTCCCACAGTTAAGCGGATAGGGTTTATTCCCTGATTTGAATGAATAATGTCGATGCAAAGAAGAAGAACTATTGCAATAATCACATTGCTAGAAAAAAAAATTGACATAAATTCCACCTAATGCCCAAAAAATCCGTATATAGATTTAGGGTTTTGAGATGAAAATTTTAAAATGAGCATAACTGGATCTAGATTTCTTAGAATCACTATTATACCTTGTTTTTGGAATCAAAACAACCACTCTGCATCTACCCCACGCAATCAGAACATGAATCTAGGCACCAAGTCAAAAGATTTCCGCTCTGCAATTTTCACAGTCGTCACCGAAATTCTGGAAAATGACCGATTTCAAATCGGTGATATCTCCACTTTCAGAACACCAAATGAGACGATCTTTTTTTGACACGGCGCATTTTTGCAAGAGGAATTTAGATCTTCAACTTATTTCTTCTGAATCTCTGCAAAACATTTCAGAAATTGATATGAAAGTCACCACCCAATTTTGTCCTCTCTTTTTTTTGTCAAAAATAAGAAAGAAAAAACAATTCCCACTTGTGCCAAGGAAAGTGCTCTGATGCCAAATGTGAAGAACCTCCTGCAATAAACAATGAGAATGCACGATATAATAGAAATAATGGATCACATAAGAGATTTTATTAATCACTGGACACTTCGAGGGGGAAACCTCCTTTAAGCAAGCTCAATACAAAATAACTCTTCGATGTCTTCATTAGCTCAACACATACTTATATAATAAGTCTAATCTAAACAACTATTACTCCACATGAATGTGGGATAATGCAACATATGAACTTGACGACTTAACAACTATTACTTACTCCCCGTGAATGTGGGATAATACAACATATTAATGGTATGACTTACAAAGCATACGGCGTCCGACAAAATATACGAACAAAATAAAGAGGAGGGTTGACATAGGCTCTTAACAAGAAGATCCAAGAAACTGGTCGTGTAAGATAAATTTTTCAATGTAGCGTATGCACATTTTTCAACATATACTCTTTATGTTGAGAGACCACCCCAAAGCTAAGGTATGAGGCTAACAAGGCGAAGAAAATACCTATTGGATTCTCTCTCTTAGCCCACAACCCATTATGTTCCCTATGCGTAGCCAAAAGCTCCTCCATAGCTCTACAAGAATATCACTTAGCCATCAAAGCTATCGCACTCCTTCCAACAACCCCACACAACACAAGGAATGAATTCCCCTTCATTGATCCATTGTTCCTTTAGGAAATCCAACCCTTATAATTCTTACTAGTGTGCGCAATAAGAGTCCAATATGTTATATGCTAGTCAAGAACCTCCTATAGTGCGAATTCATGGATTCTCAAGCATGCAAATGTAGTAGAACTCAATGGATAAAGGTTCCTATCTTACCCAACCTTTATGCTCACATAAAGCCATCGCTTTTTCCCTCAAATCTATAACATTGTTTCTAAATTTGAATTTTTAAGCCATGCACAATCTAACAATGGTAAAATAAACAATAATCGAAAACTTAAATTTCTAACCTTCTCCTTTTTATTTTAATAAGAAAATAAAAAAAAATGTTACCTCTTTAGAAATGATCGAGGAAAACCTTAAGCTCATTGAATATTCTCCTCAATGTTAATCCTTTCCCAAACGAAAAGGTAAGAAGAATGGCATACTCTATAATAGACATAGAGTTCAGTATGATATACATACGGTTTAGATCACATACATTTCTATAAAAACCTCTTATACCTAGTATCTAAACTTTATGTAAACTTTATGTCATTTACAACCCAAAATAACACAACCATTTTATAAATGATATCAAAATTTCAAACAAATTGAGGATAATATGCTCTATCAATAAAAATAATTATCAACCATTACAAGAAAGTTGGTCCATGTATATTCGCATATTTTTCTATACTTGTGCCCCGTCAACTTTCTAGTGCACTTTATTTGCAAATTAAAGAATAACATGGGAGTAACTATTGACTTTATTTTGCAAATTAAAGAATAACATGGGAGTAACTTAATGTTTAGATAATTTGAAAAATTGTTAAAATTACAATTTTAAGTTGCTAAAATTATATAATTAGGATGTTTCTAATGATATCAAAATTTCAAACAAATTGACCGTATTATGCTCTATCAATAAAAAAAGAATCATCAACCATTACAAGAAAGTTGGCCCATGTAGGATCATATCTCGCATATTTTTCTATACTTGGGCCCCGTCAACTTTCTTATGCACCTTATTTGCAAATTATAACGATATCAAAATTTCAAACAAATTGACGGTATTATGCTCTATCCATAAAAGGAATTATCAGCCATTACAAGAAAGTTCATCTAGGATCATATCTCGCATATGGAGTAACTTAATGTTTAGATAATTTGCATTATTATTTTGAAATTGTTAAAATTATAGTTTTAGGTTGCTGAAATTATATAATTAAGGTGTTTCTAGGGTAATTGTGGTCGCTAAATCTATTTTTGTAGTCAAGATTGCAATTCCACCAACTGAAACTACTATTTTAACAATTTGTCTCATCATCAGATTTCAGCAAAAGCAGTTAAAAAAAATACAAATCGTCTAAACATTAACTTACTCTAATAACATGTACCTTCTAGTTATAAAGCTTGAAAGTGAAATCACCCCATGTTTACCAAGGTCGAGAGAAGGTCGTCGATTAAGGATTCCTTAGAGAGGATAGAATCAATGAGAGGAGGGGAATAAACCACTTCAAATGTAAGACGAAGGTGGTTTTCTATTCTTGACTTTCATTCATGAACTTCTAAGATATGGTTCAATGTGTCCGTGTCAAGAACGATTCTCCCGTAGAATGTTGCTCATGTTTTTAAGAATTTTTTTTTGATATTTTAATATACATATACTAAAATATGAAAATTATTATATTATTATAATTTTTAAAAATAAAGCTTTGATTTAAAATTATTATAAATTTCAAATATCATTATACTTTAAAAAAATTAAAAAGTGATGATAAAGCTATCATTTATAACTTCATGAATAATCATTTTTAATCATATTTAAAATTTAAACTATTTTTGGTCTTCAAAAGAGACCTTGATATAAGGGCAATGACTTCACATCTTAAAACACAATATATTTTAAAAAGCATGCATTGTATTTTAAAAGCTCGTTTTAACTTCGAAAGAGGCATATTATAAGGTCAATGATTAATTATATTAAAACGCATTCATACACATTGGAGTTGTCATACCTTCGAGCAATTTTCACTGTTTAGAGTTATATTTTTAATAAATTAATAAATGCATTTAAATTTAAAATTATTACGTTTTTTTTAATTAGGAATTATTTAAATAATAAAATATTAGTTAAATTAATTTTGATGTATATTATAAGTAGCAATGTAAATGTCAGAAGTTTTCAATTTTTATTTTAGCTATATTTTGGGTTTCTATTTTATAGAATAAGTCTTTTATAAAATAGGGTAGAAATTTTAGATTAATTCTTAAAAAAAAGTAGATGATAATTATTAAACTTGCACAATTTAGATTTCAAAATTGAAATTGTGTAAAGAAAAATTCACATTAAAAATTATCCAAAAATCCAAAACCTCTAACAAATAGACTCCTAGATATATTATAATTCATTAAACTAAATATGTCATTATGGTTTTTATATTACTCTTACTTTTATGTTTAAAGAGAAAATATGGTGCAAAGAAGATGTAAAGGTTAAAAAATATTACAATATTATATTAAATCATTAACCCTAATATAGAGAATCAAAATTATCCTTCTATATTAACCAGATCAAAGAAAAAAAATATTATGAAGATGAGAACTAACTCTCATGAACTTTATAGAGAAACTAGTATTTGGACAACCCCTAAAACCTAGTGGGTTAAGAAGACTTTCCATCTGTTAGAATCCAAGTGTTGAAGATGAAAATCACTTTCTTCTAGAATGCCCTTGCTTACACCCACATTACCCACATTAGGTCTCAATTCCATAATCTTTTCTCGACATATGACCTTTCCAACCTTCTAGCTCATCAAAATTATAATGAATTAGAAATGTTCCTCTTTAAACTTTTTAAACATAAGAATAACATTTAAAGTAAATCAATTAACTTTTGTCTTATATTTTTTTAAGACTTGATCCGTGGCCATCATCTTTTATTATTATTAAATTTATTTAGATAACCGCACATAAATGTCAAACTTTTTTAGAATTAGCACATCCACATGGTTTGTGGTTGGATCATGTGGATAAGGATCAAATGGTTGAGAAATAGTTATGAAATGGAAAATATTTTTTTATTCCTCATATTCCTTTAATTAAAAGGGTTTAACTGTGATTCTTCCATGAACTATTTGTCAACTATGAGTTATCTATTCATGAGTGAATTTTGAAAATCTACCATAAAATCATAAGTTGTAAACCACCTCAAATCTCAAATAAAAACATCTATTAACATAAATATTATTATATTTGGATTATTATTAATTTATAATTATAAATACACATAAATCTGAAACCTTTTTAAAATATTATTCAATAAAAGTTAAACTTAGCTTGCATTAAAAATACTTTTTAATGCAAATTGTATTTGCTTTCAAACATGTCTCGACTTAGATGAATACGTAGTCTTGATTTTAGAAAATCGGGCTCTCAATTATTGAAATAAATGCTGATTTGAATTTTAAAATGAAACTATTGCATATGAATCTGGCCGGATCGACATCTATATTATCGAAAAACGAAGTCAAAATGTGGAAAGAGATTGGGATATTCGTGCATTTTTAGTAAAATACTTTTGTTTGAAATCTATATATTTACTACACAGGCAGTGGATGCCATTCCATTTCGATTTGCGGTAGCAGTTCACTAAACTTGTTGTTAATAATTTGGTGCAATGGGCCTTCATTTCTTGCAGGCAATGCTCTTTCTCTTCAGTTTTCTGATGGCAACGGAGAGAATCAGTGGTGATCCAGAGGCATTGCAGGATTTGTGCGTGGCTGACAACAACTCTACTGTTTTTATGAACGGGTTGCCCTGCCTTAGTCCCACTGAAGCTTCTTCTCAACACTTCAAGACATCGGCCCTGCGCACGCCGGGGAACACATCAACCAGTCCATTGGGAGCCAGCCTGGTTGCTGCAAATACACAGAACATGCCGGGCCTCAACACTCTGGGAATACTGGTCGCTCGTTTAGATATGGCGGTGGGAGGGGTAGTACCCCCACATATCCATCCGAGAGCCAGTGAAATACTGTACCTAATGGAAGGGAATCTGTCTGTTGGTTTCGTAGATTCAAATACCAACAGACTCTTCAATCAAACGCTGGAAACCGGCGATGTGTTCGTGTTCCCCCAGGGGACCGTGCACTTCGTTCTAAACATCGGAGCGAAGGCTGCAATTACGATAAACTCGCTGAACAGTCAAAATCCGGGTATTTTGATCGTCTCGTCGGCTACTTTCGCTTCCAGTCCAGGCATTCCCCAGGAAGTTCTTGCCAAGTCATTCGCCATCAGTTCACAGGTGGTGGAGCAAATCAGAAAGAACCTCGGGGGAACCTGAAACTATCATTCTCACAATTAGTTATAGGAATAATAATTAGCACTACCTGTGGCTGTGTGTATGTGTCTAATAATTATCAGATGAATGAAATGCCAATCGTTCAGATGGTTTCTTAAGTCTTTCTGGAAACAATCGTCATTTTCGTTTGAAGTGAAATGTAAGTTACTTTTGGAATAATTTCAATGTTTTCGATCGTCTCCTCTTCGAAAATACATAAGTTGGATTTCTATTCCATCGTCTGTCTTTCCTTTTTTTCAAAGTGAAATTCTAGTTATCTTAAAATCATAATGATTCTCTATCCCTGTTTACTGGTTGTCCATTTTTCCAATCCCTGCTTCCATTCTTGACAGACTCAGAAAAATTATCTTTTCCTTTCTTTGGGGTTCCTCTGAAAACAAAATTAAATTTCATCTCATTGGGGTTCCTCTGAAAACAAAATTAAATTTCATCTCATGGATTGGAAATCGTTGGCTCGACCGATTTCTCAAGGTGGTTGGGGATAAAACATTTACCCAGTTTCAGCCTTTCATTGAGAATGAAAACTTTCTGGCTGGTGCTAAATAGTTTTGGCATCTGGAACAAGCTTATCTCTGTCAAATATTTGAAAAACAGACCTGTCCATATTTGGTTAAGAGAAAAAAGATTTGTAGTAGGAAATGTCTCTATTTTATGGAGAGGATTTGTTGATACTTTGCCGTGGATTGGTAAAGGACTGATCTGGAATGTTGGTAATGGCTCTTCTATTCAGATTGGTGCGGATCCTGTGGTAGGATTAGGCTCAAATTACATTCTGCCAGTTGAATTGCGGGAGTATCTGGAAGATTATGGCATTGTTACATTAGAACATGCCAGAAATCTTATCCCTTCGGCCACTTCATACTGGTTCACGCCGGCTGAATTAGACCTTTGTAATGAATGGAAACATCTTTGGGATTGTTATACTTGGGGTTTGGAATATGGCAGAATTTATTTATCAGACCAACAAGATTCTCTTCTCTAGACCCATTTTAATTATGTTGGCTCTTTATCGGCTGCTAAAGGATATGATTGCATCTCTCAAAGTTGTTTTGATTTTCCAGATCCTTCGATGGAATTCCTATGGCACCAACGTATTCCTCTGAAAATTATTTGTTTTACTTGGCTTATGGCAAGAGGACGTATATTAACGTGGGATCAACTTCAGAAAAAGGGCTTTCAGGGGCCATGTAGATGCATTCTGTGTGAAAGTAATTCGGAAGATATTACCCATCTCTTTTTATCTTGCCCTACCAGTGCAAGCATCTTAACTTACTTTGCTGCTAAATTTGGTTTTGTCTTCCCCATTCACGATTCTGTTTCCTCTTTTCTGATTCAATGGTATAGCTCCCATTTGTGCAAGACGGCCTTTAGATATCTGCCTATTTTTATTTTTTGGAATATTTGGATCCTTCGTAATAAGTGCATCTTTGAAAATTGGAAACCTGCCATAACAGTTTTAATTTCCAGAATAGAAGGTCTTTTAAGCTCTCACCCTGCTCCTACTAAATCCTTAAAATTTCGGAAAACTGGTCCCAAACCTGTGTTGACCTTTCCTTGTGGTTATTTTGATGGGGCTGCAGCAGACAATATTGGTGGATCTGGTTTTGTTATCTATTTAAATGAGCATCACTATTTCTATTTTTCCATTGGTTGTGGTCATGGTACAAATACTAGAGCAGAATTATTGGCTTCTTGGGTTGTTCTTAGAGTTAGCCAGATGATGGGTATCCCAATTCATTTGATTTTTGGAGATTCACTGGTTATAATTTCTTGGCTCAATCGATCGTCGGCACTTGATGTTCCTTCTCTGATGCAATGGTGAAAGGATATAAGAAATATGCTTCTTTTGGCCCCTCAGGTGATCTTCAAGCACATTTTTCGGGAGCATAACTCATTGGCAGATGGACTTTCAAAGTAGGCCCTGAATTTGGATATGGGCCATGGTTTCTTCTATGAAAAACTGGATGGTATGGTCATAAATGATGGTCATTTTGTTCTTTTGTAGTTGCTGGGTCTTTAGCCTTTTTGACCATCAACATTATATGCATATTATTTGTTTTTGTCATGGTTAGAGTCCTCTCTGCTAGCAAGTCTTGCTCCAGATTATTTGATTGATGATCACCTTCGATTTTTTTCAGCATTTCTGACCTGTTATTGCAGGAATGATGAGTAAAGTCTGCTATGATCAGACTTTATTTTCTTTCTGCCTTGGATGTAGCTATATGCCTGATTACTTTCCGCCATTCTTGTGATGCTATGACTGCTAATTCTGCTGATTGCTGATTTGCTCAGTCATTGATACTATGTAAAAGATGTCTTTTGATTCACTAGAATAACAAACACTGGTATTTTTTCTTCTGAAAAAAAATCATAATGATTCTCAAATATTTGAAAATGATAAAAATGAAAGTAAGAATATTATGATAATTTTATTTAGTTGGATTAAAGGTGTTACTATTTGTGTCTTTTTTTAACCTATAAAATATGTAAATCTCAAGGAATGATTCAACCTCAAATAATGATTCTTTGAATTCGAGAAATAAAAATTGGTTAAAATGGAAAATATAATAATTTACGAATGATTCCTTGAATTTGAGAAATAAAAAGTTGTTTAAATTGAAAAATATAATAATTTAAAATAGTAATTGAAGTAAAAAATATGATATTTTAAGATGATGATGTTAATTGATGTATTTTGGTTCTGTTGAGGCCTGGCAGGTAACAACAGTTAGGGATTCTCCCCAATAAACGTTCCCAACTAGCTCGTTACTATTTGGTATGGGGAATCCGTCTGGTTTATGGTCGGGCTACCGTAAGTCAAGTAACAAATTAAAAGGTTTTACCAGTGACGGCCAGGTGCACCGTATATATTTTTTATTTTTTTGTGTTTAAGTTATGATGTGCAAGTGCCTATCTAAAAATGCAAATTGATAGGTCGATAACGAGGAGTGTCACAATGTGATGCACAGGTTCTTACCTCTCGTCTTACCTCTCTCGCATATAAATCACAAACAACCAGAAAATAACTACAACTAACTAACCTATCCCCATGGAGCAAATTATCAATTATCAATGATTAATGTATTTCTATGCATGTATTAAGAAAAATTACAGATAGCTATTACTTATTTCATAACACATGAACATTAATAAAGATATGAACAACAAGATAGCTTATTGCTTATGACGACCTTCATTACTCACACTGGAAATTTCACAGAATAAACTATAAGACATTCATAACATAAATAGAAATGGAATGACTTAGAACGATCTCACAGTTAATGGACATAAGCTGAAAATGAAATAGTTCACATTCAACTGATCCATGGCAAAGCATTTGAAACATTCCACCAAACTTTCTCCACCATAAACTTGTAATTCTTTATTTTAAAAGGAAGTAGTTCTTCTTACAATATACTCTCAAAAATTGCTTGGGAAAGAAATCCTTTCTACATCTAAACTATCCTATATTTATACAAAAAAGAAAAAGCCTTTGGGCTGCCCCCAAATCACTTTTGGGCTTCCCCAACCTTTCAATCCCAAAATTTTGTCTTGTAGTAAGTGCTCATAATTTATACAATATATTACATTTTATATCAAAATTTAATAGAACACTTTATGAAGAGGGGCCCGCTTGGCCATTTATGAACTTTTTCCATGCCTGGGCCTCTGTTGCTATGTCTTCAAAATCGAAGGGTTCAAGAAAATGGATATTTATCTCATACTTGGTCGCCTGATTCTTAATTACTTCTACTCTCACTGGACTCAGGCGTAACTGATCTTCTAGTAAGTGGATACTTACTACTGCATGAGCCATTGCATTATTCAGAATCTGTTCGTCTAGATCCTCAACTTGTTGGATCTCCTGCTCGTCTTCATGAAACCTATTCTGTAGATGTTCTATGAACAACTCATGTTCTGGTATAGCATACAACCTTTTTTTCTGCAAAAACCTAGCATCTATTATATGTGACCAGCACTCTTCTGTAGTATTCAACACATAATCCCTTTGTTTTCTTTACAGTTTTCTTGAATTCTTCCACAATATTGATTGCAAACTCCAATAAATCATAATCATGCTTTAAAGTTTGTCGATCTTTGACTGGTAGCTCCGCAGGAGGTTCCTCGTTTGTTTCTATCCACACTATTCTTCCTGTCAGAATCTCCAGAATCTCCTGAGATCTGTCCAAAAAAATAAGACGTCGTATCCAAAATCTCTTCCAGTATGCTATCTATTTGCAAAATCTTACACCTTTCTTCCTCAATGCACATTTGTAGTTGGTGGATCTTCTTTCTTTGGGCTAGAAAATGTTCCTTCAAAGGTTGGACATATGTCTTATGTTCCATAGCAGGGTGAATCCGCGGACCTGGGTAACACTTTTTGGCAAGCGCATTTCGACAAAAACAGAAAAACACACCTCGATTGAGGGTTTAACAAGCCCTCGACCGAGGTTTTAATATCTCGACCGAGGTTTTATCAAGCCCTCGACCGAGGTTTTGTTCAGCCCTCGACTGAGGTATTTCTTAACCCTCGGTCGAGGTATTAAAACCTCGAACGAGGGTTAAAAAATACCTCGGTCGAGGTATGGACCTCGGTTGAGGTACATACCTCGATCGAGGTGCCTGTGTCGAAAAAATTATAAAAAGAGGCCGCGGGGGCCGCGACCGTCTTTTTAGCAAAATTTCACTGTGGAAGCTCGACCGAAAAACGACGAGCGGCGTAAGGATTGGCACCCCGAAGCAACCCAAGCACCCCGAAGCAACCCAACCTCATCACGATGGCGTCGGAGCCAAGAGGTAACAGTTTAAATAATTG
>LPNX010901780.1:0-18221 GCA_001517045.1 Pseudotsuga menziesii | reverse complement strand
TGTAAAATATCTGTCTGTAGATAGATCAAGTCTGATCCGTAGATCCCATCATATACAAAATATACAAAATGTGGATCATCATCCATCAAAATGCCCTAGAACTAAGCCTGACCACCCTGGCCATTGGGACAACCTTGGTCCCCATGATCTCTAGGCACCCTGGCTTCCTCAGCCTCCTCGGCCTCGGCAGCCTCCACTGCATCTCTGTATACAAGTACTGCTCTAGCTACTCGCTTGAACAGATGTAGCCAAATCGGTGGAACCCCTACTACAAACTCCTGCATGGTTGTAGGTATGTGCTCAATCTGTATTGTAGGTACTCACTGGGTCAGCCTGGCCAGCTTCCCCTCTATTACCCGAACCAATCCTGGGTCTCCTCCTACAACTGGACGCACGAACATGCGAGGGTGCCCTTCAGGGCGGACTGGTCCAATATCTGCATTTTGAAGCATGAATAGGATTAAGACTTGTACATATGTATATATCCTATCATTTGAAAATTCATAAAAATTTGAAATTGATAAAAAATTAAAAAATCACTTACCCATCTCGCCCCATATTCCTCCTGGAGGGAGGGCAAGGTCGGGATCACCTCGGAAATCCATCCCAGCGTATGGAAACTGCTCCAATGCCGGCAGCTATCGTTCCCACCATATATAAAATTCATCATCGTAGACGCTATGTACTATGTCTCCTCCTCCTTGCTGGAGGAATATGTCTCCCCACCGACTCAGCCTCGGCTGCCGTGGATGTCTGACCTGTAATGGTATCGCAGGGCTCATAGCTGGTACCCTCTCGAAGAAGAACGCTACTAGTATGCTGGCATAGCCAAAAATTTTGCGTCTTCCTCTCCTACACTCGGATAGTTGCCTCTTCATGATGGGGAGCACTCCCGAGCACCAATCATAGAGGGCACCTCTAAAGCAATCAACTACCACCCTCATTTGATTCCTGGTGGCCATAGGCAACCCTGATGATCCTGAAAGTCTAACAATAGTACTAGCTAGTACCTGGAGTGTGAAATCCTGGATGTTTGCAACAATAACACAGCTGCCCTTCTTTTGCGTACCCGGTGTACAGAACATGTCAACATAGTTTTGGACACTCAAGGGGTCCCCGCCCTTGCCAGTGCCCTCCAAGTTCACCGGTGCCCCCCATTGTGATAACCCAGTTATGAAATATATATCCTCTACGGTAAGCTCTAAGGTCTCACATTGAAGATTGAACATCCACATGTCATGATCCCAGTAATTGACCATGAATTCCAATAAGCGGACATTTGCCCGCATGGGCGATGTACAAAAGAACTTCAGCAGCCCGCAAGTCCTCAATGCTTGTATTACGGCTGTGCTTTGGAGCACCACATGATCCATTATTTCATGCTCTCTTTCCCTCCACTCCAGCACCGTATTTTTCCTGGCAAATACACACAATTTGGTTCAGTATTTAATCTTTAAAAATTCAAAAATTGTGCTTAAATTTTGAGTTTTCACCCATCGCACAGCATTCACGACTGTCTAATTAGGCAGGCCGCGAGTCATTCGCGACTACCTAGTTAGGTAAGTCGTGAGTAAAACGCGTATTCGCGACTTTTACTCCTTGCAACCCGTGAATGCGCAATGATGTAATTTGGGATGATGTAAAATACTAAATTAATCACTAATTTTGATATTTGTTTGGATCAAATTGAAGGGTTTAGGGTGTAGAGTTACCTGAAACTGACGGATCTGGATTCCGACGGTCCAATTGTCCATGGTAATCGATCAAAGATAGAAGGTAAACTTTCCTTTTTGGTCCAAAAAGTGCAAATGGGGAGAAATGTTTTAATTTTCAAGCTATTTATAGAAATAATATTTCGTAAAGTGGGTCTTTTTATATAGTTTGAAATGTCAATTGACTAATATCACCCTCTTTGTGCCTTGGAACAGGTTTACCATCTTTTACAAAGTGTTGATGCTTCTATAGGGTGGTTTTTCTATCTCCAACACATGTTGGCACCTTATCACTCCACATTAACCTTAGTATTTAATGTTTTGCCACGGACTATGGTATTCTAAGCCATTAGTCCCTTGTCTCTACCATTGTTCTTCCATGGCTAGGATCCTTATTTCATGAGTGTCATCTTATTATGCCTTTGCCATCCTTTGGTACTCATGCCGTCACTGTTTCAGGCCCAGGGGTTTCCTCATAGCTATTTTTCACGCCAAATAGAGCTTCTTCTAAGTCTCTTTTTACAAGCTATCCCTTTATAGGACTCCCCGACCTTATGGAGTTTCTTTAGGCCCAGGTCTGAATCCTTCAAAACAGACTTGACTGCCGAGTTATCTCGTCCATTCAAGTTCGTTAAGAATATGTGAACGGGCATCCGCATTGGTGGTAGCTTATCTCTTTCTCGGACCATGCGGAATAATACGAGAAAGGATCACTCTCTTTTCTTTTGAATTGAGAAGAGTGTTCTCAGGTATAGGTTTATCACTTTTCTGGACCTGAGGTACTAAATTTATGGAAAAGGAACACCCGGTTTGAGCTTAGTTTTCTCTTTTTCGTGCTCTGGATCGAAACATGAAAAAAGATTCCAAGTGTACTTTGTGTCTTTGTCATGCTCGTTAAACACTAAAGAACAAAGCAACGAGTTTATTGTTGTAAGCCCCATTTCTCATAACCAAATGGATCTTTCCGAGTGATCTTGCTTTCCTTCACACTCGTAAAACTCAAGCTATATTATGTTGTTCTGGAAGGAGTGTTGGGTAGGTGGTAATTTAACCTTTTTCGGACCTCCCTGACTAAGTACGAAAAAGGTGTGCCTTTTCTTCTTCGAAAGTTAAGAGAGTTCTTCTGTGGTTTGTTTTATACTTTTTCGGCCTCAGGAGACTAAATTGGACGAAAAAGGACCCCCCTGGAGTCTTCTTTGGCATTTTCAGACTCTCTAAATGTGAAAATACCATCTGAGCATGTACTAGTTCGGGCTCTTTAAATCCACGAATCAGTGTATCAAGCATTATTTTCCCATCTCTTCAAGCTTGTTAAAACATGAAGAGGGAACTGAGTTTACTTTCCTGGACTCGTTAAAATTTAACAAGGAAGGTAAGGAAGAAGTTTTCTCTTGTTTTCAGTAATGGCAGCATGTCGTCCTTGAAAAGCACTCTTTGTTTTTTGATATCCATGTTTCAGTATACACTTGTGTTCAGCTATTACTTTGAGTTTCTTACTCCTCCTCTTGTCCATTATACCTAGGGAATATGATCATGTCTCCTACATGATAGATAAGTCTAGTTGTTCTATCTATCCGTTGTACGCTGCCTTGGGTCATCTCTGTGTTGTGCTCACTATTCAAGAACTCTACCCAATGTCTGATCTATCACCTGATCCCATCATTGTTATATCTATTATCTATTTGTGTCTCCCTTCTTTTGCCGAGTTCCTAGTCACTCTTGTGATCTGTTGGAGGATCTGTTGCCTTCCTTATCACAGCATGGTTCTGTTTTCAGTACTTCCTGATGGAGAAGACCTAGAGTTTTGATGATCGTACCTCTGGATTCACTTTCATCATTGGTGAACTCCTTTGCTTCAGTTGTTAACTATCCCTTATTGGTTGACAAACTGTTGAATCCTCTCCATGTTCGACTTCAGCTTACCCTTATTCACATGGCTTGGATTGTACTGGTTCTTTGGGATCCTTTATGAAGACCTTAGTCCCTCACATATGGACTAAGTTGCGCAAGATTATGTTCGATCTATCTACATAGCTTCCAGATCTTTGAAGACTCATCATTATTGTATATTGTGGCTTCGATCCACCTTTGTAATATACGTGGTTTTTACCCGTATCATATGATGTAATCAAATATTGTAAAGGATCTAGTGTTCCAGTAAATTGAACATAGCATCCTCATATGTAACTTTGTATATGACATTACTATGTTTTGTTTCAGGTACTCTCTCTGCTCCATTGGATTTCTGATTTCTCCAAATATGAATATTATAATGTATTTCAGCCATCGTTCCCCTCTGACCTCACACATTAGGGGGCATCTTCTATACACCTGAATGGAACCTCTCCGTCCGAGCGCCGACATCCCTCATTTTGGCACACAAAAGGACACTTATGGATAGAGGTTTTCCCTAAACACTATAGCTTGGCTTGTCATGAAGTACATTTTTCCCTCATCCAGCTAGTTACTTTTCCATTTTTTCCATGTTGAGATGTACTCGCGACTATCCATATATACAACTCGCGCATTAATCGTGAGTCTCCTTTACAGCAAGTCACGAATCCATGTATTCGCAGGTTGCGCTTATACATAGTCGTGAATCATTCACGGGTTGCTCTACTACAGACCCGCGAATGTGTCTCAACATTAAAACATAAAAACACTCGCGCTAATGGGAGATTAGTTAAGTCATTTAACTTAATTTCCTTAACTACTGTAACCTCCCTAACCTTTGAGAACTTCCTTATTTCACCCATATAAATACAGGCCTTGGGGAGGGTGTTGATGACTTACACTTGGAGAGCAAAGTTATGCTGGTGGAATTTATACAGAAGTCTTTGGAGCAGTGGAACTCAGAATCCTTTGGTTGTAGAGGAGTCCTTGTCTCAGACGCTGGGTTGTATCTGAACTCTTTCCATTATTGATAATAAAGAGATTACTTCTTCCATATGTGTTTCATGTGTATTGGTTTGATAAATGTTTATGCTTATGCATCTTATATGTGATTTATCTAACCTGCTTATACATATATGAATCATCTTGTATCTGGAAAAGTGTTTCTTGACAGGTGAAAGAGGAGCAATCTTGAAGACTTTGGAAGTGGAACAGAGAAGAAGAAGATTGGCAAGGATCGACCTTCGTTTAACAATTAAGTCCTTTTAATCTTCCTATTTCTTATTCTGTGCTTTAGAAGTCAATTGTCTGCAAGCAATTGAGTATGTTGGTAACCCCAGACCTTAGGTTATTAGGTGCATAATCCTGTACAATAGGGGTTGTATTGGTTCAACAGGAATCATATGAATATTCTGATTGGGATTTAGATTCAGATTCTGCATCGAGTTGGGGTTAATAACAGTTCTCTCCTGCAATTTTGCAATAAGCTGCAGACACTGTTCGATAGTGTGATCAGAAGCTTTACAATATGTACAATTTTTTGTAGGAATTTGACAATATCAAGAAAAATTTCTTGGATTCCCATAATTATAGCATACAACTTGGCATCTTCCTTGACCAAATCCTCCTCCTTGTTTCTCTCCTCAACCTCTAAAATTCCCACCCCCCCTTTGCGGAGGGTATTTTTGTTGTTGAGGATACTGATTCTGCTGGTATTGCGGTTGAGGATATTGTTGTTGTTGATATTGTGCAGGATGATGCTGAGGTTGCACTCATTCATCTTGCATTTTCTCATAATTTTTCATTAAGTAGGTATCCATCGTATTTTCTTGCAGTACTGAAGTGCTCTGCAGTATTTCTCATCATCACCTACTGATTTACAAAATTTACAATATAAACTAGCATGTGTGCTTACAATCTTCTATAAGTACAAACATTCCTCGAACTTGTGGCCCCTAATTTGGCATATTCTACACCAATGCATTCCTTGGGTGTTTAATGGGTTCAACACACCTGATGTGAGATAGTTCATGAGAGACGGGAAATTATCTTTATGGTCTCCATTGGTTTTGCATCTTGTACACCATGGTTCTTCTTGAACTTCCTCTCCTCTTTTAATGTCCAGGAGATACACCGTAAGATTGGCCAGCTGCGACTGAATTTTCATCATTCCAGTGTCTCCAACCGTCGAGGCTTCTAATTTCATTTCTATTTCAAGAGCCTCTATCTACGAAATGAGTTTTTGTTGCATCAATGGGGTTCGGATATGTGGTAACAAGGTGATAAAAAAACCATTCCTTGTGTTGCATATCTGACATTTGGAAACTCACATTGGCCATTAATGTCTTAAATCTTTGGTCAAACTACCAAACAGATTATATTGGTAGCTGCTTAATCTCTTTGATTTCGGTGATGCACTACGATTCAGACTTTGGCTTTTTAAATTCATCTATCAAACCCAGTCGATTCTCGTTGAGTGTCTTCGTGACATCAGCTACTGGTACTATGGAAAATTTCATATACTAGTCCAGCGCACAACCTCATAGAGTCATGATCATTTGTGCTTTCTTCATATTCTCATCCTGGATCTGTCGTACAATCCATACAATGTCACAAAGAAACCAATGTTGTTCTGGCTCTTCCAACCCGTTTCCATTGAATATTGGGAGCTTAATGTCATCTCCAACCATTGTATTTGTTGTTGGTACAGTCAAAAAAAAAATGGACTAGTTGGACTTCCTTGTCTTCTATTTACAGTGTTAGTAGTACTCATATTTAAAGAATTACTTGGACACAGGTCTCACGATCTTACCTCTGGTATTGGTGGCGAGTTGTAAGCACGTTCTTTTTCTGGAGCTTCAATTGAATCTTCTGACTCTTCATCTCCTTCTGAGATCGGCTGATATTCCTCTTCTTCGTCACAACATCCTTCGTCTAAGTATGATGCAAACTCGTATCCTTATTCTACTTGATCGGTGCTACAACTCCCTCATTCTAACATAGTTCTTCATCGTTTGTCGAACCTAAATCTTCCTCTGCTTCTTAAAAAGATTGGCTCTAGTTCAGTTTCACTATCTCCTGGGATCATCTCACTCTAGGGTTCTACTGAGACATAGCCACTCTTTTCTATTTAGTCTTAATGCATTTGCAAAATTCCTTTTTCACATAAAATCATTTTTATCCACGTCTTTAAAGATGACAGGTATTTGATGCGTGGTCCTTGAAAAAATTTATTCTCTGCATCATTGTATGAGGTTAATGTGCAAACAAAAAACTCAGTAATATATCCTTCTAGGATATTGTCTACCCAAAAATCCACAGCCCTTGATATATGGTTTCTTACTCTTTTTAGTCGCTCAATCAACTGAGGATTCCACTCTTTTGGTTCTCCTCCTTGAAAATTTCTTTGATGGGTTGCCAACTTAGACAACCACTCATGCAACACAATGGGAAACTCAAAAAATAAAATATTGTGAATGTCTGAATAAATGTACTGGCAAAACCGTTATGTTGGGTTCCATCGAGATCCTTCACTTTCTTTTCGTGCAAACTCTAACTCTTTAAAGTCCACCCAGTCTTGGATTTCCAGTTTCGTGGGCTGCCGCAAGATATCCCTCCCCACAACAATTTTAGATCCCGACAACAGAACCATTTGTTGGATTTCTTCCCTCTCTCCATCCCTGGACCTAGGTTCAGTCCCTTCTGCTCAGCACAACAAAGCCCAATATATCATCCCGACAAAGCAGAGCTCAGCTGATAGCACCTATGACACAGATGTTGTCTCACCTGAAATATCTCAGTTTTATGGGTAACTACCAGAACCACATTTCCATAGTTGTGTGGGAGGGTGTTTTAGTACCTTGGCTTTACGCTAAGGTTTCAAATGAATACCATGGAGGTGGATTACTTGTATGCACATTACTTCAACATTAACTTGTGATTCAACCCTTCTTTATGCAGCTTAAGTAAGCAAACAATAAACATGCATCATAATCACATTCATTGATATAATGCAGTCACCATACATTTATTTATTTGCAGCACAATGATCAACCAGTCATTCAACACAACATTCACACATATATCTAACCTACTTCAACATTTTGATGTATTTGTAACTTCAGAATGCATTCACTTGTATATCTTATGTATTGTACCCCGATGTTTATTTAGGGAAGTGTCTGTAATGTACTTGAGTCATGTCATGCCCCGATGTTCCTATCGGGAGATTCAATAATGTAAACAAGTCATGTAAAGTCATTAAGGGTAACCCTCCTATTGATCAAGGGTCAAATTTCACGCAGTTGTGGGGCCCTAGGGTTATTAGACTCTCCTAGAGAACTCGACCCTAATGATTTATTGTCAAGTCGGGAATTAATATAAATAGAGAGTGAGGCTCTCTATTTAACACACATTCACTCACACTCAGTTGTAGCGCATAACTGAGAGAGAAGAAGTTGTTGGGACAAGAGAGAGAGAGACTACTGATGTCGAGACATCATCTTACTACTTTTGTGTTTTTCTTTTGGTGTTGATTCTATCTCTGAGGAAGTTGCGGGGTTTTCTCCTTTATGGTTTCCCAGAGGAAAAAATTTGTGTTCATTGTCTCTTATGTTTGATTGCTATGCTTGTTATTCTCTCAGTTAAAAATCCTAATATAATTCTAGCTTGAATGATAAAAATCTAACATGGTATCAGAGCTAACTTGAGAACAAGACACTATGCAGCTACGGAAACTAGGGATTCCTACTTTTTTGATCTCTCTCCACAGATTTTTAGCAAAAGAAGGTTGGACTGACTCTCCTCTCCAGGGCGCATCTTTCTATCGAAGCAGAATCTGATTATGGGCCTTTTTAGTTTTTGACCCAACACTACTGTTGAAAATTAGGGCTTTCCACAGAAGTGGAATTCTTGAGTGAGCCCAAGCCTGGATTGATCTCCTCCCCAAAATAAAATTTTAGAGATCAAGATCAAAGATTTTGGTTGGAAAGAACTCCAAGAAATTCAAACCCTAATCTGCTCCTGAACCAGCTCTACACAAATTCAGCTCCAGATCTATATCTGACATCTTAACCTGGTAAGATCTAAATATTTTGTATTTCCATTTGAGGTTCTTAGTTAAGATGTCTCATCATACCAAGCTTGACGAAAATCTTAAGGGATTTGATAACTTCTGAGCCTGGAAGTATAGGATCTCCCTGGTCCTGGAAGAAAATGAGTTGGACTCCTACATCAATGAGGAGGTTCTAGTTCCAGAGGGAGATGGGGCTAAGGCCTTACACAACAAGAAATTGGTCATGGATAAGAGAAGTATTGTTGATTCAATAAAGGATCGCCTAATACCACAGGTGTCCTCCATAAAGACACCTAAAGCTATGTTTGATGCCCTGACCAAACTATTTGAAAGAAAGAACATAAACCAAAAGATGACTTTGAGAAACCAATTGAAGAATGTAAAGATCTAGAATACGGAGACTATCTAGTCTTACTTTACAAGGGTCTCTTAGATCAAGGAACAACTGGAAGTGGTAATGAAGAAGTAGAGAATGCAGAAATTGAATGACCACCTTGAATGGTCATTCAAGGGATCTGTGCCAGAAAGAAGCTAGTCAAGTTTAGCAGAATGTGGGAGGAATTCTCACAAGAAGAAGCTCAAATATTAGTACGAGAAGAAAATATGGGAAGTTAAGATCAAGCTCTCACAGTACAATCTAATAAAAATAGAACAAGCCATCACAGAGGTAAGCACTTTCACCAAAAGAGTAACTTTGAAAAGTCTAAAGATTTGTCTAAGTTCATTTGCTATACATGTGATGAAAGAGGACACCTTGCAAGATATTGTCCTAGAAACAAAGGTAGATCTCTCAAGAAGAAGGGAAACAAGAAAAGACATCATGCTCATGCTGCAGAAGATGATGAGCCTTCCAAGAAGAGAATCAGACAAGACAATGATGATTCTTCAAGTGATGAAGAATATGTTTTGATTTCCGCTCTCACAGGGAACATCACACATGGAAGCAATGATTGGCTTATAGACAGTGGGGCTTCCAAACATATGACAGGATTCAAAGAATCCTTTGTGAAACTATCAGAACATGAATCACCCCACAAGGTGAAACTTGGAGATGACTACCAGTATCCAATAAAAGGTAGTGGAGAATCCTCATATAAGCTAGATTCTGGAAAGTCTATAAAGATGAAGGATGTATTGTTTGTACTAGGACTAAAGAAGAACCTCCTCTCCATATATGCATTAGATGAAAAAGGCATGAGGGTTGCATTTGTAGATGGCCAAGTTCTCATGTGGCCAAAGGGAAAGACTATTGATGATGCAGTAGTGATTGGGGAACAAGAAGGAGGCCTATACAAATTGAAGGGCCAACCAGAACAAGATTTGGTCCATGAATCAATAGAGCCAAATGAACTTTGGCATAGAAAGCTTGCACATGTGCACTACAGAGCACTACCACTTGCAAGCAAAGTTGTTGAAGGACTTCTAGAAATTTAGACAAAACATGACAGTGTCTGCAAAGGATGTGCGAAAGGAAAGAACACAAAGAAGACATTTCCAAGTAGCGAGAGCAAAGCAAAATGAATCTTGGAAATGATTCACTCCGATGTATGCGGTCCAATGTCATCCATTTCATTAAGCGGGTATGTCTATTATGTTTCTTTTATTGATGATTTTTCTAGGAAGACATGGATATACTTCTTAAAGAACAAAGATAAAGTATTCAGCAAGTTCAAGGAATTCAAAGCCTTGATCGAGAACCACACAGAAAAGAAGATCAATACCTTTCGATCAGATAATGACGGAGAATTCACATCAAATGAATTCAAAGAATTATGCAAATATTCAAGGATTAAGAGGGATTTCACCACTCCATATAGTCCACAACAGAATTGGGTTGCAGAAAGGAAGAATAGAACGATCATGGAAGTTGCAAGGGCCATGCTTCATGATCAAGATCTTCCCATGCATCTATGGGCAGAAGCTGCCAGAACTGCGGTGTATGTACAGAACCGTACTCCACATAGAGTATTCGAGAACAAGACACCTGAAGAAGTCTTTTCCGGTAAGAAACCAGAATTCAACCATCTTAGAATATTCGGTTGTCTAGTGTACATACATATTCCAAAAGAAAAGAGGACAAAGTTAGATCCTTCAGGAAGGAAGGGTATATTTGTGGGATACTCTAAAAGCTCGAAGGCTTACAGAATATACTTCCCAAGATTCAAGAAAATTGACATCAGCAGGGATGTAACATTTGACGAAGACTCAGCTTACAACAAATCCAGAAAGAGACATGCTGAAGAACCTGAAGAAACAGAAGTACCCAAAATTCATGACACAACCATGAATGAAGAAATTCAAGAAGAAGATCGAGAATTAGAAGAACCTCAAGAACCTATAGATCCACCTCAGGAGAAGAATCCTCACAAGAGGGAACCTTCTTGGGTACAAGAAGCTATCCAAGGTGCAGAAAGATATGGGGCTCCAGAAGAAAATCATAGAGAAAGGAAAAGAACCAGTTCCTGCTCCGATTATGTAGCCTTATGATGTGACTTCATCGATAAAAAACCTTCCAATTATGAAGAAGCGTCAGAAAGAAAAGAATGGAAGGATGCTATGATCAAAGAGTATCAATCGATCATGAAGAATGATGTCTGGGATATTGTCCTAAGACCAGAAGGGAAGTCGGTTGTAACTTAAAAATGGATCTACAAGATCAAGCATGCTGCAAATGGCAGCATAGAAAAATATAAAGCAAGATTTGTGGCTTGTGGCTTCTCCCAAAAAGAAGGAATAGATTATGAAGAAACTTTTGCACATGTAGCCAGATACACTTCCATCAGATCAGTACTTGCTCTGGCTACAGTGATGAAATGGAAGATACACATGATGGATGTCAAGACTGCTTTCTTGAATGGTGTAGTAGAAGAGGAAGTGTATGTGGAGCAACCACTCGGTTTTGAGACACATGATAGGGAGACTCATGTGTGTAAACTAAGTAAATCCCTGTACGGTTTGAAACAGGCACCCAAGACATGGTATGGCAGAATTGATAGCTTCCTATCCAGTTTGGGATTTACCAAGAGTAAAGTAGATTCCAACCTTTACTACAAGGTTGAAGATGGTAATCCAGTGATACTCCTACTATATGTAGATGATCTATTTGTAACAGGTATGGATGGGTTGATTGCTGATACAAAGAGGAAGCTTGCTGCTGAGTTCTAAATGAAGGACTTGGGTATGATGCACTGTTTTCTAGGCATGAAGGTGTGGCAGAATGTAGATGGAATTTCCTTGGGACAAGGGAAGTATGCGGTAGAGATCCTGAAGAGATTTGGGATGATGGATTGCAAAGCCATGAACACACCTATGGCATCGAACCTGAAGCTATTGAGTGATGCTTCATCAAAAGCAGTTGATGCCATGATGTATCATCAGATGATTGGGTCCTTGATGTACCTAATGAATATAAGACCAAATATTTGCTTTGCTGTGAACACCTTGAGCCAGTTCCTGATAGATCCGAGACATGTTCACTTGATTGCTGCAAAGCATATTCTGAGGTACCTAAAGGGTACAGTTGATTATGGGCTCAAGTATGAGGTGAATCAAAAGATTGACCTAGAAGGTTATGTTGATTCAGATTGGGAAGGTAGTGCCATTGATAGAAAGAGCACTTCAATATGTTGCTTCAGTATGGGATTAGGTGTGGTCTCTTAGTTTAGCAGGAAGCAATCCTGTGTGGCACTAAGTACAACTGAAGCAGAATATGTTGCAGCTTGTTCGGCTAGTTGCGAGGCAGTGTGGCTGAGAAATCTACTGTCTGATTTATTTGATCTTCAGATGGATGCTACTTGTATATATTGCGACAACTAGATTTGTGTGAAGCTGTCGGAGAACCCAATGTTCCATGACAAGGTAAAGCATATCAAGATCAAGTATCACTATATCAGGGATATGGTGCAGAGAGGAGCAGTGAAGCTCCAATATGTTGCAATGGATGAGCAGATAGATGATGTACTAACCAAACCATTAGCTAGAGTAAATTTTGAGTACTTCAGGGAGAAGCTTGGTGTTCTCCAGATCGAGTTTCCCTCCAAAGGCAATTGATGTGTCTATTTCCCATTCTGACATGGTGGAATCCTGAGCTTCACATGGTCAAATATAAGTGCAAAGATGCTCTGATGTGATTGTGGGTTGTGTTACCACATTATCAGTGTAGAGACATTCTGATGTGATTGTGTGTTGTGTTACCACATGATCAGTGCAGAGCCATTCTGATGTGATTGAGGGATGTGTTCCCACGTGATCAGATATAAGTGCAGAGATATTTTGATGTGATTGTGGGATGTGTTCCTACATGATCAGTGTAGATACTTTCTGATAAGATGAGGTTAGATGTAAGTGCAGAGCCATTCTGATGCAGTGTGTTCTAACATGGTCAGATGTAAGTGCAGAGCCATTATGATGCGGTGTGTTCTCACATGGTCATATATAAGTGCAGAGCCATTATGATGCGGTGTGTTCTCATATGGTCATATGTAAGTGCAGATCCATTCTGATGTGGTGTGTTCTCACATGGTCAGATATAAGTGCAGAGCCATTCTGATGCGGTGTGTTTTTCACATGGTCAGATGTGAGTGCTGGGCCTTTCTGACATGGGTTTTGGATGTGATGAACCAGTGATACTCTATATCAAGTGATGAACCAGTGATACTCTAGATCAAGTGATGATCTAGACTTGATGATGATTCAGTGATGCTCCAGATCAAGTGATGATCCAGACTTGATGATGATCCAGTGATGCTCCAGATCAAGTGATGATCCAGACTTGATGATGATCCAATGATGCTCCAGATCAAGTAATCCAGACTTGATGAAGATGACTTGATGATGAAGAAGATGAATAAGATGAAGAAGACTTGAATATGAAGATGACTTGAAGATGAAGATGACTTGATGATGATCTAGATGATACAGAGAAGAAGACTTGTGCAGATAAATTGTGCCAAGAGAATACCTTCCTAGTTAAGAGGGAGTGTTGATTTATTTGTAACTTCAAAATGTATTCACTTGTATATCTTATGTATTGTACCATGATGTTTATTCCAGGAAATGTCTGTAATGTACTTGAGTCATGTCATGCCCCGATGTCCCTATCGGGATATTCAATAATGTAAACAAGTCATGTAAAGTCATTGAGGGTAACCCTCCTATTGATCAAGGGTCAAATTCCCTGCAGTTGTGGGGCCCTAGGGTTATTAGACTCTCCTAGAGAACTTGGCCCTAGTGAGTTATTGTCAAGTGAGGAATTAGTACAAATAGAGAGTGAGCCTCTCTATTTAACACACATTCACTCACACTCAGTTGTAGTGCATAATTGAGAGAGAAGAAGTTGTTGGGACAAGAGAGGGGGAGACTACTATTGTCGAGAGATCATCTTATTGTTTTGGGGTTTTGCTTTTGGTGTTGATTCTATCTCCAAGGAAGTTGCAGGGTTTTTTCCATTATGGTTTCCCCGAGGAAAAACTTTGTGTTGATTGTCTCTTATGTTTGATTTTTGTGCTTGTTATTATCTCAGTTAAAAATCCTAATATAATTCTATCTTGAATGATAAAAATATAACACAACATTCACACATATACACAACATGTAACATGGAAACCCATCCGGGTGAAAACCACAAGGTGCTCTTCATATGGCATGAGGAAATAGAAGCATATTTTGTCTGCGCACAAAGCTGCAGACTCTGTTCAAGATATTCTCTTATATATTTACAGACTTTTCATTCCTCTCATGCTCTATGATATTCTCTCTTTCTCTTCCCACTCTACTCCTGCTAGCGATCCGCACACAACCTGGATTGGATCAACCTTCTCTACTAGTATGCACACTCAATTGTAGAACCTTATGATGCACACAATGATACATCATCATTAAACAAAATGCCTACCTCAAGTCTAGCTTAACCGTCTTTCCAAGAGTCCAGATATTACTCAAATCCTACATCGACTAACCCATCTACAGCTTGGTTTCCTTATTTTATAGCCCCGTTACAGACTCGATACAGATCCCATACATGCTTGTTACATACTCAATACCGACTCGATACAAACTCTAACAGACTCAATACAGACTCCTTTTTAGTCATTATCCCATCTGACTTACTATCTCCTGCCAAGATGTTATCTTTCCTATTCTAGTAACACATAACGAGAGGAACTATCAGCATGAATTACAAATATTCCTTCACGGATGTGGTTTCCGCTGGCTCCAACCGAGCTCGTACCCATGATCGTTAAGGATTGTCACTTTCTCAGTGTTATGCCTTACTGTCATTTTCTGGATGTTACGTTATTTGCACTCCTGCTTCTGCTGATATTCTACCATGTCATCTCGTATCTCGTTTTGTCCTTCTATCATGGCTTACTCATCTGGCCCATATTCCTCGTCCCGCTCCTTCTCTTTGTCTTCTTCTTCTCTTTCCTTCTTCTGTCGCAACATCCTTACCTTTTCCCTTTATGTCGCTTCCTCGATCATAGCTCCTTCTTCTTCTCCTTTATGTTCTTCTCCATACTTAGGCATATTTCTACATGAATTTTTCCCTACTGTCCCTAGGCCCAACAGTCGACAACTTTCTACTAGCAAATGCAATAGGGTGATCAATAGAGCCCTCACCTAGTTGTGCCTTGCTCCTAGCACGGAAGATGATGCATCAACATGCACATGGAATTATTTTCGACAGTCAGGAAATACTAAAATAGTTGTTGAAACCATATTTTCTTTAAGGACATCAAGTATCTTTTGACACTGCTCATTCCACTGAAATTTAACATATTTCTTCAATATTTTCTCCATTCGAGCAACGATCTCTGCATTCCCCTGATAAATTTTATGTAGAAACCAGTATGACCTAGCTTGGTCCTTAATTTTTTAGCTGATGATGATAGGGGTAGGTCGGAAATGATTGCAATCTTCGTAGCGTCCATCAACATTTCCTCTCGACGGACAACATGACCCAACAAAATACCAAAAGGGGCATAGAAAATTCACTTGTTCAGATTTAAAGAAATTTGAAAATGTCTACACCATTCAAGCATCATCTGAAGACTCTCAATATGATACTTAATTAACCCATATACTGTCCAATCATAAAAATAGACTTCTAGAAATTTATGAATAAAATATTTAAAAGCAACTACCACTATCCTAGAAAAATAGTAGGTGCATTTTTAAGTCTAAATGGAATTACCGTGTATTGGAAACAACCCCACTCTGTCGCAAAGGTGTTCTTATGTCAATCATATTTTTAAATATTGATTTGATGGTACCCATAAAATCCATCAGTAAAAGAGCACCTCTTGCCCCCCTATATTCTCCAATACCTCATCTGTAAAAGGTGTAGGAAACAGATCATGCAGGAAAGCATTGGTTAGTTTCCTAAGGTCGACACAGAGACAAACTTTACCATTTTTCTTATCTTGTACAACCATTCATCTAATCCATTCTGATTCTTCCATGGGTTCAATAATTCCCGCATTCAACATTCGATCTAACTCTACCTTAGCCTTCTCTTCGTATCTCAGATTCAATATATATGGTTGTTGCTTGACAGGACTTGCATCTGGTTTTAGAGGAATATTCATTTCACCTAGATCTCAAACGGTCCCCTTCAATTCTGAAAACTTTGTTGAGAATAAATATTGGAACTCGTGTAACAAATTAGTAATTTTCCCCACTATCTCATCATCCCAGTAATCCGTAATTCTAGAAAATCTTGGATTCTCAGGGGAACCAATATTTGCCTTCTTTATTTTAAGGGGCTTAAAAATTTGTCAGTTGAAAATCCCGGTCCCTCCACTACTCGTCTACCTTTAGATTCGGGGACATAAATGTCACGTGGATCATCATCTTCAAGTTCCCTAGCTATGTTGTAACACTCCATTTACCTCTGAACAATCTCATTTCTTTGGGGAAAACTTGACACTAGAACATGGATGTCCTAAAAATCTTGTCTTTAATAACTTGCAGAGCAACATCAATCATCAGATTGTCATCAACAAAGATAAAAGTATGCTTGAAACTATTAGCTAACTCATCCTAGTCTAAAGTTCCTCGTCACAGTTCGACCTACGTATACCAATATCTTGGTATTGTGTCCAGAGTATGTATAAAGAAATGTACCCATTCATGTCTAGGCATTGTCATCCATGCCGCACAACAGTTTTCAAGATGATCAACAGGATTCATAAAACCCATATACTTTTGACCAACATAAGAAACGTTCTCACCAAACCTAATTTACAATAGCCTTTGACATTGGGGACACTCCGAAACATATTATTTATGAGCAACCCACCATCTTGCTTATGTAGCTAATTTCAAGGCCACATCAAGAGCTAACAATCGCTAAGGTTCCAGTACCTTACCTTCAAATTATGTTAGAAATGTATTAAAATTAGGTATAATCCTTCATAAGTAGGTATATCACATACCTCAATACCCACCCATAGTAAATATTTCGTAATTCTTGCACATTTCCGCATCGACACTTCATGCAACCATTTTTTCCAATTTTCCAAGGCTTCACTTGAATATGATGAAAAATAGCTAACACTTCACCAAATCAATTTTCCATCAGGTGTAGGATTGATGTAGTCATCTATCGTAGACAAAATATTGTAAATATTATCCAAGTACCCTTCTTGACACTCACCGTTCACTGATTCAGCATAGCGTTGGCCCTCCAAAGGATCAATTGGGGTGACTACCTACATTTATGAGTCTTCAAATGATAAAATGTTCTTTTTAAAGTTTATGATGGTATGATTATCAATAGCCCATTCAATCCCCATAAGTGTTGAAAAAGGATTTGTATCATCAACAATCTCTATTACCTCAAAATATGCATAGGTTCATATCCCTTCCACCTTGACAGGAACCTGTGGTAGTCAACCAATAGGAAAAACCTTCAACTGTTTAGCTAACCTCAGTTGAATAGGAGACCACACTAACATGGGCTTTCCCATGCTTTCCCATGTTTGCTTTGCCATGATGTTAACATCTAAACTCAAGTTGAGAATAATGAAATCCATATCATAATCACCTATTTGAGCATTCATGCGTAGCTCTCGACCAATATGCATTCTTTTATGAATATGATTGATACTTATCGGGGATTCTTCTATTAAGGACAATAGCTCCTCTAGATCATCTTCATCCTTAACAAGGGTTAAACAAATCTTGAATAAATTCTTCAAAATGCTTACCTTTTTCGTCGACTCCCTTGAAAGCGGTTAGTCGAAGCTTGGCGGCATATCGATGACTGGTCCTTTGTCAAACACCAGAAAATCAACAGATTTTGAAGCACTGTTTCTATCTACAAACTTGTTTTGAGGATCAAAGAAGACACCCTTTTCCTTCTGAACATAAAATGGTACTTTATTTTTGTTACGGAGAGAAATTCCTATGGCTTGGGGTACCACAACAGACAGCTAGACTTCAAAAATCAATCTTTCCCAATATGCAATAGAAATAAAAACATCTAACACTAAAGGATCGAACCTCGTACCTTATTCCAGACGGTTGAAGTAGATCCCCGT
>LPNX010901778.1:8885-42037 GCA_001517045.1 Pseudotsuga menziesii | reverse complement strand
GGGAATGAAATCTTCAAGAACGTGTACTACTACCAGCATTACCATAAGCATATCTTTAAACTTTGAGCATAGACTTGTACTTAATAAGTATTTATTAAAATCTTAGAGCCAGCTTAGATGCCTATTTATTCAAATCTTAGAGCTAGCTTATATGCCTTTGATAATTTAACCAGTGTGCTAAAAATGATCATGTAAAGAAATGCATATAGTTGGGCATGTGAAAGAATGAAGTTGTAGTAGTTGTGTTGGCATTATACTAAACATCAAATAGTGAGTGAACAATGAACGATGCAAATTGCAAAGAAATAAAAGGCATATGGATTGGGAGATATGTGGGGATTTGGGCATGTCAAGTTTGATCAAAGTTAAATTTTATTTTGTGATCCACATTTAACAAACGAGGAGCGTTGTGTGGAGATAGTAAATTAGTTCAAAAATTATGTGGAACAATTAGTAGGCAGGTGGTTGCCATATTGCCTCTCTAATCCATATTTCAGGAGAAAAAAAAGACAATTTCGGGAAGACTAAGTTACTTTCTATATAGATTACTATGGTAATTTAAAGATTTGGTTATGGCAAGGGGTGAAGCCTAGGCTAGTAGTTGTTTATGCTAAAAACTCAAGGCATTTGAAATTAAACAAAAATAGACTTGTGTACATGATCAAACACATGGCTCAATGTTTGTTTAATAAACAATGCATGCATGCAAAATGACAATGCATCCATTATCTAAAGAACCATAAAGTTTTGCTTGGTCTACTACATTTTTGAGGTAGACAGAGAATGTGAATGTTACAGAATAATATGAATTCGATTTAGAAGAACTGCTCTATACACGAAGTTGTAGAAATAGGAAAAATAGAAAAGAGGAAAGCACATTATGCTCGTTGATAAATTTGCAAAAGAAGTGTTGTTTGGATTTTTGTTGTTGTATGGGCTTCAATATAGTTTCAAGTCTCTAAATTCATGTTATATGGATGAAGAGAAATGGATGTCAATATCATAGGGTTGCTCAAAAGAAAAAGTCCACAAAAGGTAAATAATTGTTTTTCATGGGTACCGTTATCACTCAGAATTTACCCTTTGGTTGTGAAAGGTAGTTCAAGGTAACCTTTCAAACCAATATTTAGGAGGAAAGTTGGCTTCTTTCCTACTAGAGGGAAATCAACAAATCTCAAAAAATAGATACAATGGCCAGAGATATTTTTACATAAACTGAATCAATAATGGAAATGGTTGAAACAAGAGGATACTATTTGGCATGCAGTCAAAATCATGAGTTTTTAAAGATAAACAGAGCTTTTTGCAATACAATTTTTTCCAGAGAGACATGATAGCTATTCTTTTACAATCAAGTTCAAGTTATTGATTATTGGTGATAATAGAGGAAAGATGAATTGCCCATTAATATTGGCACCAAATAAAGATGAATCCAATATTAACTTACAGGAAATAAGTTTGTGAATGCTTAAATCCTATGAACCAGAGCATCTGAGTATGAACTATGATTCAACACAATCTAATTCAAGCATGAAAAGATAACACAATGGAATTAGATAACAAGAATAACATGCACAAGAGAAAAGGAAAATATAGATTGTAAAACAACAACACGAGAATCTCTGCTTGGAAAAGTTCCTGATTGCTTCTGCAAAATTTTATTAAACTTGAAATGATCGGTTACAAAAAATTCTCACTCTCATGGGTTCCAACCCCAATTACATTGGAAAACATGATTTTATACATAAAAAATATCCTTGAGCTGATACCTAACTACATATATTTTAAAAATAGGCTTCTTGTAACTGCCTTATTACATCTGTCATATTAACTAAAAGCCAAATATCCCTAAATACTAGAAAATATTTAATTCCACATTGAAGTGGACCTTGATATATATTTTTCTTGAGCATTTTGGATGAGTGTCTTCATTGATGCAACGTATACTTCATCCTTCCAAAATTTTCAATTGTTTTCCACTAATATCTAGATGGCACTTCATGACTTGTCATTTCTTTGGCCAAAACTCTCAACTCCATATGATCCACATAAGAAATAGGAATAATCTTGGCACCTACAATTCTGAATAGATCCAAAATTTCAAAATCCACTGCTAGTTTATCAATTATAACTATCTCAGTAAAAAACTGAGTCATATCCTCAAATTTCCTATGATCCATTCTAGCCTAAACCAATAGATCTTGATAATGAGATTGAGATATCAATTTACCATCCTCATCCTAAAAAGAAGGGAGTCCCTTCTAAAATAGCTCTGTAAATAAGCCTTTAAAAGACTTTACGAGCTATAAAATTTAATCATCCTTAGCTTGAACACTCTCAACATGATGATGCTTTCCAACAACTTTCCTTTCCTAAGTTATTATTGTGTTTCTGTCTTTAATCCACACTGTTTTCAATTCCTCTTTAGATAGAGTGTTGAGGAAATTGATAGTATTATGAGCTTCTCTACTTGCCTTTTATCCAAAGTTTCCTTCATGACTGCACACCTATGTCTTGATATACTGATCACAACTTCTTTATATTTTATAAAATTGAAATAAGGCCTCATCTTACTATATCCAGAGATAATCATCTCCCAAATTAGATGCCCGACCCCGTGAACTGGCAATAGTCCTGAAACGTTTTCTGTTAGTTTTTCATTCTTCGCAAACAACTCTTTACTCTTATTCTTAAAAAATTTCCTTTCTTTTTCTTTCTTACTAATTTCCTCAACCAATTTATGGTTTTCTACCTTCAATCCTTCGATTTCTTCATCTTTGAAGCTAACTTGAGACATAACTTGATCTATACTCTCTTTACTTGTTTCTACACTTGATTGGCCTATTTCAAACTGATTTTTATTTTCCTTCTCTTCTCTTTCCTTCTCCAAAATAATTTGATTCTCATTCAAAACATCAATTTTGGCTATAAGGAAAGCTCTTTCCTTTTCCCATTGACCTTGCTCTTCAACAAATTTCAACAATTTGGATTTGCTATCATTCAACTCTTGGAACAATGAATCCTTTTCTTTCTCAAGAACTGTTAATTCATATGCCTGAATTAACTGAATGGCTGGAATTTTTAGTTTCTTACTTCAACAACTGGATAGTGTTCTCTTTTTCAACCAAGATTTTCTTTATGGCTTGTCCCATGTCTGGTTCACTATCCATAACCAAAAGGTCAACCTAAACTTTCTTAATTTGCTGTTGATAGGTCTTATTTTCAATCTTCTCCTGCTTCAGTTGGTTTTCTAATCTTGACACAGTGGGCTACAACTTAGAAAATTTCAAAGTGGATTTCAACAAGTAAGTGTAAATTACCTCTTTAGTCTGCTTGTGCAAATGAATTTTGTTTGGAATTGGAATCTCTTGCAAATTGAGCCTCTATCATGAGTGGGCACTGCAAAGTTTAAATTATTTTTCACATGATCTTTTACATTGACTAGTGAAACCTCCTTATCTGAAATATCCCTCACTTTAGGAAAAGGCTTTAAATATTTTTCAAAAGAAGACTTCTTATCCTGTCCATACATAGTATACAAGTCATTTATGGACATGTACCTATCACTAGAACCAACCTCATGTACCTATGCAAAATTGTACTCTTGAATTTGAAAGATCAGGCCTTGGAACTTTTTCTTTTCTTTAATCTTCTTGTCTTCAACTTCAACCATTTCTTTACCTAAATCCACTCCTCGTCTTTTTGCATAATCTTGGTATTCATATTCAATCGCAACTGTTTATGGAAAACTTCTTTTACTAGTAATTTCAGCTTTATTGGGAATTGGTATTATCATGGCTACATATTTCATTATGGCAGAGGGATTTACTTGCAAACTTTTTGAGTTTTCTGCACTTGGTTGATATTCCATCAAATTAGCTCTTCCATATAATCCCTCTATCTCTTGGTGATCAAATGTTTTTTTTTTATATTATGTTTTCTCCTCCGTGATATGATATGATGAGGGCCATACTTTATTCTTGAGGCCTTCATAAAATTCATGTCCTGCAACAAGCCCTCAATCACTAGGAGAAAATTTGTTTTTCACAATGAAAGGACCCACTTTCAATGGAAATTCGATCTCTGAAGCTTTTCTGAAATTCACAAAGTGCTTATTCTCCACAATGAGCTTTTGTCTGATAATTTCCAAGGCAAAAATTCTTGGTGTTAGAAATGCAGGTAAAATGTACGGCTCATGAACAAAACCATATACTCTAATGATAATGAGTTCCTTTAGAAGGAACCAGTCTCCAACTCTTTTGTCATGGTTGAATTGTAGCACTTCTTCCATTCCTCGTAGAACTCTGGGTAGCTTATCTTGAAAAATTACTCTTTACACTTTTGACATAATGAGGTTCATATAATTGAAAGTGTTGTTTTCTATCTCAGAAGTGAACAATATCTCTGGGAAATATAAATTTTCCTCATTGGAGAATATAAATATCTCGACCAAGTAGGATTGAAATATGAAGTGTCTGGTCAAGTGGAAATTCACTAGTTGAAATGAATATTTTCAGCTAGTAAGTCATCAAATTTAAGGCAAAAGTATTGACTGGACTCAGACTCAACCTAAACAACAAACTCAATAAGACTCGAGAAAACAAACCTATCTCTATCCAACCCTAAAAATTGACTCAATGGGAAGAAGACCCACTGCGATTCTTCATTAAACAAGTCAATATTAAGAGGGAAAGGATAATTTTCAACTGAAGTATAAGGTTTAAGGATTTTTGATGGAAAGTCTTGCTTCTCTTCTAATGTAGCATGCCTGTATAGTTCAATTACAATTTCTTCCACAAAATATTTCAAATTTTGGAAAAATGACAGCGACACCTCTAATGCATCTCTAACGACCATAGAATTAATGGGGAAAAATATTTTAGACTAGTTAGAATCCATTATAACTCGTTCTGACTCAGAATAGTTAGATGCACAACATTCAACAAAAAATGGAAAATTGAGAGTTTGGTTTGGATATAAATCATGGAAATGGGACCTATGGATTATGTGTATATCAACACCTTGTGTTTCAAGGTTTTAAGTTTGTTCTTCAACTCATGCACAGGGCCAAACTATAACACTGTGTCAAAAAGATCTCCATCCCTATCTTTAAAGATTTCTTCTAATTTATTGGACCCCTTGCCTTGCGCTTTGACTTCACCTTCTCCTTCCATTTTTTGTTTTAAATATTTGGAGGGTTAAGATATGTGGTCTACCTGGAAAATAACATCTGGAAATTAGAGCGTGTCTGACTCGGTTTCCAAATGTGTAGGGACGTTTTTCCTTGGGTGCAAAAAGACTAATGTTGTATTTCCACGTGACTTTCCCTTATATAATATTCCAAAAGTAGTTTCGGGATCATGGGAGGTGGTTTTTGTTGGAGGTTTTGCGGTCAGGGGGAGACTGTTGGAGGGTTTGTGGTCATATGGAAAATAGATCAGAGTGTGATATGGTTTTCATTGATGGAAACATAGTTCCAAGCATGATCCAAATGAGCAGAGGACTCAGAATAACAAGGGGATAGGTCGGATTGCGAAAGTGGAAATAAATTGCTGTAAGGAGCTTGAGATCAATGGTCAAGAGAAAATATACAAAGTTTGAAAGGTAATTTGATGAATAGGCATGGTATCGATTCCATTCTCCGACGATTCCTTACACATGAGGAGGTTGAACAAGTACTTAATGATTGCCACTCTGGAGCATGTGGCGGTCACCTTTCTGGGATGGCTACAACCCAGAAAATCCTTCGAGCTAGATATTTCTGGCCTTCAATATTCAAAGATTGTCATGAGGTTGTTAAGAAATGCCCACCCTGCCAACATTTCTATCCAAAAAAGTGCACCCACCCTGCTCCTTTACACCCTGTCATTGCGGTTGGACCTTTTTCCAAATGGGGTATTGACTTTATGCATTGTAAGCCTACCTCAGTCAGGGGGCATGGTTACATCATCATAGCTGTTGATTATTTCACAAAATGGGCCGAGGATATGCCTATGTATGCATAGGATGGTAAGACTATCGCCCTCTTCTTATTCAACCACGTGATAGCTAGGTTTGGAGTCCCATAGTCTATAGTCATTGACCACGGATCACATTTCCGAAATCAGATGATGACAGAGTTAAGTGCTAAGCTAGGTTTTCACCATGAAAACTCAACTCCTTCCTATGCACAAGCTAATGGTCAGGTCAAAGCCATTAACAAAGTTTTAAAAACTATGTTGCGGAGGATGGTTGGAGATCATAAATCCAACTGGAACCTGACTCTCTTTTCTACTCTTTGGGATTACATGACTTAAGTAAAAACAACGACTCGTTTCACACCTTTCCAGTTAGTTTATGGACTAGAAGCTTTCCTTCCTATCCAATGCCAGATTCCATCATTGAAAATTACGGTAGAACTTCTGCCAAACACTTCCACCAAGGAAGAGATATTTCTATACATGACTAATCTTGATGAAACTAGAAGAGATGTTGCCTTAGCTAATGAGGCACATAAGAAATGCGTCAATGCACAGTATGATAAATTTGTTCAGCCTCGTGTTTTCAATGAAGGTGACCTAGTTTTGACCTACGATTAGAGACACGATAAACTAGGTAAAGGGAAGTTCGATTCAATGTAGTATGGTCCTTTTGTCGTGAGCAAAGTTTTGGAGAAAGGGGCTTACGAGCTCGTGGATTATGACCGGATACCCTTCAAGCAACCTCGCAATGGGTTGTACCTGAAGAGGTACTATGCTTAAATCATTTTTTGTATGGTACCTTGTATATATGTATATTTTTGGCTTTCAATGTGTTGTGTCTTAATTTAGTATGGTTTTGAGTTTAGTGTCCAAACTATTTATACCATGTTTTGGTTATGCATATCGGATGGCTTTTTATGGATTTGTTGATGGTGCTTGTCATCATACCCTAAACCTTGCTTCAGCTGCTTGAGTTCTGTATTCACCGGCTCATGACTTGATCAGTTTAGGAGCAGTTTGTATTGGTGCGGCCACCAACAACATCGTCGAGTATTAGGCAGTGATAGGTCTACTGACCGAGGCTGCGTCTCGAGACATTCATGATTTGGTAGTGTTTATGGACTCTCAATTACTGGTTTCTCATATAAACCATGTCTATACCATCATAAACACTATAATCCTTCGTTTATTTCGAAGAGTGCCTTTATTAGAGAGGTCGTTTGAGTTTATCACTTACAGGCATATACCTAGGTCGGATAATATAGTTGCTGATCCGTTAGCAAACTACATCCTAGACTGGTATATTGCCCATTCATAACTTATAAAATAAACATGGTTCATTGTAAAATAAACTATAAATGACACATAAAACTCATGTAAATGTGATTTCCATTTGACACATATAAACGCTGGTAATAAGTCTGTATACATACATATATAAAAAGAGTGTTTTCTACAAAAAAATGTGGTCACGAGACCTCATCTGAAGCACTATGGCTTTCAGGAAATACAAAATCATACAAAAATCCTGAAGCTAACCAGCTTTCAACAGTATATCATGTAGAAAACCATCCAATGATGCTCATGATAGCCCATGATGGCCCGTGCTACCCTACGTAGAAGTCGACTGAAGTGACCTGGCACTCCTGTAGTGTGTCTCTGGTACCTCTTAGGGAGGTCATCTATCACTGCATCTGGAATGTCAAGAGTCAGTTGCTCTAGGTTCTCCTCCAGCTCAGTGAGATGGTCATCACCTCTGTGAACAAATCGAGCTCCAGCTAGCTTGTCCATCAGAGAGGATCCCCCAGGCCATGCACCACCAACATCTGCATGTAAAATTTTAGGTCTTGTTACTAGCCATAAAAAATATTAAAATATAAAAACATGATCAACATTTTAGGGTTTTTCTTCTTACCAATATCTCCCCACTGAGCACCAGGTGGTAATGGTAGATCAGGATCACCTTTGAAGTCGTTCCCTGCATATGCATAATCCTCTATCAGCAAGATCTGGTCACACAGCCAACGGAAGAAGGCAGCTTCAAATTTCACCTTGGCCCTGCCACCTCCTATACGGGCCATGATATCTACCCACCTCATCATGCGTGGGTCTCTATCCCTAAGCTTTGTGAAGGCCACCTGAGGCCTCATGAGAGGTACCCTCTTGAAGAAGCAGGATAAAATGGACCCATACCTAAATTGCTTCAGTTCCCCTTGACGACATTTTGTCAACTGGTCCTTGAAAACAGGAAGAAGTGATTTTGCCTAGTTAAACATTGTAGGTGCCATACCTTCTAGGGAATACAACAAATGTGCTTGGGATTCCTGGTGAGGTCCTTGCATTCCAGCCGACCTCTGCATAGTAAACAAAACAGTATGAAGTGGCACATCCATCACGACCTTGATGGGAATCTTCTTACCTGACATTTTTGCGCCAAGCAAACAATGTCGATCAATCAGTTCTTGTGTAGCCATGTCCCAACCTCAGGAACCGGTTAGAGAAATAGGATCCCCTCGTCTGGACATCCCTGTCAAGAATTAAATGTCTTCCACCTCTATAGTCAGAACATGAGGTCCCACCTCAAAATGTTACTGCTCTGGATTCCACATTCGTAGAATATATTCCAGTAAGTGGGCATCTGAAACCATACTAGGGGTACATAAGAACTTGATGAGGACACAACCTCATAGGGCAGCGACACAACCCACATTTCTTGCAGCATGGGCATCGTCCTCATCATGTTGTATTTCTTTCCAAATAACCATTTTTTACCAAATGAACCTGCCAAAAACCATCAACTGGATAATTAGAAACATATTCTATAATTTTAAATGCTCAAAATCACTTTATATGGCTAGGGAAAATAGTTTTTGGAGCTCATGGTCGGCACCGCCTTTGCCCAGTTAAGACAGAGCAGTGCCATCACCTGATTTGAACTGAAAAAACGTGGTTTTTATCAGGAACTGCCTTTCCCATAAAGGCCAAGCGTGGTGCCCGCCATTGCTCTTTTAGGTTTTCCCATTGAGCTCAAAAACTCATCAAAATAAAAAAAATTGGAAAGCATGAAAAGAAAGAGAACGGTTTCATCTTTTACCTGAATCCGACGATGCGGAAAATGGATGATTGATACTCCCGTAATCTCCAGCTAAAGTTTTGACTCCAAATATCACAAAATGCTCTCCAAGTTTTGGTAAATAGTAAATAGATTGGTTTTTTACTTAGCTTTTATAACATGTTTTTAGGGTTTTTAATGTTTTAAATGATTTTTTATAAAAATACCCTTTAATATAGTTCATAAAAGTCATTTTTTCGAATATTTTGGGAAACTAATGGTCGTTTTTAAGTCTTGCAGGGGCATAAATAAGCAGTAGTGTCTACGGGGAAGTCCATTTTTTGACTTTTTCGTACTTTTGAAAAGTAGAAAAAGACCTTGAGCGTTCATTTCGACACTTTGATCGTGCTCCCTAAATACGAAAATATTGTCGAGTGCACTTGTCGTCTTCATACTCATTAAAGCATTTAAAGAGTCTCTCCGATGGTAGTTTATCTCTTTTTTGGTTTGGATGGACTATTTACAAAAAAGGAATGCTCCAGCCAATCATGGCTGGAAGAGTTCTCTTGGGTATTATTTTATACTTTTTCGGGCCCTAGAGACTAAATCATACGAAAAAGGACCCTTTGGAGTCTTCTTCCATCTTCGTTCAGACTCTCTAAACATGAACGATATTGAGTTAAATTTCATTGGACTCGTTAAACTAAACACTGAGAGACCCTTTTTTGGGAACGAACCCCTCCTTTCTCAAGTTCGTAAAACGTATGAGAATGGGCTTGTCTTCAGAAGAGCTACAACGAGTGTTTGTTACGCTCTTTGGACTCGTAAAAATGAAAAGAGGCACTCATCAATCCTGATGGGGAAATTAAGGGAAGGGAATCAATTCATTTTGCAAATAAATGGCAGTTTGTTTGTCACCTTTGAACATGGCACTTGTCTGCATTTCATTTAGTCAATTGGGTAAATCAGCTTGTCTCTGAGTCAATCCACTTTCATGAGTCATGTCACTCCTTTGAGTCTTTCAAAAGAATGCATTATGCATTTTTGTATTGTTTTCCACCTCGTTGAGTCAATGCTACCAAGTCTATTGTCGTGTCGCCCAATGTTCAAAGGGAAGTTAGAAGTTTACCTCTGCAGTTAAAAAAACTTTTGTGTCAGTACTTTTGAGTCAGTCTGATGGTTACATTATCTACAACATTCAAGAACTTTGTTCCAAGTTTCATGTTGTCGATGTAGGATTCATTATGGACCTCCTTCAATGAGACTATTCCTATTGACGTCAGCTCATCACCCAGGAATTAGTCTTAGAAACAAGTTTAGTACCTTGAGGTGTGTATACCTTAATGACAGATTCCCTCGCTCTCATTAATGGTGATCTCCCTCACACTTGCTAACGGTGCACATTATTGACCGGTAATCAAGTGGTTTCTACTATGTCTGACTTCAGATCATTGTAATCACATGGATAGAATCATACTTTGTGGAAGACGAGATGAAAACCCTGGGTATCTGTTGAAAATCACTCATATATTTCTCCCTAGGTTGCGATGGAGTATATTGTATGAAGTACCAGCATGGATCCACATTTGTATGGTCATGGATATGCTCAAATTTGCGTCTATACGACATTGATCTACATTGTATATCTGGTAGCTATGTCCTAGTTTGAGTCCTCTATCACATGGATCTAAGTTGTATTCTAGTAGCCATGTTTGTTAATCTCTCTCATGGATCTTCCTTGTATTGGTATGCAGCCATGATGAAGACATATATTCTCATGAGTCAAAAGTATTGATGTATTGCAAATGCCTGGTTGATAGCGATCTCAGATCAAGCCGATTCTTACCTTGAAGTGATAACTTACTCGGTCAAATATCTTGCCTATCGTATCCCTCTAGCCTCATGCTTTGGGGGGAATTCTGTTACACCTAAATCTCGTCATCAGCATGTGATGAGGTCCCAAACTTTAGTATTTTCCTTGAATACAAATTGTGAAGTGAAAATATTGGTCCATACATCAATCCTGCATATGTAAATCCAGCACCGCTTCTGCCCTTTAGTCAAAGAACGATACCTTCTTCAGCACCACCTACAATGATTGGCAGTAAGCGGTGGCACCGCCTTTTCCCTTTTTTCAACGCACAGTTCTACCCTGTCACCAATCTGTCTCAGTGAGGAAGAAGTGGTGCCCTTGGTAAAAAGTGAAAAAAGAGAGGTTCGCACGAAGCTTCTCGAAGGAAGGCTTTGTGGCACCCTTATCCCTACTCACTAGGGACAGTTGGGCTCGAGATCCATCATTTAGGGATCTCCTATCCACCTCACCCACCAATTTCTCAACCATCTCTATCCATCCCAAGCCTATAAAAGCAGGATCATACTCCATGGATGAGGAGGGAGTAAAGTTATGCTGTTGTTTTGATATTCTTGCCTAAATCAGTAGAGTGAGCTTGAGGGAGCAAGTTGGAGCTATCGGGGACAAGATATTGGATTTGTGAAGGAGCACATTAACACTAAGGCATAGGTTGTAAACTTGTTCTCTATTATTTAATGCAAAATTGGTTCCTTTCCCATAAAGTATATTGTGTAACTATCGTATATTTTATTGTTGAATTCCTTAGTCATCCACATAGAATAGTGGATCATATTCTGGTGCTTTTTTATCTTGTTTGTTGTTTTCATGTGAATATGAAGGTACATCTGTGAAGAACCATCATTATAGGAAACAAATATAATATTACATCAAAGAGACTGATTCCAGATCTCCATCGATTCTAGGGAATGTCTTCCAATTCTGTTGTGTACCATTTGTTCTAGATCTGAACCATTCAGACTAGAGGAACAACTCTTGTCTGCAGGAGGTGAAAAATTCCTAACTAATCCCCCACCTACTGATTGACATGTAGTTGATTTCTATTTAGTTAGACTCATTCATTATTGCACTCCGATTCAGTTAGGACTTAGTTAGAGTCAATCATGGCTTGATTAGTGGTTAACTGGTGTGTTTATTGTGGCTAACTGACAGTTAATCTACTCTCATCTATCCAATTCGAATGACCTCCAAGGAATTCGAATTGTCTTACATTCATGCAATTTGTATGACACTGTATCATCTCTCATTGTTGATTATTGATAATACACAACTACAACCTCTAATTGCAGCATTGTTATTTCATTTTGTGTGTAAATTGTCTTGAATATTCTGTAAGATTATGCTTTAGTCTCAAGATTGTTGTGACTGAATTTCACATGGTATTAGAGCCACAGTGGGACGAATCTCTTCTTCAAAAACAAGATTTTTGATGTATCTAGCATGCAATTTGAGCAAAAGGCTAAAAAATTCTAACACTGCACCAGAATCCGAAGGTTTACCACATAAGTCCTAAGCAAAGGAATTGTTGATCAAGCTTGCTTGATTGACTAAGCTGGGTGTAATGAAAACCTGAAAAGTGTAGGTTGTTTGACCTTAAGGTGCCCTTTTTGTGTGTTTTGCAGGTTTTTTGGAAGACTTATGTTGCATTCGCTAAAATAAAAAAATGGCTTCTACTGTGGATCTTCTTACTCCTTTCAATTACCACCAATGGAAGGGAGACATGGAGATTCAATTGCGTGCCAAGGGACTCTACAGAGTCACAATGGACACCGAAATAGAGACAAACCATGTTGTGGATAAAGCTAGATACGGGAATAAGATGGATGAAGCTTTTGGGTTTCTATGCCTGTCGATTTCCAAAGATCTTCATTTCCATGTCACTGGATTGAAGAACTCAAAGGAAATTTGGGATAAACTTGCTGATATCTTTGATAAGCAATATGACATGAGGATTTATCGGCTAGAGAATGAGCCAATTTCTCTTCAACCAAGCAATTTAGAAACTCTCAATGAATTCTTCACCAAATTCAAGCACCTAGTGCTCCAGTTGAAGCAGTGTGAAGTGGAGAAAGAGGATGATCATTTCATTCTCTCCATTCTTTCAAAACTTGGATCAGATTACTTAGTATTCTTTTCCACATTCCATGCCGGGAAGCTAACAACCCTGAACTGGAAAATGTCTTCTCTTAATGCCTTCATTGAGTCCCTCACAAATGAGCATGACAGGCTTGTGCAAATGGGGATCATCAACTCCTCCAAAGCTCAAGCACTATTTTCTTCAGGGCCCAAAGATACGAAGGGTAAAGGAAAGCAAAAGAATCAAAAGACTAAGTTTGATGCTCTGAATCCAAAGGAGAAGAACCAGCAGCAAGAAGAGCCTTCCGACTCAAAGAAGCACAAGAACAAAGGAAACCAAGGCAAAGAAAAATTCAAGTGTTCCTATTGCGGGAAGGGATTTTACCCTGAACATGCCTACATGAAGAAAAATATTAATGAGATGACTCTTCTCCTTGAGAGGAACAATATCAATCTTCCGGAGAGTGTTTGGAAGAGAGATAATCATGATCGAGACATCCATCCAGAAAGAGGAAATGCCCTCATGGAAAGCACTTCGAAGCCTAGAGATCTACTCATAGACTCTGGTGCTTCGAACCATATGATGGAAATAAAATAATCCTGCTCAACCATGGACACGTATTCCCATTCGCATGGGAGATGATTCTCAGATCATTTCGAGAGGCAAAGGTACTGTAAAACTTGAACATGGAAGCTTTTTTGATGTTCTGTATGTACCCTCCTTGGCCTCCAATCTGTTGAGTGTATATCAAATGACACACACTGGAGTTCCTAAGAGAGTTACTTTCAGCCCGAATGATGTTGAAATCATAGAGATTGCATCCAGGAAACTCGTTGCAACAGGCATAACAAATCATCATGCTAAGGCCTATGAGTTTTCCAAGTTTGTGGCGGATGCAAATCCCACCGCTCTTCTGACTCATGGGAATGAGGTCAATAGGATATGGAATGAGAGATTTGGTCATTTGAACTTCAAATACTTTCAGCAACTTCAGAAAAATTCAATGGTTGAAGGCCTCCCAGCCATCAAAACTTACAATGGAATTTGCCAAGGTTGCATTGTTGGCAAACACCTTGAGCACAAGTTTGATCAGGGAAAGGAAATCCGTGCAAAAATTATTTTGGGGATGATTCATTCTGATATCAGCGGACCCATGCCTACAAAATCCATGAGTGGATCACGGTATGTACTCACCTTCATTGATGACTTCTCTAGATACACTTGGGTTTTCTTCCTAAAGAAAAAATCTGAAGTTTTGGAAAGATACACCGAGTTCAAAGCATCTGTTGAGAATGCCTCTCGGAGGAAGATAAAGTATCTCAGATATGATAATGGGGGAGAGTATATCAAGTCTGAATTTCTGAAAATATGTGCTGATAGTGGGTTCCAAATCCAGAACTCCATTCCCTACACACCCCAGCAAAATGGTGTAGCAGAAAGGAAAAACCAGGCCCTCAAAGAGATGACTACCTGCATGTTGGAACCAAAAGGTTTGGATGAAAACCTATGGCCTGACGCTATGAATGTTTCTGCTCACATTCAGAATTGAGTCCCTCACTCTTCTGTGAAAGGAAAGAATCCTTTTGAAGCCTATTTTGGGCACAAACCAGATGTGTCAAATTTCAAGGTTTTGGGGTCCACTGCATGGGCTTGAATTCAGCTTGACAAGAGAAAATATTTGCAACTGCAAAGTATTGAATGTTTTTTAATTGGATATCTAGAAGAATCAAAGGGATTAAAACTTTTGAATATCAGAACCAAACATATATTCATTGAGAGAAGTGTTTGTTTTGAAGAACCTCTCCAAGAGGTAGAACTAGTCGAGGAGAAAACTGCTGAAATTCCCTCCTGTTCTGCTGATCATTTGGATGATGAAAATGGGAGTGAAGGCTCTGATATTGCAGATATGATGTTTGATATCAGTGAGAAAAATATATCAGATTCTGATGTGTCCACTCATCTCCCAACTTGGGTCAAAAAGACACTCTCTTTCATTGGGACAAACATTGGAAATCCTACTGATCCAAGAAGAACCCGGTCTGATTTTCAAAGAGCAGGTATTGCTCTCTCTTGTCATGATTCATTGCTTTCCAAGACCTATTATTTGATGATTGGGTCTGATCCAAATTCATACTACCATGCTCGGAAATATCCGAGGTGGAAAGATGCAATGGATGAAGAGTTCGATTCTCTTCGAAAAAAATGCAACTTGGGAGCTAGTTTCCCTTCCACCTGGGAGGGAACTGGTTCAATGCAAGTGTCTATATCAGACAAAGGTTGCTGAATATGGCACAACCTGAAAGTATAAGGCACATTTGGTTGTAAAAGGGTTCTCCCAGGTCCAAGGAGTGGACTATCATGAGACATTTGCACCGGTGGCAAATATGGATTCCATAAGACTAGTTTTGGCCATCGTCGCATCCAAGCACTGGGAGGTGCATCACATTGATGTCAAGAGTGTTTTTATTCATGGAGACCTGAATGAGGAGATATACATGAAGCAACCAGAAGGCTATACATCATATCCTTCCTTGGTGTGTAAGTTGCAGAAATCATTATATGGGTTGAAATAGGCCCCAAGATCTTGGTATGCCAAAATGGATGCCTTTCTGCTCTCACAAAACTTCCAAAGATACAAATATGATCCTAATGTATATTTGCAGAATTATGATGGTAATATTCTGATCATAGTATTATATGTTGATGATATTTTGATAACAGGAAGCACACTTGCTTCGATTTCTTTTATAAAAACTGCTCTTGATGATGCTTTTGAAATGAGTGATTTGGGCCTACTGAAACAATTTTTGGGGCTTGAGATAACACAAGACTTTGATGGGATAATGGTAACTCAGTCAAAATATGTTTCAGAAATTTTAATTAATTTTAATATGGCTGATTATAAGGCTGCACCATATCCTTTCCTCTCAGGAATCAGTCTTTAAGAGGGAAAATGCACTCCACCCATGGATCCCACTATTTACCGCCAGTTGATCGGAAGCTTGCCATACTTGACACATTCAAGGACTAACATTTGTTATGCCCTGAATGTTGTATCAAGATATATGTAGCAGCTTCATGAGCTCCATTGGAAGGAATACGAGAGGATCCTTCAGTACATTCAAGGCACTCGATCTTACGACATTTACTATGCTACAGATTCTGAGCTAGAGTTGGTCAAACTTAAAGATTTAGATTGGGCAGGGGATTCCATAGACTGGAATTCCACTTCCAAGTATGTGTTTATGTTTGGAGGTGGCCCCATTTTCTGTTCCAGCAAAAATCAGGCTACCATTGCATTGTCTTCAACAGAGGCCGAGTACAGGGGAGCAGTGAATGCTTGCATCCAAGCAGTTTGGCTGCAAGGCATTCTTTCAGAGTTTGAGATTGGTAGTGCTTTGTCCACAATCATATTTTGTGACATCCAAAGTGCTATCAAGATCTCAATGGATCCAATTCAGCGGTAGAGGACCAAACATGTTGAGATCCACATGCACTACATCAGGAAGTTGGTGCATGACAGGACAGTTGTTCTACAATACTGCCCTATAGATGAGTAGATTGCAGATATTTTCACCAAGAACTTTACTGAGAAAAATTTCACTTAGCTCCATTCACTGTTGGGGGTGAGTTGATCAGGGTGAAGGCAGTTACTTCTTCAGTGTTCAGCTTGAGGAGGGGGGGTTTCCCACTGGGTTTTCCCTCTTCCCTCACTTAGCATTTTATTTGAGCATTTTAGAGTTACTTTTTGGTACAAAGTGACCTATGGCCTTTTTTGTTGAGGACCTAGCATTTTTATTTTTACTCCTCCACATGAGTATAGCTTAAGGGGGGGTGTTGGAGTCATTATCCAACCCACACACCTTTATTTGGTCAATTTGGCCTAATTACCCACTATCCTAAGTTAACTGACTCGAATTATTGACATCAACATCAACACACTAGCACACTCCGTGACATCAGCATCAGCATCAACAAACTCCTTCAATCAGGGAGGCCAACTAAGCCTTCTCCTTCAATTAGGGAGGCTAACTAGGATTCCTCCTTCAATTAGGGAGCAAATCTAGGGTGATATGCTTGTCATAAGTGCACCAATTAGTTAACCAAATGTTGTTTCACCTAACAATCAGTTAAGCTAAGCTGGAAATGCGCCTTCCTCATCTCATTTCCTATTTTGGGCTGATTTGAGTTAACTGGAGTGATTTAAGGCGCCTCCAACAACTTCTGGTGACTAGTTTCAGTTCATTTCACTTCATCAGAGCTGACTTGAGTTAGAGATGCGCCCCCACCTACTGATTGACATGCACTTGAGTTCTATTCAGTTAGACTCAGTCATTATTGCACTATGATTCAATTAGGACTCAGTTAGAGTCAATCATGGCTTGATTAGTGGTTAACTGGTGTGTTTAGTGTGGCTAACGGACGGTTAAGCTACTCTCATCTATCCAATTCGAATGACCTCCAAGAAATTCGAATTGTCTTGCATTCATGCAAGTTGTATGGTATTGTATCATCTCACATTATTGATTATTGATAATATACAACTGCAACCTCTAATTGCAGCACTGCTATGTCATTTTGTGTGTAATTTGTCTTGAATATTCTGTAAGATTATGCTTTAGTCTCAAGATTTTTGTGACTGAATTTCACACCAGATAGGTGATTCAGAAGATGAGGTTTTCGTACAATAAAGGAGCCCCTGGATGTCAACGGATAAAGGATAAGCCTTCTTAACAAGCCCTCTGAAATTAATTTTCTTCATGTTTTAAGTGTCAATAATGACAATGCAAATAAGCTAGGAAATCAGGGAGCAAGGAATGAGATAGGTTTGGTATCATATGCTTATGAAGGTGCCAAATTAAAAAATGTACCTTGATATTTATTACAGTTGGTCTAAAGGATGTGTTAGTGAAACTTTAAAAATGGAAATATCCCACCAAGCTCGACTGAAAGGGCTGGTAACAGACCATGAGGCTAGAAACCTCATTCATCAAAAGCTTTTAATGTTGTAGGAGACTTTGTCAACTCAGGAGAACCAATGGCTCTCCAATAGGATATAGACAAGACTGAGGTTGAAGCTCCTTCATCCAGAATGGTCTGATGGACCTTTCTCCCAACTACTCTAGAGGAAATTTGAAGTGCAAGTTGGTGAGGTAATCTTTATTTATAGTTCTCCACATTGAAATGAATCAAGTTGGTGTTATCTAGGTCTAATGCCCCCAAAGTCATTAGCATGTTTTTACGCTGCGTTGGACAACTTTCGAGTACCTCAAGGGTAGACATAGGACTAGGTGCTTGAGCTAAATCTTCAACAACATTATGTAATTGTGCAGCTTGGGCATTGGGATTGAAAACAACCTTCTTGAGGGTAGCCTTAGGCGGTCATAAAATCAAATCAAGATTAGGTTTTTCGATCACGACAGGGCCATTAGACGGACATGGAGAAGAACTAGTAGAAGGAACTTTTTCGTCCTTCTTCTCTACTAGCTTGTCATATGAATGACTATGAGTATTCAAATTGATGGTATATGAGGACATCATTCTGATTTATTTTGTAGAACCATAGGTCCCTTGATTAGACATGTGGTCTATCAATTGTTGTTGAGATGGGAAGGGATCGGTAAGCATCGTGGGTGTGGGATTACTTTTTAGGAATTACCTAATCTCTTCATGATGAGTGTTGTCATTAGATTTGCTCCAACAAAATTTCAGTTTCTGGCAGCATCCAGATGTCAAAGTAACCACTCAGGTTTCAATTTGAATACCGAGATTAGATGGAAAAGCATTCACGATGGCACTCATTCATATTGAATCTATGCTCTATTTCAACACCATTTCTCTAAGAACAGTTGCCACAAACTCATAATCAAAGGGGTTAAGCATGTAACAAGAAAGTCAAACTTATGATGCAGGGAAGACAAAGAAATTCCTGATGGAAGCGAAACTTCCAGATTCCTGTCTCCTGATAAATGTTTGCGACCAATTTGGTTTTGTGCTAGATCTTATTTACTACCTGTATTTAAACAACATGCTATGGTGGGGCAATGTGATGATGAACTTATTGATGTTACCAATAAAAATACTCTATCCAAATTCCATAAAGAAATGTCGACAGGTGGAATGTTCAGTGATTCTGAGGGAGATCAATGTTTGAACAGGAAGATGTTATTGAGGTTGCTTGGAACAAGGTGCCTTTGCAAAATGTAGACTTTATTTCCATTCAAAGGATCTGTGCAGAAATGGGTTTGTTGAAGTCTCTCAGGAATAAAAACATCATTGTGCTCTACACTGCCTGGTTGAATAAAAGTACAGGAAATGTGAATTTCATTACTGAGGTTTTCACCTCTGGTACGCTGAGGCAGTACCTCTAGAAGCACCGACATGTCTCTATGAGGGATGTGAGAAATTGGGCACAACAGATACTAGAGGGGTTGCATTATCTGCATAATCACATGCCTTGCATAATTCATAGAGATTTGAATTGCAACAATATTTTAGTGAATGGAAATACTGGCATTTTGAAGATTGGGGATCCAGGTCTTGCTGCTACCCTGGGAAATGATCATGTTACATACACTATTATTGGTACACCGGAATTCATGGCCCCAGAATTATATGAAGAGGATTATGATGAGCTGGTTGATATTTATTCCTTTGGCATGTTCTTGTTGGAGATGATTACTCTAGAATTTCCTTACAGTGAGTGCCGTTGCATTGCTCAAATTTATAAGAAGGTGAGTTCTAGTATAGGGCCCGCGGCATTGGAAAAGGTCACCGATCAAGAAACAAGACAATTTATTGAAAAATCCTGGTAGTAACATCAAAATAATATCACATTTGTTTTTTAAATATTGATAGCTCCATCGAATACTTATGTAATGACAAAATGTTAAATGTTCAAAGATTGAGATAACAGGTCTTTATTTCGGTGGCTTCCGTTATGGGTATTGTGTTTGATTTGACTCAGTAATTTCTATTGTCCCGTGTTAACATGGCATTCGACCACTCACACACACCTAGCAATGCGTCCAGAGTCCATTGGAAACAAGATTGGAAGTCTGAGATCACTAAAATTATAGGAAAATTTGGTGCATCCACATCAAATACTTCAGCCAGATGGCAGAGTATTACGAGATAGAGAATTAGAACGAGTTCTTCAAACATTCAGTTCCAGATTTCTTGCCAGTTACAGATTTTGAGGGTGATTGATGATGAGGTGACAGTCAAATATTTGGTAAAGGGACACTTGGTATTAATAGCTAACATTTGAGCTATCTTCTCCAAATTTCCTTCCAGGGAGCTCGAGATTGTCTTTATTTTTGCAACATAGCATATTTTGGGGAGGATTGTTCAATCCTTAAAAATGGTAATGTAATATTATAAAATATAGGATTAGAAATTGCAAAGAGGGGGGAGGTACCAACCAAGAGGGCTAAGGCAGGATTTGAACATCCTGATACTGGAGTGGCAGGAGCATGTATTCCTTCTATTTTTGTTAGCTGCTTTGAAATGATTATGTTCATATGAGCCTCCTTTCTGTTTTAATAATCAATTTCATGTATTGTGATTTTGTCTGGTGTATGGTCTTATGAATCCATTGCTAGATTCTCATGATTAATGTGAAGTTATCCTTAAGTACTATATGTAGAACCTGGTTCATGTTTTTCATAAATTCATACTCGTCGCTTTGTCTTATCAGTCTTGATTGTGATATATATACTGTTGTTCAGTATTTGCTTTTGGATCTAGCTTGATTTCTATAGTAAGTCTTACCTACCACCAAATTCCATAAATTCATTTTCCAGTTATCCATTAAACCAATTTAAGATTTCTCTAAGCTTGACACTAGCAGTCAAGGTTCAACTTTAGTGATAACATCTTCTGGCGCCGTTGTCGGGGACGAAGGAGCGAATATATCTTCCCCGGGAAGAATGACAACAAATATATCCAGTCTTTGATGGTGAATGAAGGTTGCTGACATAATGGTTGCAAATTATTCACCTGGCGACTCCAACTTCTGCAGATCTAGATTTCAAAGCTTAACTGATGATTTCATTGGACTAATGAGGATTTTTTATCCGACTTCTATTGTTTCAAGGTATGCATGTCTAGATTTTGTAGAACTTCCTGGTTTTCCGAATCTTCTTCCTTCGGATGAATATTTGTTGAGAAATGGTCCTAAATTCAATGGAGAAGATCTGAGTTTAGTTGTGAAACACATATCTAATTTCTGTCAATTTACAGAGTTACTCAGAGTTAAACATGAAGATGTCTTCATTAGACTATTCTATGATTCATTACAAGGAAAGTGTAAAATTTGGGTTGAAGATTTGTCTGTTGGGTCAATTAGATCATTAATAGATTTTTGGATTATCTTTCTGAAGACATGGATCGAGAAGATAGAGTTTAGGGCAGATTCTCTTTCCATTAAAATTTTAGGGAATGGAATGATATGAGCATTGATGAGGAAATATATGAAAATTTTCTTCCCTTTTGTATTCTTATTTAAAATCAAGTTCATGTAGGTCAGAATTTAAAGTCATCTTTTTAAAAGAATTTGCTGCATATATTGAGAAAGAGATTGAAGCTTTAGAGGTCAAGATACAAAGTATGTCTTTTCAAAGCCTTTTTTAGCTGTCTTTTGACATCGAGATTGAGAATAAAGACAAGTTTGATGATCCAAAACTGAGAAAGTGGTATGACCCGGTAGCCGACTATATCAAGGAATTTATCAATTCAAGTTTTCAGTATTCATTTCATGATAAGTCTGAAAATCAAATTTACAAACAGATGTTGATTTTTGTTCCTGTCTTCATCTTGATAATACACAGATCAAGATTTTCATCAAGTATTCAGGTACTTGTATGGCTTCACTGGAAGCATGATTTTACTTGACCAAAGTTGTAGTTTTGGTTAGTGTAGATAGTGTGGATAAATAAGCTTGATGCTTCAATCATTTCCTTAAGTTTGCAGTATGAGATTAGCAGGTTTTCAAGGTTTGGAATAGTTTAGGAATAAGATATAAAGAATCCATCCCAATGGAGACAAAACATTGGTTGCAGTGATGGATTGGAAAGGCACATGTCTACTTGTTCTTGGCAGCTCGCAGGGAGCATGCCATCCTGTTGCAGCTACAACTTTTTCCCAAATTTCTGTAAATTTTGGACCCTCCTTTTTTATCTTGTTTGCCCCACTTTGCTACATGTTTTAATTATTTGAGGCCTTTTTCTTGCTATTCGAGATTTTGTTTGGGTCTGTGCATGGTTTTTGGACTGTAAGGCTTAGCAGTTTTACTATGTTTATCGTTGAGGTATGAGACGGAATTGTTATTTTCTGTTTTCGAAGGTCAGCCCGTGTTTTATTGGAAAATAGACCTCGTTGTTATCTTTCCGAAAAGAGTTATGATTTTTATCGGAGGCCGCAGGTTGATTAAGTTCCACCGTTGCGGCCCATGACTAGACTAATCTCCCATCGGAATGTTTGTCCTGTCACCGATATCCTGTTCATTGTTTCTCCGATGTTGACTAACTTGCGGATTTTCTTGACTATAAGACTTCCGCCGTTGCGACTGTACACCGCTCTAACTATCCAATGCCTCAATAAGTCCCACCCGATGTTTTATTGCGCCGAGTTTTGATGTGTATTCCTGAACTCCTAGACTGTTAGACTTCTACCATTGCGGCTTTACAGCGCACTAATCGTCCGATGTCTAGTGTTTCGATCCGTCGATGGGGGTTTTTTTTATACGCATTTCTAAATCGTTTCCCCACCGGTTGTCATGAGATCGTCACTTTTTTTTCATAGAGGACCTTCGTGCTTCGTCTTTTAGGTTGATGTTTACACGAGAAGGCCCGCTCCGTTTTCCTTTCTTTCAGTTTTCATTTGATTGGTATTATGTTTATATTTTTTGAAGATAGTCAGAATAAATGATGAATTTTTGTTTGATCGTAGACAGACACGGGAGTTTTTCTCAGATCCCTTTGAAGATTATTGCGGCGAAGAAGATGTAGTTGGAGGACAAAGTAGGATAAAAAAGTATAAGGCATCAGAATTGTTGCTCGAGGAAAATAAAATAATGATGGTATGACGAGGGACCGATGAATGGTAGAATGTAATCATTAAAGAGCAAGGGCCCTGGCTTGAGTGTTTCGTCGGTTACCTAGCGGTATCCATTTTTATTAAAGTCTTTATTTAAAACGTAACATGGAATCATGACCATTGGCAATACGACAAGGCTGGAGATTGAAACGTTGGTGGGGAAACCGAAAGGTTGAGCTGATTCTTGTATAAATGGGAAAAGAGAGAAAAAAAGAGGGCTTTTTCCCAGAGAAACTTGTGAACTACTTGTTGTAAGAGGAACTACTTCGTTTTGCAATAATAAAATTACAAATTTTTGCCTGTTGGAGAAAGTGTTGTGTGGAATGTTCAAATGTAATGAAATGAACAATGTTGAAGGGGAACTATTTCGTTTTCAGCTATGTTTCATTAACTGTGAGAGCGTTCTAACTTTCTGAACCTATGTTCTTATTTAAATGTTCTCTGGTTTATTCTGTGATAATTTCCACTATGAGTAATGGATGTTTTAACGGTTGACGAGCTATCTTGTCGTGTATATCTTTATTCATGTTTATTTGTTTTGATTCTAAGAACAACTATTTGTGATTGATCTTAACAGGTGAACAGTATTACATTACTCATGAATTAATAGTCTTGCTCCCTAGGGATAGCTTAGTAGCTCTTGTTTTTTTCCAGTTGTGTGTGATTTAGATGCGAGAGAGTCTAAGACGAGAGGTAAGAACCTGCGCATCACATTGTGACCACTCCTTGCATTCTTCATCAATCTGCATCTTAAATAGGCACTTGCATATCATTCTTAAAGTCAAAATACAAAAATATACATGGTGGAACGGGCCGCAACTGGTAAATCCCTTTGTTTTTGTTACTTGACCTATGGTAGGAGGACCGCAAACCGGACGAATTCCCTACACCAAATAGTCACGGGCTAGTTGGGAACATTGACTGGGGAGAATCCCTTACTGTTGTTGCCTGCAAATTTCGAGGCCTCAACACATCCCTAGACGAAGCCAGATGTTGTCATCAGATCTGCTCCAACAAAATTTCAGTTTCTGGCAGCATCCAGATGTCAAAGTAACCACTCAGGTTTCAATTTGAATACTGAGATCAGATGGAAAAGCATTCACGATGGCACTCATTCATATTGAATCTTTTCTCTATTTCAACACCATTTCTCTGAGAACAGTTGCCACAAACTCACAATCAAAGGGATTAAGCGTGTAATGAGAAAGTCAAACTTATGATGCAGGGAAGACGAAGAAATTCCTGATGGAAGCGAAATTTCTAGATGCCCGTCTCCTGATAAATGTTTGTGACCGATTTGGTTTTGTACCAGATCTTATTTACTACTTGTATTCAAACAACATGATACAATGGGGAAATGTGATGATGAACTTATTGATGTTACCAATAAAAATACTCTGTCCAAATTCCATAAAGAAATGTTGACAGGTGGAATGTTCAGTGATGCCGAGGGAGATCAATGTTTGAACAGGAAGATGGTATTGAGGTTGCTTGGAACAAGGTGCCTTTGCAAAACCTAGACTTTGTTTCCATTCAAAGGATCTATGCAGAAATGGGTTTGTTGAAGTCTCTCAGGAATAAAAACACCATTGTGCTCTACACTGCCTGGTTGAATAAAAGTACAGGAAATGTGAATTTCATTACTGAGGTTTTCACCTTTGGTACGCTAAGGCAGTACCGCCAGAAGCACCGACATGTCTCTATGAGGGCTGTGAGAAATTGGGCACAACAGATACTAGAGGGGTTGCATTATCTGCATAGTCAGAAAACCAAAGAATGGCGAAAAAGTAAAGTTAATCACTGAAGTATTTGCATAAAAATCATGAATTGACAGGAATATAAAGTATAGAAGGTAAGAAAGACTCAGATCTGAATAGATCTGATGATACCAAACCAAGATCTCACTAGGTCAGATCTGACTGATAAAAGATTGGAGCTTGGATTTTGTACAAGAGTTGAATACCAAGGAAGATCAGATGTATTGAAAGCTTTCCCCAGCGGAGTCACCAGATTTGTTGCTAGGAAAAATGCACCTCCTGCAAACAAGATTTGTTCCTCTAGTCTGAATGGTTTAGATCTAGAACAAATAGTTCACAACAGAATTGGAAGACTTTCCCTAGAATGGGTGGAGATATGGAATGAGTCTCTTTGATGGAATAATGTATCTATTTCCTATAATGATAGCTCTTCATGGATGTACCTGCATGATCACATGAAAACCAACAAACGAGATAAAAAAGTACCAGAATATGATCCACTATTCTATGTTAGTGACTAAGGAATCCAACAATAAAATACATGATAATAACACGTCATACTTTATGGGAAATGAACCAATTTTGCATTAAATAATGAAGAAGAAGTTTACAACCTTTTCCTTAGTGTCGACGTGCTCCTTCACAATGCCAATATCTTGTCCCCAAAAGATCCAACTTTCTCCCTCTATGCTCACCTAACTAATTTAGGATAGAATGTCAATGCAACAACATAACTTTGCTCTCTCTCAACCATGGATATGAGCCTGCTTTTATAGGCCTTGGGAGGATAGGAATGGTTGAGTAAATAGCGGGTGAGGTGGATAGGAGATCCCAAAAGGATGGATCTCGATTCTAGGTGGTCCTTAGGTGTAGGGATAAGGGTGCCACAAAGCCTTCCTTCGAGAAACTTCATGGAAACCTCTCTTTTTTACCTTTTTACCAAGGGCACCGTTTCTTGCTCACTATGACAGAGCGGTGACAAGGTAGAACCGTGCCTTGTACAAGAGGTAAAGGCAGTGGCATCGCCTATTGTCAAAAGAGTAAAGGAGTTGCTGAAGAAGGTACCGCTTATTGACTTAAAGGCAAGAGCGGTGCTGGATTTTTATATGTAGGATTGATATCTGGGCCAGTGTTTCACTTCACAATTTGGGATTCAAGGCAAATACTGATGTTTGGGACCTCATCACATGATGATGCCGATATTTATGTGTAACATTTAACCTAATTCCGATAAATATTACAGTAAACATAAGTTCTTGCTGTGCCACATCAAACATCTACAACAATTTCTAAAATCTCTTTGAGCATGGTGTTGCTATTTCTTTAGAGGTTATTGACTCTTGTTTCCTTATGCCTAAATCAAATACCCAGAGTCCATCTTGGTTTCTTGCAATATGTACTTCAATGTTGAGTTATCAAATTTTAATTAGCATTTTCCTTGTGCTATTTTCTTAGTATCGAAGCACACTAGATCCTCTTATGTGTGATAAATATAAAGCCTTGAAGGTTCATTACCTCTCTTGGTATTACCACACACACACACACACATATTCTAGCATGACCATTTGATCTATTTTGAAGAAACACTTACAAATACGAATTGCATGTATACATACAATATCAATATATGTGTACATGTGTGTGTTTCGTTGATCTTGTTGCTGCAAGGATTCATTCGCTAGAGGGAACCAACTAGGTGTGGCATGAAAATCAAAAGGCAAGTGGAATACATGTATGTCACTTGCCACATTGAACACCAATGATGTCAAGGTAGGAGGATGTCTAAAATACTTGCATGCTACTCACCATGCTAAATGCTGAGGATGTTAAGGCATGAGAATGTTTGGAATACTTGCATGCCCCTTTCCACACTAAACATTGAGGATGTCAAGGTAGGAGGATATTGAGGTAAGAGAATATCAAGGTGATCGATGCATTCAATACACTTGTTAGAGGATGTATTAAATGCTTATGAATGGATTTGCAATGCAATAACAAATCTTGTGATATAAAGACGGTAAAAACATATAAAAAACATAAACTTTGGTTAGTAGGTTTACCTGCAATTCAAGGCACTTCAATTACATTATTCCTTATAGGGCGGGGAATAACAAAACTATATCCATAATTCTACTCCCTTTGCCTAACAAAATTTGTTGTGAGTTGGTTTATTTAAAATAAATTTGATGCGCATAAGTCTTTAACTTGTTAATTGAGTCTAGTATGAGTGATTGTGGGATGGAGTGTTATCTTCCCTAGCTTAGTTCTATTTCTATAAATGATATATTGAACTCATAATGAGTATATTGTTTTGACACTCAAGCATTTTCCCAAATATATAACCTAGAAAAAAATTATATAAAATTAAAACATTTGTCTATACAAACACCAAGGTTTGTTCGACGAGTTTTCTTCCCTTTTCTTTTGGCAAGTTTAATTTTAAAGTACATATAAAAATATCTTGAAACGATAGAAAAATAAAATCCTTAAAAGCACATATAAAGGAATCTCTATAAAAGTTAAAGTTTCAATAATAGCTCACTCCTAGACTCATTTACGGGATAATAAACCATTTTTAATTGCATAAAAAAGATGGATGCTTCTTCATGCCAAAAGTGACAATATTCTACTCTTTGAATATATTCCATGGAATGTAAAGCTGATGCGTTGTATTCTCAAATGGGGTGATTAAAGGCGTCAAAGTCTCCTAGTCTATTCGAAATCCAAACTGAACTTGTAGCCCCTAAAAACATGAGCTATATGGGCTATGTTAATATTATAGGATAATGTAATGTTGTCATCTCAATCATCATGTTGGGGAAATTTCAAAATCACATATTGAGCATTAGGTGCGGTAGTATTTTGGTCAATGTTGTGATCTAGTGCATCATGTTGGACTGATATGTGATTTGAACTTGGAGGTGGTTCAGGCTTTGATATGTCTAGTTGTTGAGGGGTAATTGCTAATTGAAACATAATTATACTAGTTGTTGATGGGTATTTGGTAATGTATTATTTTTTATTTTGTTATTGTATGTTTTGGAGTTGTGATGCTTATCATATTGGTCAATGGGTATATGACAATAGAAACATTATTATACTAACCACTAAAGTATATCCAATAGTGCATTATTTATGGTTATGTTGTTGTATGTTGTGGAGTTATGATGCATGCCACACTAGTAATTTTGGGGTATATGATAATGAGGATGTTATACATTGACCATTGAGGGGTATTAGGTAGTGTATTGATTTTGGTTATCTATTATATATTGGTTACTTGATGATTGACCTGTTGGTTGGGTTGTAGCCTTTAGCTTATAGAAACTTTAAGATGAAGCATATTAAAGGGGGTAGTATGCGATGTCCTTCCTTTTTTACCATTCAATTTTCTTAATAGACCTTTTTTTGAGCGATTTTTGCGACCAATAGTACTATCTGCGGGGATCCTTTGATCATATAAAATTGTTAATATAGGTCGAATATGAGTGAGAAGAGTCATTACTTTCTTACTAACGCTAATCCAACATTGCATAGACATGATGACTACTCTTCATACATGCCTAATAATATGTATGGTGCAATTAGCGGTTTAATATGTAGCTCGTGTTTGGTATATCTAAATTATGCATGTGGCACATGATATGGCATGTGTTGTCTATGTGTATATATTAAATGGGCCTGCATATATTAAATGGGTGATATTAAGTACATTATGGGATGCTCTAACAGAGGCAAAAACTCAGAGAAAGACTGATACAAAACATATTAATAACTTCACCAAAATGTCCATAAGAAATTATAAGGGAAACTAGCTTGAATAAGTAGCTTGTTTGTATTTTTTACATGCTAGGCATGAGATTTAGAGCTCTGCCTATAATATATTGTTCAATACAGTACCACACATATGAAAATACACCAATGGAATCACTAAAGTACCCTCCACATGTTTTATGCAGCCATCAATGCACCATCCACACTAGAACCATTGACATTGACAAGAGAATATGAGAAGAGAAAGTAGGAAGGGTTCTATGAGATGAATTCGAATTAAAGAAGGGATTGAAAATGCATTAAAAAAATCCTTCAACATATGATAGAGGTTTGAATGGCCTCTCCTACAACCAATTTGGACAAGGATCTTCCACCTTCAAAATTGGTTCAATTGCAGGAGGGATGAACATCCACCGTGCAAGGACAAGCTAAGCTCTCCACGAGTGCAAAACAAAAATGATCCAAAAGATGCTCTCCTTGCTCATTCTCCTCTTTTATTAACTTCATGTGGACTCATGAGGTCTAATTTCCCACCAAGACACTTGCCCAACTCAAGTTAGTGATTGATTCCTTCACGAGACACTTGTCCTCCTCATTCTTGCACTCCTCTTTCCCCAATTCGAATTGGGAATATTGGCTAACCATAACTCCCTCTATGCGCCCTCTTGGTGGATATTTTAGCCTTGATATGTTAGATGTGTCGTAGGTCTGTAATGGATTCCTTCATCATTGTTGTCATAGATGCCATGGAATCTAGCTACAAGTATCACATTGCATCTTCCTCTTCCTTGGGAGTTACTCTTTCACTCCATTTCGACCTTCCTAGATTATTACCATGAAGATTGCCTCTTCATATTCCCCATGTACGTTAACCTCCACCTTGGACTCAAATTGGTAAGAGAATGATGCCAAGTGTAGTGGGGAATCTTACCACATGTGGGCCCCCACACACTCTTATGTGCCCTCATTACCAAATGCCACCTTATTTTTCATTTATTATCATTTATTTGACCCAAGAAATGTGAATTTGTAAGTCCAAGGTCAATTTAGGGTCTTCTAGCTCCCTTAGTCCAAGTATTAATGCTTCCAACAGAACCTAGGGAATTAGTAGGATAGTGGAATTTTTCCTCCATGAAAATTTTTGGATGGAGACATTACATTTTGTGTAAGTCTTACTATTAAGGATATTGGTTCGGGACTATTGCTGAAATAGTGGTTAATTTTAGATAGTGTTTGATATGAATACAGAAAGGCTTAATGATATATTCTCCTCGATTTGTGATCAAGTATGTGCTTAGAATTAGTCTTAAGGGAAAATTTATCTCTTTTCTCTTATGTTGATTTCATGTTTTGAAATTGATGGAATGTATAAGTTCATTGATAAGCTAAGATTCACGATACTATATTTATCTTAAACCTTGTCTGAATATGATTTCTTGTGATATATGAGCTAGTCATGATAATAATGATTTTATTAAAATAAACAAAAATGAGTTCAAATTTTGGATATTTAGTAGTTGATAAGGAAGGGCCTTACAATTGCCATGATAGTTGTTGTCACCTAAAAGGCTCACTGCCTGAAAGCTAGTTTTGCATGTGGGGTCCACCCTGAGCCAAATTTTACAAATCAATCAAATGGCATATTTGATTGCAAGGAATGGATTAAGTAGGTTTATGTAGCTCATCCATCGTCAATGAGCTGTGATAATTCAATTCCAACATTCAAAAGCAAGAAAAATGGTTTGTCCCATGGGGCCTACGTTGGGTAAAATTGCTTTTTCAAGTCAAAAGGACAATCTAGGCACAATGAATGACTAAGAAAGGGTTTTGAGGTCAGTGATCATGCTAGAGTTGATAAAATTGAATTTCGAGTCGGGGAACCATGAAAACACAGCGGGGCTTGCTTTAGGACAAATTGGGCATACATGAAGAATGGATCATATAAAGGAAATGAATAGTTCAAACATGTTTATTAGGGTCATTGAACATCATATAGCTGATATAATCCAATTCCAACCTGTGGAAGTACAATGTAACATAAAAAATTTCCCGCAAAAGTGCCTAATTATCCTTTTTTTATTTAAAAAAATATATCAAGCATGCATTAAAAAGTGTCGTGCATCCAATCATTGGAAATCCCTCTATGTCTACTTTGCATTTCCTCTTATGACACATTATTCCGACTTCATATGTCAGAGATACATCATTATTACTCTCAGAAACCAAAGGGGCGCATATTTTTTATGGTTTTCGTCAAGTTTTTTATGCAAAATTATGATGAATAGTTCTCCCTCTTTGGGCCATCATTCGACGTGAAATTTTAGGAGGTTGTTGATGAGTCTAGGGACTACATGCCACAAAGTTCATTTGGCCCCATGCAACGCACGCCAGAAGCAATAAATTTCTTATGAACATAGCCTATTGTTGGGTTCTTAGCAACCATGTTTGTATTGCTCGAAATCCAAAAATAAAATAGGATTTTCTAAGTCAAGGCCCAAGGATCACCCCTATCAATTTTCAGGAGCCGAAACACATCACAATGAGAGAAATTTGCGACTGAAGTTTTTGAAGAGGAACTTTATGTTGACTTTTAGTTGCATAATTCGTCCAACAAATCAAACCATCTAGGGAATATGTTGCCCCATAAAGCTAAGGTGTGGTAGAAATTTCAGCTCACGACGTGGATCATAGCTCCCACAATCATCAAATGAAATCTACAACCATCTTCCTCTTCCAAAAAGTTGTATAATGCATAAAACAACTCATTATGGGCTTCGCATGCACAATTTCATTAGGAAGAGGGTCCCACTAGTATGTTCAAAATTTTATGGATGCATGGTGCTAGGTTATACTAGCTCAAAACCTCCACACGACTCCCCACACCCCACAGTAAAATTAAAGTCATGCATTTGCAAAAGTTCAAAGGGTAAGGACCACGAACGATTACGTTTTCTCTTAACAATGTTAATCCAACATTTCCCAAGGTGGAAAAATAGAGGAGAGGGTATAAAATTCCATCCTTGTGAACGGTAGATGGGCTCTCCCTCCTCAATAGATCGAGAGTGTTTTGGTGGTAGAGAAAGTTGGTTCAAGCAAATGGTGGACCGTGGCATCGTACGAGGAGCACATCCATGTTATGTGAGGCAAGGGCAGACTCCGTCCAAATTGCACTCACGTGTTGTGTTATGGCATGGTTTTAAGTATGGTGGGAGGCCCTCGTTTCAAGTCACTTCATGTACACAATTCAAATAAAGTTCAAACCATAATACATGATATGCCTCCTCCCGTCAATCAAGGATGAGGTGTGTGGTGGGACCCCTTTCACCGGGCATTAAAATATTGTTCTTTATATTATATTAATCATCAACTAAAAATCCCAAACTCATAACCATTTTTCATTATAAAGTAAAATCCAATAAATTGATTTTTTAATGTTAAGTTTAAAGTGGGGTTTTAAAATATAGAGTGCAATGAGACTCTATAAAAAGAAAAAGAGGTCAAGGGTTTTATTCCAATAAAGAGTTGGTATAGCCATATAATTGAAAGACAAAAAAATACCAAATAAGCACCAATTCAAATTATTATTTTTGTTTTTCCCAAGATTTCTTTTTCATTTCGAGATTATGCGCATGGTTTAAGAGAGTAAGTTTTGTAATTATTTTGGTAGCAAATGAATTAGAGTTTCCAATGGACATTCAAGAAAGCCACTACAACCATGAAAGAGAAAATTGTAGTAGCTCCAAATTTGGCAAGGGTCATAAATGTCTCTAATTTAGAAGAATATGACAAAATAAAAGGAAAACATTCTCATTGGAGGAGGGGAAAAGAAAATTCCAATCTGATTTTTGGGTCTCATGTTCCTCTCCCAATAGTCTATAATAGAGATATTTTTCTCATTTACACAAAAGGTTGATCAATGAAGTTTAGAGAAACAACAAAGGGGGCAGAAGAGAGGGAAGAAGTCGTCACAAATTGAAGATCTACCCAGAACATCATTGTTTTTACATTAGAAAGTAACATTCTGTGAGGACCCTGCAGCAAATAATTAATCAAAATACACGATATAGCAGCAGAACTCAAAATCACTTTTATATTAATCGCAGGCCACTTCGAGGGGGCAACCTCCTTTGAGCAAGCTTAATACAAAATAAATTCACGGTGCCTTCCTTGGCCTCAACACACACTTATATACTAAAAATAGGCGCCAATACTATGGGTCAAAACCATGGGCCAATATAAACTATGGATCAACAAATACTACAGGCGGCTTACAAAGCATATGCGCCCAACAACAATAACACAAACTATGGATCAACAATTACTATGGGACAACTTACAAAGCATATGCGTCCAACAACAATATACTAACACGGTAAAGAGAAGGATTGACATGGGTTCCTAACATCCCCTCCCCCTTAGAAAAAGCTTTGTCCTCAAAGCTTTAGATGTGGAAATTGGCGCTGAATCTGAAGGAGTGGTTCCCACGGTAGCATCCTCGGGCTGCATTCCGTGCCATTGAATTAAGACCTATGTGATAGAGCGAGAGCGAAGCTGACGAGTGTGC
>LPNX010901758.1:206046-217199 GCA_001517045.1 Pseudotsuga menziesii | reverse complement strand
TAAAAAAACAGACTTAGCCCACATTCAAACAAATGGAAAATTTCCTGTGCCTTGCAGAGGTGTAAACCCTGCCATTCCTAGCACATAACTGAGCGGAGTAGATACCGATAGATTCACCAACGAATCTTCTATCCATTTAGGTATCATACACGCATTTTGGCATTCATATGATATTTATTTTTTAATTACTTCTAAAACTTATACTTAGAAAACCACACTGCAACTTCGAAGCAGCTCAAAGAAAAATCCACAGAGTTAAAAATACACAGCCAAAAAATTCTTAAAAATGCACACATCACATATCGACGTGTCCTCCTCAAAAGGGTATCTTTGCTTTTTCAATTTTTGAAAAAATAGAAAAAATTTCTTTACGTGGACAAATATGTGTTTAAAACGATGCTGAAATCGAATGTGGTCACTTTCGAAAAATAATAAATAATTGTATAATGCGAGAAAAATTAACAAAAAAATATGCACATCACACTGCATTTTATGTAGATCATGCTCATATATATATATTTTTAAAATTATTAATGCAAGATTGAATTACTCTATGTGGACACGAGCCACTTATTAGCTTCTTAAAATTTTTAAGGTCACACAGTTCATTAAATGCAAAAATTCACACATTAAATGACATCGGAATATTTTTAAAAAAATATCACTATGAAGCCAACATAATATTCTACAATTTTTTTTTTTACTGCAAGTCAAAATTCGCATGGAATATATGCGTTTTGAGGGCTTCTATCTTGCACATGAGTAAAAAATCAGGTTTTCATCGCCAAATTTGGCCAAAAAGTGTTACCCATCTTCATGGAATCACCCATAAATCAACATGTCTACCTGGCAAGTTTTTCCATAAATTGACATCAAAATAGAGAAGGCTTTCTGATCTGGCAAATAAAAGTCTTTCTGATCTAGATATTCAATCACAGACACCCAGTTGATTTCTCGAGCCTGCAAAGTAACCACCATTGTTGAAAATTTCTCACTAAAAGTAACTTCAGATTTCAACAGATACAACTAACTGAATACAATGATTGAGATGAGGTGAATGGCAGAACACTCACTAGTTGTTTGATAGAATCCAATAGAACATCAATATTCCAAGATGATAACCATGACGAGTCAGTTATGGAACTATTAAACATTGAAGTATAAAATGTTGAATGTGTGCCATGGGTATCCTCAAGGCCTGTATGAGTGCGTAGAACCATGCTAATTATCTTGGACACAGTCTCCTCCTTCAGTGGAGAAAAAAATGACAAAATATCTTTGTAGTGTGAAACATCAATTGTACATCCATATCCAAGCTCCTCCATTATGTTTGCAACATCAGTTGCCTCTTCTAACTGGGTCAAAATATCATCAGAGACTAGACCAGTGCTTGTAGAGAGAGATTCAAAACTCCTGCAACACAAAATTGGCATGGAAATGAAGAAACATGCACACAATGCTGACAAAAGAAAAATATATACCTTTGCTCCCGTCAAGGCCACGATCCTACCTTGCTATAAATTGTTAAGTCGTAACTATTAACACAGCATTGGATGAAAAAACTATTTAAAGAATGTGCATACCTCAAGGAATTAACAACATTCACTTCATTTGTAAATAATGGAGTCAGTAACAGTGACGTTTGGGCTTTGGGTTGCAACAAAGACAATGCCTCGAGGAAAGTGGGCACATGCTTTGATAATCCTTCACTCTGATGAAGGAATAATGAAATCTGCTCAATGAGATCTTCAGAAATACTGGCAGTTGGGTTCTGGTACAGTTCCATTATTTTAGACTCATAGAAGTTTTGACCTAAATATAGAAATACCCGTGGTAAGTCGTTCCATCCTCATAAATGGAAAAATTTTAAACTGTGAATAAAGAAACAAATAAGCCAAATATGTATTTCACAAACCCCTATTTCCAAGAATGAAGAGTGAGATGTTCATAATGAACAGACACAACTATACCCACCTTCTTGGCTTTGATTTGTATCATCTGAGTCTGCCAAGGCCAGTCCCAATCCAATCTGCTCAGGTAATGACAAATGCAAGGTCTTTGACAAATCCCCAAGGATGCTTTCACCTATATGAGTATTCTTCACAGCTTCACAAAACACTATACTTAAATTTGGTCGATGCATCATATATTTAACTACTACAGAAAGGAGTTTCAACTTCAACTGCATGTTCTGTGCATCTCCTTCACACAAATTCAACTGATCCAAGCAGCTCTGGAGCAACACAATGCATTCCAATTGTGGGTCTAGTTACCAAGCATGATGAGAGGATGTACTCTGCAACGACCTTAAATCAATATCTTTTGACTCATTAAATCAATATCTTCAATCTCAATGGCTCTTGGATAATGGAATGCCAACTCTCTTAAGGCCATTGGAAATGCTCTAAGTAAGTTTGTTACTGTGGCTTCAAAAATGTCAAATTTTCCAACTTCTACGTCTGCCCAAATCTGCATTTACACTGAATTAAGTAAATGCCTTCTTCCTACAACCAAACCTGATTATTAGACTATGAATAAATCTCTTTTACCATTGCATTATTGGTTTTGAGCATGGTCATCTAGTTGCTTATTGCCCAAAAAGTGAACCCCAAACTACTTCTAGGCAAAGAAGATCAGAAATCAAAAAAACACTTGGTGGAAGGACTATAAGGTCAATCAACATTGGATGGAACCAATCTTGGATCAAGCTGATCCAAGGCCCCTTGATCCTGAAAATGTTTAAGTTCCACCTCCCACTAGGAGTGGCATTGATTCTGGCATTATTGAGAAAAGTGCCATAAATAATGTTGTCACAGATACGTCTGCCTTGTAGCCATTGGTATTTCGACCTGGCAATCACCGAAGGGATATGTTGGATCAGATGGAAAATGGATGAAAATCAAACCCTTTTCTAAGTTGAATGGTGAGAATGCATTCAAAATCATCAAAAAAACCGCCAGCTTCAAATAAGTCTGCTTTGGGGTTTGCTGATAAAAGATGGATTGAAATAAAAGGGAAAAAAAAGGAAAAGAAGGGCAGCTATTTAGGCTACATAACTCTTCCATCAGGAAATCATAACAAATCTGCACTTCAAGGAAGATTGAAAAGTTGCCAAGCCAGATCATGGATGTTGCATTATTTGGGGCTTTTGGGTCAAACTTTCAGCAGGCATTCCAGTGGTCTAGTATATAATGTTCTGTTTCTTAGTAATACTAGTCTAAGGATCATTTCCTAAAAATTAGAATTGGTATAAGATCAGCAAAGTTCTTTGCATTGCATACAATCTTGAACATTATTTTATTTTCAATGGAAATTACCTACTCACCTAATAAATAAATAATGCTTCATGCACAGTGAACAAGATACACAAGAGAATCTGGATTCACTTTGAAACCAAATGGCTACTACAAACAGGACTGGCAGTGACTTTTAGGGAGAATGGAAAGAAGAATCCGGTTCTGGTGTAATAGGTGGCTCTCCAGAGGAAGGAGGTTGATTTCGGCCACGTCTGTCATTGAGGCAATTCCTATGAAATGGCATACTTTAGTTCACACTCCCAAGGGGGTGTTGGAAATGAGAGAAAAAAAAATTAATTCCTACTGAACAGGAGGGGTATCATCTTGCAAAGTGGCAGACACTTGATGGGCCTAAAGGTGAGGGAGGCTGGGGCTTAAAATATATTCATTTATTTGGAACAACATTGGCTGCAAAGAGTTTGTGGAACTTTAGAACTAAAGATGGTTTGTGGAAGAGAAATATTGTTCAAAAGTAAAATGCTCCAGGGCCTACGAACTATACTAAATTGGATTGGAAGTCGTAAGAAATCTATCAAGAATGTTCCTAATCAGTGGAAAGCATTGGCCCTAGCTTTTACCATCACTGGTAAGTTCCTTGCTTGAAGAGTTAATAATGGTAAACTGATTAGAGTGAGTGCAAATGTTATTGTGGAGCACAGGAATAGCATTTTTTAACCTGACGATTTGATACAAAATCTCCAGGAGTTGAGGATTTTCACTTTAAATCAAGTGATGGATGGAGACACAATAGATCTTTGGCACCAGGGGTGGAAGACAAGCTACAGTGTTGAGGTTAGGAGGGGAATCAGCTATCCTGTGCCATAACTATATAGAGGAGTTGAGAAAAGTTCACACTAGTGATGAACTGGCCTGGTCAGTGAACAAAACTGGAGGTTCTTATACAGTTAGGTTGGGCTACAGTGCTCTTAGGTTTGAAAAACAGCGACATATTAAATGGTGGTGGTAAAAAATCTGGAAGGTAAGGGCTCCCGAGAAAACAATTCTTCATATGTGGTTAGCCTTGAATGATAGAGTTTTGACCTGGGAATTATTTCAGAGAAGACAGGGTCCTGGAATGTGTTTTTCATGTAAGAACATTGAGGAAATAAACACACACCTAGCTATCGACTGCTCATTTACTAGACAAGTTTGGGCAGATATTCCCTAGTGGATTGATGTTCCTAATATCTGGACTGGTGCTACTGTAGAAAATTGTCTATTTCAATTGTTTCATAGATTAAATCTGAAGAAGCTAAAGGACTATTCATTTTCTAGTTCTCTGGGGCATTTGGATAGCTCGTAATGCATCATTATTCAAAGACAAACAGGTGCCCACCTTCCAAGTCATACCTCAGGTAACTGCTTTGTTCCAGTACTTTAAGGAAATCACTCAGATGAGGATCCCTCATCAAGTGGACAAATTAATCATTAATAACACCTGCCCTTGGGTTTTTTTTGACAGCACCTGTCAAAGGGCAGAAAACATATATGGGCTGGAGGGTTTATTATACTTGGAGGATTGTTATTATTTCAAATTTTAAAGCTAATCTGGGCAGTGGTTCCAACAATCTAGCAGAACTAATGGCAGTAAGATCCTTTTTAGAGGTGGCTATGTCCAATGGTGTACACACTTCAGGTATTTGGAGACTATCTTCTTGTGATTAAATTGTTGAAACTTCAAGCAATACACAATGTGAATCTGCGACCACTGGTAACTCAATCGTAAGAAAATTCCACAATTTGAGATGATCACATATAAATTTATAATCATACTTACAGGGAGTTGAACATGGCAGATGATACTCTTTCTAAACAAGTTTGGATCTAACTCTAGGGTTTCTCTAGCTGGAAAAGCATGTAGATGGGGTTGTTTCTGAGTCTAGGGTGAAACTTTGGTTATATTTCTTTTTTTGGCTATATTATGCAATGACTTTATTAGGTATCGTATCTTGAAAGGAAGACTGTATTAAGTCAGAGATATATGAGACAGCTAGAGGGTGTCAATGGAAAAAGAGTCTTATATTGTAAGATACTAGTAGGCAATGGCCGGTCAGTGTCAACAGTCTTTAGAGTTTTAAGAGTCTTTATGATGATGGATTGTGCTTCAGATCTTGAAGAATGTATTCTGTATTTTCTTTTTTAATATAAAGTGCAACTTTTGTAATTAAAGAATTAAATAAAAGACAACAAATAAAAAACATAGAATGATAGACAATCCCAACTAGCATGAAAATGGGATCTCGTAGAATTCTACAGTAAATTTATTTTTTGTTTCTTATATGTTAGCAAGAGAAAACAATGAGAGCTAAATTGAAAGGCCACAAGTTCAATGCTCAAATCTTATTTCCACATGACAGAGGGATTTGATAAATAGTCAGAGATGGAGAAGGCATACAATACTCCCACATATAGTGGGATTGCCTAAGAAGAGCGAGAATTACTCTATTTATCTATCCACCCAAACATGCAACCCCATAGATGCAAAACCATAAGCAATTTCAAAGAATTAGGTTCTAGCAAAAGTGAAAATCCTCCTTTGTAATAATGATCTTTCTTTCTATTCTCCAAGGGCATAGCTTCAATACTTTGTCAAAATTGTTGAAGATCAATAACTTCCCAGGTAACATCTGCTATAAGAAAAGCACAGATGTGGGGCTATTTTTTATTTCTCAAAACTAATTTGAGCCAGGCATTGCACCCCCAAGATAAAAAAGCTTCAGTTGAATATATTTCACCAATAACCCATGCTAAACCTACCAATAGCTGAAAACATCAACACAACCAATATCATTGAATGTCAATGACTTAGGTCCTAGACCAAGGAAGATCCCCGATTATGCTATACATACAATGGATGCTCGCTCTCCTACGAATTTGGTATTAAACTATCATTTACCAGGAATGTTTCATAAACATTAACCGGGCATTAACAGACAGTAGCCCAAAGTTAAAGAGAATCATATTTCTGTCAGTAGCAAAACATCAAGTGACATATAGGAATTAGACCTCATTCAGATGTTAAAAAACATAGAAGACGGGAAACAAATACCTATAGGTGACCCAAAAGCACCAGGGGGAAGTTGATCAAATTCAACGCCAAGGATAGGGCCGTCATCACGTAATGGCTCCCCAAGCTGAGCTTCCATGGAAGCAATAGCTTGGAGGAGTGATGTGGGATGCAGATGCAGGTTTTGCACTTGTGACTTCTTTTTCCATCCTCCTCCTCCCTCGGAATTAAGTTTCAAAGTCAGTCGTTTCCTGGCATCATAATCTTCATAGAAATTAGTTTTTGTGGATGTTGGCATGAGAGAGGCAGAATGTGCTGGTGCAGGTTTAGCTTTCTCTTTCTTGGGTTGTTTCTCCTTCTCTTTTTCCTTCTCCTTATATTTTTCCTTCTGCTTCTCCTTCTCCTTCTCCTTCTCCTTCTTATCCTTGAGTCTCCTATGGAAAAACCACATCTGCAGCTGCCGATCAGAAAGCCCCAGTTGCAACGACAGATATGCCCTCACTGCCATCAGAAAATGGATGGTAACTGGCCCAGCCTCCGAACCCATCTAAAATAGGGTCTCATTTCAAATGCAGCTCAAGGTTGTGAAACTCGAGGATGCATATCTCAAATTAACACAAATTGCCAAAATACCAAGATGGGTTCGGTGCATATCATCCCCGGGTTTTAATGAGACACTGCTATTTACAATTTCAAGATGAATTCTGTAGGGATCCCATACATACAAGATGTAAGGAAGGAAAGGACCAAAAAATAGAAACCAACGAGAAAATGGATAGTAACTACCCCAGACCCCTCTAAACCAGGGTCTCATTTCATATCCCAGATCTGAAGTTTAATGGGCTTGTTGCCAATGGTGATCATGCGTGCCCCAAATTCCACCCCAATTGTCAAGTCATGCACTGGCTGGAACCTCTTGTCTGTGAATTGCAGCAATAGGCATGACTTCCCCACTCTTGCCAAACACCAAAACATTTATCGTTTCATTCATTCTAGTGAAAGTGGAATTCAATTTTCCATGGATACACATAGAATATAATCAATGTATACAAATCAAGATGCCTACCAGTGTCTCCTATGACAACGTACTTGAAAAGGTATGCGTAAGACATTCTATCCTGGAAATTGCAATTCGCTCGAAATCCAGTACCGTGCTTAATTTGAGCAAACTGTGCATACAATATCAATATGTGTGGGGAAAGCTATGGATCTATATGACCCCTGGCTCTGCACTGAGTTGAGTTGTGCGATCTGTGTTTCCATTAGGTAGGCCAAACAGACAGCCTTCTCACAGTATTATGCTAAAAGGTGAATCCTTGGCGTGTATGGAATTTGTAGGTTCTGTGCCCTATGTGACTTTTGGCTTTTTTCCTGACTAACGCGCCGTCGGTTAAGCGACGGTTCCGCGCCCTATGTGACTTTTGTCTTTTCTTTGGTTGTTTGGATGACCTTTTGGCTTTTCTTTGGTTGTTTGGATAACCTTCTTGACCAACTCGCCATTGGTTAAGCGACGGTTATGAGAATAGCCATTGCTTAACCGACGCGTGCGGCCACATTTACAAAAAAAAAATGTATCTTTGTGATTTTTGGTAAGTTTAAAAAGAGAAATCCACGCATCCTCAGATTTTTCCGTCGGATTTTGGATCGAAATGTAGTAGTGTAACCCTTCGAATCATTGTCAAAACATAACTCAGGACTTTTACGCATCTGGGGATTCTATCCTAGACAGAGTTTCGGGCTCAACTACCCTTCCCATGCGTACGAGTCCGGCTTGTGACTGTCCCCTCAGACTGTTGGTATAGCCAAGGTATCCTTTAGTCTCTTGACATCTAGGGTTCATACACAGGCACACCAGAAGGTTATTTCTGGTTGACCTTGGATGGTCTTGGAAGGTAACCCCGGTAGAAAGTGTGGGAGGGCGGTGGGTGATTCCTCCGTTTGTGCCTAAGAACATCTACAGGGACGCCAAGTAACTGTCTATCATCTTTCTTCTGGAAAGTATATCTTATACCTGTTTGTCTATTTTTCTTTAGGAATTTTTAGTGAGTGCTGTGTGGTTTGTCTATACTTAGTGTGCCTTTAGGTGTGTGCTTTGTAATTTTGGTTGTTTATCACCCTCAGAATTTGTCTCCTAGTTTGAAACTATGGCTAGCACCCCTTTGAACACCAACCAAGAGATCCCCATGCTGGGAACTCCTTGTACTATTCCTCTCACGGGGAATGTTGGTGTTCCTTTGATGGCCACCCTGAATCTACCTGGATTCACCTTAGGGCTACCGGTGTGGTTGTTTTCCACTCCAACTGTCCTGAATGCTCCTGATTCTTATATCAAGGGCATCAAAAAATTGCTTCCCCTTCACCTGTAGTTGATTCTCCTCCTCCTTCTACCTCATGCAGTGAAATTACTGATACTAGTAACCGACAGTCTAAAAGGAGTAAAAGAAGGAGGAATAGGAAGAAGGCACATAAGCAAGGGGGCACCTGTTCAACCTCTGCAAGTCAATTTGAAACTCACCACCCAGCCTCTGTGGTTCATGCTGGGGGCACCTATCCAACCTCTGCAGGCCATGTTGGATCTAAGCACTCAACCTCTGCAATTCAAGTTGAGCTTCACCATCCAGCCTCTGTTGATCATGCTGGTGGGATCCTTCCAACCTTTCCAGGTCATGTCGGATCTAGTCACTCAGCCTCTGCAGTTCATGCTAAGGGCACCCGTTCAACCTCTGTTGTTCAAGTTGAACCTCCCCATCCAACCTCTTTTGTTCATGTTGGATCCATCCACCCAGCCTCTGTTGTTCATGTAGGGGACACACACTCAACTGCTGCAAAGCATGTTGATCCTAACCACTCAGCTTCTGTTGTTCATGTTTATGGTGCCCGTCCAACCTCTACAAGTCATGTTGGACCCAGTCTCTCAGCCTCTGTAAGTCATGCTGGGGGAAATCCGTCAACCACTGCGAGTCATGTTGACAGTGTTGAAAAGACTACCCGTTCAAAACGCAAGCCCAAGTTTCCTTGTAAGCTTTGTGAGGAAGACCACCTTACTTATAAATGCCCTTCTATCATGGAGGTGCGAAGAGTTTGGTCTCATGGTCATCCCATTTTTGAACATTCTCAAGTCTCTCAACAACCAGTCTCTCTTAGTGAGGTTGGACCCAGTCACCCAGCCTCTGTAGTTCATGCTGGGGGCAAAATCTTAGCCTTTGCAGGTCATGCTGAGAGCAAACAGTCATCCACTACTAGTCATGTTGACACAGTTGAGAAAACTGGTCATTCAAAGTGCAAACTTAAGTTCCCTTGTATGCTATGGGAGGGAGATCATCTTACTCACAAGTGCCCTACTATCGCAGAGGTGCGAAGAGTGTGGTCCAAGACTCAAGATTTTCCTTCTCCTGAACAACCTATAGTTTCTCAACAACTTACTCAACCTTTGGTTGATCAAGTGGTCGAACCAATCTCGTATTTGGTCGATCCCACTCTTCTTTCAGAGAGTGATCCTGTTGTGATTGAACCAATGTCATCTTTTGTCAATCCCACTCTCCCTTCGGAGAGTGACTTTCATGAAGCGGTTGAATTGATTCCAGTATCGATCAATCCCACTCTTCCTTTGGAGAGTGAAGTGTCTACTAGTCACATTTTCTTCACTGCCAGTTCAGAACTTACTGAACAAGGGGGCACTGAACTTGTTTCGGATCAACCCCCACCAAGCTCTCGGATTGCTTCCTTTGATTGGGATAGCCTAGTTGAGCCGCTCCTTCCTTCTAATTCACCTTTCTAGATAAAGGTCAAAGTTGAACCCTACATGATTGCTCATTGTATTGTTGATGAAGGAGCCTCAGTTAGTATTTTGTCTGCTTGTGCTTGGCGAGGCATGGGATCTCCCATCCTTGTGTCGAATGCTAGTCAGTTACTGGCATTTGATAGAAGAACTTGTGTAGCCTTGGGAATTCTTGCTCAAACACTTGTTACTTTGGGTGGGAATACTGTCTTAGTTGACTTCATGGTGATAGAAGACCCCTTGGACTTCAATATGCTCCTTGGATGTGATTATGTCTATGCCATGCAAGCTGTGGTGTCAAAATTCTTTCATGTGATGTACTTTAATCATGGAGAAGAAATTGTCACTATCGATCAGTTGGATTTTCTTGATCCGTCTCCTGACCCTACTAGAGACCAATTCTTTCCTTTATTGATTCCCAGTGTTTCTGTAGACACTACCCTGCCACAGGTGAACTATGTGGCCTCTTGTCCTTTGTGTTCAATTGCTACTGAGAAACAACCTCTATTTTCATGCTTACCTTCTCGGGACTTGGTCCTAGCAGTTGACTAGGTGAGTCATCCTATACAGAACATGGAGCTTGCTCTCCACTCTGTCAATCCATTTTAAAGTTTAGACATGTGTCCTATCTCGGATGATCTCCTTCCTTCGGATGAAGTGTTTCTAGAGTCTTTGATACAGTCTGACCTTCTTTTGGATGTTGGTTCAGTTGTGACTAATTCTAACCCTGATTTGCTTAGTAAGCCTGACCTTTCTTCTTATGTTAGTCTTGTTGAGTCTTTTGACTCTTCCTTTGAATAGCAAGTCAGTGATCCTGATACTGAGTTTGTTCCTACAGACTCTATCTCCCTTGTTGATTTTTGCTCTCCTTCTGAGGTTTATCTTGCTGATTATAAACCCTCAAGCCTTGGTTCTATAGAATCTTCTTCGATCGTTTCTACCTTGACTTTACCTTTTATAGAAGATAGCAAAGTCACACGTGTTTCTGCCAAAGTGACCCGCATCGAATCTTTTCTTCTGAATATGATTATGATGTTGTTGTTTCTTGGTGATAGGTAATAACTCCCGATTC
>LPNX010901758.1:172520-198299 GCA_001517045.1 Pseudotsuga menziesii | reverse complement strand
CCAGTCATGATGACTTGGTTGTCAGAGGACTTTCTTATTTCTATGATTCCATCAAACATGTGGATGGAATGGCCTCGCTGTCGAATCTCCACCAAGAACATCAGGCTTCTCTGCAACTCTGGAAGATAAAGAACATTCTTCAACAAGAAATCAGGGAATCCAGGAATCTTCAGTCGAATGGTGCCCATTCCCTTTGGTTTAATACTTGACTTATTTGCAAAGTAAACTATTCCATCTATTGTTTCATTAAGTTCTTCAAAACAGTCTTTTCTAAATGTCATATGTGATGTTGCACTAGTATCAAGCAGCCAACAATATTTGTAAGATGAAAGTGAAGTCATTTCATTAATTCCAAGATTACAATGAGCAGAATCAGAAGATTTACTAGCATCTTGGTTTTTATTATCATCTTTCTTCTAGTTATGCTTGTCTTTGATGGAGTCCCACGAAGCCCAACACTGATGTGATGTGTGTCCAGTCTTTCCACAACGCTTGCACTGCAAATCTGATCTTTTGCTGAAGTTCTTTCTGCTTCCTCTGCCTCTCTCTTTGCCAGAGAGAGTGGCACCAACTATAGATGCTATAGATTGCATCTTTTACAACTCTTAGTGTAATTTTCATTAATGAAATTAATATGACAAAGAGAAATAGAAAAACAATAACCTTGCAGGTCTATAGTCTCTGCCAAGGTGAATACAATGCAAGTTTATAGCATACACAGGCTTCTTCAATATAATTGTTTCACATAGAAATTATTCTTCAAGGAAGGTTACAAATCCAGCATCTTGATGCAATACTTCTAGTTGCAGCAGTAGAATAATTGCATAGTGGCAATATTCCCAATTGCACGAGCAGTCTCAATGCAATCAACACCAACAAAACAACATATATCTTCCACAATATTCTTCAATGTATGATATATCAGTCACAATATATCAGACAGCATACATTATTCTTCAATATATCAGTCAGCATACATTATTCTTCAACGCAGTCTTCAACAGGCTGTAGCAACACAGGCTCGCTTGATTTCTCAATACTCAGGCAGCTCCACAGGTTCAGTCTTCAACGCAGCCACACCAACACTTCAGCTCCTAAATATTGATGGCTGTCAAAACACAAAATCTTCAACGTGGAGTTAACATCTTGCTGTCAAAACACATCTTTACACTTGTCTCATTTCTCTCAAATCCAAGGTAGCTCGCAGCAGTATATTGCAGTCTTAAAAGCATATATACTCAACGCATATACTCAGCTCTAATATATATTCAAACTAATGTAGTAGTCTAGATTCAATATATACTCTGCTCCAATATAGATTCAAACTCACGTAGCAGTCTAGGGTAAATTTAGGGTTAGGTATTCCCAACGGTCACCAAAGTTTTACCTCCAATGCAGCCTTCAACGCAGTCTCTTCTCGCAGGCAGCAGTCTCCATGCAGGCAGCAGTCTCTTAACGCAGACAATGTCAACAAGATAGAGCGCAACCTTCAGAGTGGCCCAGCCTTCAAAGTGGCACAGCCTTCAGCAGCACGCTTCACACAGTTGAAGAGAACAATATCTCTCTACCAAAGATCTTTAGTCTTCAACAAACTCTCAGTTGTGAACACTGAGATCTCCTTATGGCTGGTCGCAACTCTCACAGTCTTCAATGCAGTATACAAGATATATTTATATACCACGTAGTATTCAATCAGTAGATTAAGCACAAGCAATGAAATCACATGCATTTTTCAACGCACACTACAAAACCTCCATTCATTCAAGCTTCAAACTTCAGATACAAAGAAAGAGTAACTTAAGGTTCTGTTCAAAAACCCATACAACCAAGAAGCAAAGAACTTATTCCGTTCTGGCACGACTCTGGCATGTTCAAAGTTTCTCTAAAGAATCGTTGCATTCACCTCTTTCCAGTGCCTATTAGTTGTCGCAGGTTCCAGTCGCACTGCAATCTACTAGCGAGCTAAGTTGGAAAGAGAGAGCATATTATCGCACAATACTCGAAAGAATCGCCAGCATTAGCCACATGGAGATGCTTGTGCGCATTTTTTTTTCTTGAACCTCTCCCGGGACCAATACTGGGCATCCAACTTAGTCTACTAATTTTCAGAGAAGGGGCGAAAAACTGGATGAATTTTGGTAGTTTCTACTGAGGTTTGCGCAGAGACAATTGAACAAGTATTAGACAGAAGATGGAACACCGTTACAAAATTAGGGTTAGGTATACACCAAACGTATGAGCAATAATTCATATGTAATGGAAAAAAACAGTAAAAATTGAGGGCACATAGGCTGGCAGGAGAAACGCATGCGACTGGCAGACTGACGAAGCAGGCAGCCTGGCAATGGACTGGCAAGCAGAATGCCAGGACTGAAATGCAGCAGGCAGGAGTTATGGAAAACAACCAAGCTCTGATACCACTGATAGGTAATAACTCCTGATTCAATTCTATTCATGGCTAAAACATTTATTTATACATTACAATGACTCTTGGGATCACAGATCCGAGAGTCTTTTCATCTTCCTATTATTTACACTAACGTATAATCATGACGGATTATATTCCAACACTTGGAGACAGGATTCTTAGTTGGATTCACAACTATTTACTGGCCTCGCCTTGTTGTTCAAGTAGTAATTGCATTTGCATGTGTCCTACTCGCGCTTATGAGCCTGATGCCAGCTTCCACGCTTTTAGCTCATTGTATAAGCCCTCATCTTTGTTCTCATCGTCGCTAAGCCTTGTATCATTTTGCCTTTGCAACTTGGCACCTTTTACCTTGAGGAGACATTCCCTGAGTGTCCTTATCTTGCTCACTTTCCTTGCATTATGCATAGGTTTGTTCCTTGCGCTTGGAACTAGTTTCGCCTATCTATGACACTCATCTCCTCGCATTTAGAGCATTCTTTCTGCTCTCCTTCGAGCTTGTTAAAAACAGTAAGGAGGCCGCGATTTGAATTTTCCAGACTCGTTAAAACTTCACGGGAAAGATTTTGAGTTTCTTTAGGCCCAGGTCTGACTCCTCAAAATAGACTTGACTGCCGAGTAAACTTGTCCGTTCAGGCTCGTTAAGAATATGTGAATGGGCATCCACATTGGTGGTAGGTTATCTCTTTCTCAGACCATGTGGAATAATACGAGAAAGGATCCCTCTTTTTTCTTTTTGAATTGAGAAGAGTATTCTTAGGCATAGGTTTATCACTTTTCCGGACCCGAGGGACTAAAATTACGGAAAAGGAACCCCCGGTATGAGCTTAGTTTTCTCTTTTTCGTGCTCTGGACCAAAACATGAAAAAGATTCCGAGTGTACTATATGTCTTTGTCATGCTCGTTAAACCTTAAATAACAAAGCATCGTGTTTACTATTGTAAACCCCATTTCTTGTAATCAAATGGATCTTTCCGAGTGATCTTGCCTTCCTTCACACTCATCAAACTCAGGCTATATGATGCTTTTGAAGGAGCGTTGGGTAGGTGGTAACTTAACCTTTTTCGGACCTTCCTGACTAAGTACGAAAAAGGTGGACCTTTTCTTCTTTGGAAGTTAAGAGAGTTCTTCTTTGGTATGTTTTATACTTTTTCGGCCTTAGGAGACTAAATTGTACGAAAAAGGACCCCCTTGGAGTCTTCTTTGGAGTTTTCAGACTCTCTAAACTATGAAAACACCGTCGAGCATGTACTAGTTCGGGCTCGTAAAATCCACAAATCAGTGTTTTATCAAGCATTCTTCTTTCTTTTCTTCGAGCTTGCCAAAAATGAAGATGGTCTCGAGTTTTCTTTCTTGGACTCGTTAAACCTTTACAAGAAAGAGGGGAAGGGAAGTTCATTCACATGTTTTTTACATCATGGCAGCAAGTCTTGTTTCCTTGAACAAAGCACTAGTTTTGAGTCTATCAACAGTTGGGTCCTAGTATTTTGACTTTATCCTGATTCAGAGTTTCTTACTCCTCCAGTTGGTTTCTTTTCCAATTATATGGGGAATCTATCAATGTCTCCTACATTGCAGATTTGTTTCATTGGTCCTTTTGTGTCAAAAGCTGCTTAAGTCAGCTTTGTGTCGTGCTCACTGTTCAAGGATTAAACCTTTGTCGGCCATTCTGCAGTTGCCTTGACCTTTTGTGTCGGCCATTCCCTGTTATCAATTCATTACATCATGTCTTCAGCTTCCTTGTCGTGAAATTCAGTACCAATTCCAGATCCAATTAGTCTTTGACTTACCTCGTGTTGGATGATGAAGGATGCCTTAATGCCTTCCTTCCAACGGATCTCTTCCTATCGACTGCAACACATCTTCCTTTGGGGATGATATTTAGAGTTTTATGACAGTACCTTGGGGATTGTTGTCATCAATGGCAATTTCCCTCGCTATTGGGTAGTGGGAATACCTTAATGTCTCCTACTCGATGGATTCTTCAAGTGTTCGAATTCAAGTCCTTGTAATCACACTTGTTAGAATGTACTAAGTACCTTGGGGACTATTTTCATTAATGGTGGTTTCCCTCGTGTTTGTTAACGGTTTTCATTATTGACCGGTAATCAAATGGCTTCCTCCATGTTCAACTTCAACTCCTTTATTCGCATGGTTAGGATTCATACCTTTTTTGGGTGGTTTGGATTGAAGACCTTGGGCCGACAGTAGCATTATCATCATTTTACTATTGCCCGAGTTGCGCAAGACCTTGTTATACTTTATATGACATTTTACTGAGACATAGATCCACCTTGTATTTTTGTGGCTATGATCGATTGTTGAGCATGGATCCACCTTGTTCATTTGTGGCCATGGCTCCTTTAGATTTGATATGGTGCCTTTTTGCATATTGAGCGACCATGATAGTTTCATCAGTTATACATATGTTGGATCCACCTGTATCTTTATGGCGATGTTTTGTATATGGACTTGTATGTCCCAGAGATCACTTTTTCTGACATTTATCTCTCTTTCAGGTACCTTTGTTCGAGCCTTTCGATCTTGGATTCTCTGCTCTCTCCATACTCAGCTATTTCCTTTATAATGTATTTCGGCTATCATCTTCCCCTCTAACCTCACACATTAGGGGGCATCTGTTATAGCCCAAAATGACACATCTCTGCCTATGACCACTTTCCCATGATTCTGTCGCATGTCGATACTTCCATGACGACACTTCATGAAAGTCACTGAAAAAACACCTATCTTGGAGGACCCATATCTTGATTTCTGTAACTCTGTTTGACCTCACCTCTACACCGTTGTAAAGGTATTTAAGTTAGATAAAACTTTCCAGAAGACACCAAAGTCTGAAAATGCCTAGAAACACCCTCAAAATGTGTTTTTTGTGTATTCGCGACTTTCCTTAAGGCATACCCGCGAATGATACGCGAGTTGCTCTATATCATACCCGCGAATACAAAAAGTTGCTCATATTCACGAATTTCTGTACTAGCAACCCGCGTATACTTTTCGTATCCGTGACTATCCAGTTATGCAACCCGCGGATGCCTTTTAAAAATATAAAAAACACGCCTTTTGAATATTCGGTTAGTTTGGGTAGTTATGGAACTGACTTCTTCAGTTGTAACCACTTTGTCTTCACCCCTAACTCTTCTTTCACCATATAAATAGAGGTAGGGAGGTCCATGAGGGGGGAATGGAATTTCCGCATTGTTATGCTAGAGGAATCGGGACTCTCTTTTCCCTAGAAGCATTCTCCTTGTGTTGCAGAGCTTGGAGGCTGAGTTCCTTGGAGAAGAGAAGCAGCAGAACCGGATCAAGGTTTCGTGAGGTGCTGAACTTGAAGAGAAGGTATACTTGTACTTGTTTTGAAGATTAATAAAGATGTGATGTCCTTCTTCTTCCAAAATCATTGTTCAATGTGTCATTGAATATCTGTTTATGATCATATTATGATGTTAATCAGATCATTGTTTCATGTTTATTTGATTATCATTGCTTTATATGTGGTCATATTGGTTTGAGGAAGGTATAACTTGTTTTGCAGGTCTCTTGGAGCGAGAGGAGCAATAAGAGGATTGAAGAGAAATCTTGGACCAGCTTTCAGTTTATCAGGTGTGGACCTTTCTCATCTCTGAAACTTGCTTATATATGCTTGCTAAACATTGTGCATCTCTCTTTCAACCCTAGTATGTTGATGGCCTCTTAAACCCTAGCCATAGGATACTTTCCTTTACAACAGTTCACCATGGATTACCACTGAACATGAAAACTATTACTGAAGAACTGACCTAGAACATAGCCACCATGAATGATAAACACTAAAATCCACAAAAATACAACGAAGGCCAACACAAGCCAACATTCTAACTATTTTATCCCTCCTATTTATACTATTTTACATGACCCTGCAAGGCCGATTGCATATCGACAGTCGGTTAACTGTCACCATCAGCCACCCTTCAGGCTACAACTCTGGTGATCATGACTTGACATAAGGCACTATTGGCCTGACTTACAAATATCTCCTCATACATGCGTAGCTGCAGGCTTATGCCACCATAAACGACCATGATCTGGATTTTGCACCTATCGCTTTTTGGCCATTATCATTTGCGTGCTTCTACGCTTGCCTTTCCTTCACTGCGTACCTCTCTATTCTGCCTGCGCGGGTCCTTCACTTCCTTCGCAATATTCTTTTGTTTCTGTCATGCACGCGATGCATCTTCCTTGGTTGTAACAACATCCAACTGATTGTAACAACTTCTTGCAGGTAGATAGAAATCAAAGAAGAATTTAACATCTGAAACAGAAATTTAATTTGCAAACCATATTCTACTTTGATTCCAAATTCTAGAAGGCTGAAACTTTTTTATAACCATGAGTCCATGTAAATGGCCACTGGGTCCCACCAATTGTGCGGTTAATGTAAAACAAAAGGATGCCTCAATATATTTTCTGCTCCATAAAATATAGCATACCTATTTTCCTGAAATGTTGTAAATGAAGAAGCATAAAACAAAACATTGCTTCCCTTATCTTCAGTTGTAATAACCTGATTTTGTTTAATGTCTCCTTAAAAAACAATATATACAAGCCTATTTATTTTAGGAGACAACTGTTCAACAACTAATAAAGAAGAAAAATGTATTAGCTGCTCTTCTAACTCCTTTCCATATCCTTCGTTGCTTTTGAAAAAATCTTAATCATATTTTCCATACACTGCTTTGCTATTGAAATAATCCATAGGTGTTGTTTCAAAAGACTATTGATCTAAATTATCGAGACATATCATAAATGGGATGACCTACATAACTCTCAAAATGATCTTCAACGGAGTTAACTTGAAAAACATCTCCAATAATTTTATGATTAAAAATATGTTGAAAATTGTCTTGAACAATGGGATGATCATCAAATAATTTGGAAGAACAATTTCATCCTTTGAAATAGAATCAAAGGCATCTTTAATTCCACTGTCATCAACACCAACTTTAACATTGTCCTGCAAATCTTCATCAATAGTATGATTTTCAATGTTTCCTTCAATAGAGGGGTGAGCTTGACAAGGTTTTTCAATAATAAACTCTTCATGATAATGATGTCTTAAATCTTGAAAACTGTCAAATGTCTCGTGGACTTCTTTTTCTTGAAATATTTCATCAGTAAGACTATATTGATCATTATTACTAAGATATTTCTTGTACATAAATTTCTCACAATAGTCCTCTAAAAGAAGATCAACAGAATAAATCCTCTTTTAATAGACATAAAAGACATAGTGGAAATATTTTATTGATCAAATGATAGAGAAAGGAAGAGATTGGTACCAGTATTTGGCATCTCCTTCCAAGGAATACACGAACATTTTCAACAATACATCCTCATGATGAATACCAAGACGGTCCATGTATTGATGAAACTCATTCAAGTGTTGTGCCGAATTATAATAATCATCTCCTCTAAATATTGGGAGGAAGTCTCCCCATTCATCCTTAGTAGGTACATTATTTGGAAAATACAGAACAACTGAAAAATGAAAACCTTGCAGTCGCAATGGCTTCCATGGTTTTTGACATTTTGATCTGGTGGAGTCACCAACAGATCCTTCCTCTGTGAAGTCATCGGTGAAACTATTGTAGTCTAAAGCATGTAACCAACCCTTGTTAACAATCAAATATTGGATCTAATCGTTGCCAATATTGAACCAAGGAAGAACTTTTATGCTTCCTCCCCAATATGGTCACCAAAAGATGTTTATCCTGAAGTCTCCTAAGTAGACTATAGGGTAGCATTGTTTAGGCACCTCGAAAATCAAAGTCTGTTTTTGTGGTTTTATGGATAACAATATAAAATTCAATAGTATAAAGACAATTACAAAAAAACAAAGATCTGAAAAATTCAGATAATACATGCATAAGGACAAGATTTTACAAAAGGAATCACATGTGCTTTTTAGGATCTAGGAGATATGTCTCAAAGCATATAAATACAAGGAGTAAACAAACAATTCATCACTGCATCATATGTAAAACTATAGGTGCTCAAAATAAGATTTCAAACATCATTTAGGAATAAACATTCACTTTCCAAGACAGACATCTATATAAACAAAAATGTAAACAAGGGTTCAAACAAAATCACAGAATATCCACATAATATCAAGTTTAAGACCTAGCTCCAAATATATAATAAGTCATTCATAAATTAAAGAAGTTCTTACATAGAGAAAGTATTGCAGAACTGTACAAGCTCCAAGCATATTTGACCTTCATGTGTCTCCCTCTCTACCAAACATAAAAACGTATATATATACACCAAACTAAATAAAACTCCTTATAACACTCGGGAACTAACATCTAATATTAGAATTCTATTTTGATTAGGTTTGTAAATAGAATTAGGAGAGAAGATAATTGAATCCTTCAAATCTGAAATTGCTAGATGTTACTTTGCCATTTGTTGCTTGTTGACCTTAAAATATGGATATGATCATGACTACCACATAATCTGGAACTGCATTTTCAGCAGAAATCAGCCCTATTGTACTTAAATTTCCCTTTTGAAGAAAATCCATCTCCAGACGCATTCTTCCTTCGATGCTACAACCTTTAATTCTGGGATGTTAGTAGTGAGATGTCTAATTTGTATTTGGTGGCTAATTCGTATTCTGTAACAGAAGGACACAGTTGAATGTGATCTCCAAGGACAATGAGATGTCATGTGAAGGATCCAATGCATGGAAAAACATGTTCCTCCAACCTGTCGGCAGCCTCCTCTTCTGTGTCATTGGAATTCAATGGGTCAAAATCACCAACAACCACAACAAGGGTAAATTTCTCCCTCAAGCGTTTGTTCTTTGCAAACCATTCGACCAACCTAGTAATATATTTCACCGAGTCGAGTAAGGACATAGAAAATATAATGGGTTTTTTATGGTCATTCAAGGCACACATATGTTCAACTGTTTATTTAGGATCAAAGAAGAGTTCCGCAATTGAACCATGTAAAGCACTAAGGTGACATTGTTTTCCTGTATAAGGAAAATAAATCTACATGTCTGCTCTAGGAGAAACAATGTTGAATATGGTATCAAAAACATCAATTCCATAACCACATGGTAAAGACCGGGAAGGGTGAAAATATAGGGGTTTTCATACTTTCCAACGGTATTCTTTCTTCTTGCAATCTCATGATATGTGCTAGCGATAATGAAATCTGCAATATTCATCGCAATCATATCAGCAATAAACTGGCAAGAGAAATGATATTTCTCTTCAAAGTTTTTCCAATATGTATCTAAATATGGGTATTTGGTCTTCTCCAAAGCATGGGATATGTTGCACTGAGTGATTCCTTGTTTATGTGCAATCAAAGATGCAACCAAATTTACATCACTATAATTACCAATAATCAGATCAGGTTGACCTTTTAGATCTGCTGCATCCTCTACAATTTTTTCGAAGTAAGGCCACACATCAAATAGAGAAACCTAGTGACACAAAAATCATTTTTTTTGTTCTGAAGGGCACCCGTAGTATCCGTGAATGTTGTGTTCCACTATTTTTTTCAATTCGTTGATTGCAGGTTGTCCCATGGGCCTCAACAAGCAACTGAGTCACCACAATAATCTCAGGTGTAATGTCCAATCCTTATTGTTTTATTTTTAGCAACATTTCACTCTCCAAGGCATGAAATTTACCAAGTATATAAACAACTTGTCCACCACTGTCTAGAATTCTTAAAGCATTTTCTTAACTAAAATTTGGAGCCATATTTTATGATCAAGTTGTAGTGTGACCATCACGTATCCTCTTTGTATATATTAGATAAGTGATGCAGCTCTTTAGCATTTTCTACGGCTTTTTGCAACCAATAATTATGAAGCTCGATCCTTGATTTTTTTGGGTAACAACCATAAATCCTCGACACCGAATATTACGTCTAGACATAAATCTATTGAAGAAGAATTATTAGCTGGAGTTGCTAGTACAACTTGATCATAAACAACATGAATACCATTAAATTCACCATGATTATCAGCAGTGGCAGTAATAACATCATAATTTCTAGAGTTCCTTTCTATGTTGCTTAAAAAAAAAAATCCAACAACATTTGGTCCACTGTCATCCATAAATTCCAAAATCTAATGAGTCAACACCCATGACATCAAAACCCCACATCCAAGCAATCTCCAACCATTTTTGCAGTGATGGAATATCTAGGAAAAATCCTGAATCTCCAAATAACATTTCCTTTACACCATATGTTTATTTTAAGAGAAGGGAGATTAGCATTTGAACATTTCTCCATCTACATCCCCATCTCGAGTCCTTTGAGTTCATACTCTGAAAATGCTCAATATGGCCTGAAATTGCAGTGAACGTAAGGCTGCGTTCATTTTCCAAACGCTTCCTTAGTAGAGTCATCAAACCTTATTCAATGCTATAAAAGAGATTTTTAAGTTGGAAACTAACTAGAATAGATACTTGACCATGAGTATGCTCCCCTTCCAATATATCATAAAGGCCTTTTTGTCCTAAATTATTCTTATTATATGGAGCAATATCACTTGAACATCTAGCATTATCTTCACCTTCGGATTATGGAGTAGTACTATTTCTCTTCTAGGTGTAATTTCGAGCCAATTGTCGACTCTCTAATAGGAACAAACCCCATAATTTGATTAACTTCATTATTGTTCGGTAACCCTACACAAAAACCTAACCTCGGCAAGCTGGCAGCATGCATGCATTTGAATGATAAGATGCACTTCCAGCTTGTGTTAAAAATAGGAAATATATCATTAAACCTAACTTTGCATTTCATAATATGAAAATACGTTTATTAATCTATAGGAGATTTAACTTTTAAAACAAAAAATTTGTAAATGTATAAGACATTTTGAAATAAAATCAAAGCACCACAAATTTAGGAGAATAAGAAAACTAACAAGGGATAAAAATGTCTAAGGTAGAAAAATAGGCCTAGGAAATATAGCTAACAGACCTAGGACAAACACTGGCTCCATCTAGGGGATGGAATTTCCATGTGATATGTCAAGAACTATAGACCAAGTGGCTTTTAATTTATTTCAACCAGAACTCATAACTGGTACTAATCCATTGGGCTATGGAGTGATTTACCAAATCTCTACAACTTTTTCAAACTCTAAACACACACCTCTGAAATGACAAAATACTGCTGCAAGCCAACATACTGAAAAGAATCTACATGCTCATGTGGCGAGCTTATTCTTCTCCTTACCCCTACTTCTAATCGGTAGAAACAACCTAATAATGAGTAACCATACTTCCAGTGAAGCCATGATAGCATCCAATCGATTGTAACAACTTCTTGCAGGTAGATAGAAATCAAAGAAGAATTTAAAATCTAAAACAAAAATTTAATTTGCAAAGCATATTCTACTTTGATTTCAAATTCTAGAAGGCTAAAACTTTTTTATAACCATGAGTCCATGTAAATGGTCACTGGGTCCCTCCAATTGTGTGGTTGATGTAAAAGAGAAGGATGCCTCCATATATTTTCAGCTCCATAAAAGATATCATACCTCTATTCTTGAAATGTTGTAAATGAAGAAGCATAAAACAAAACATTGATGCCCTTATCACAAGGTGTAATAAACTCATTTTGTTTAGTGTCTCCTTCAAAAACAATATATACAATCCCATTGATTTTAGAAGACCGATGTTAAACAACTAGTAAAGAAGAAAAATGTATAAGCTCTTCTAACTCATTTCCATATCCTTCATTGCTTTTCAAGACATCTGAATCATATTTTCCATACGCTTCTTTTCTATTGAAAAAATCCATAGGTGTTGTTTTAGAAGATTGTTTCTCTAAATTATCCAGACACATATCATAAAGGGGTTGACCTGCATAACTGTCAATATAATCTTCAACAGAGTTAACTTGAAAAACATCTCCAATAATTTTATGATTAAAAATATGGTGAGAATTGTCTTGAACAATGGGATGATCATCAAATAATTTGGGAATAACAATTTCATCCTTTGAAATAGAATCAAGGGAATCTTTAATTCCACTGTCATCTACACCAAATTTAACATTGTCCTGCAAAACTTCATCAACAATATGATTTGCAATGTTTTCTTCAATAGAGGGTTGAGCTTCACAAGGTTTTTCAACAATAAACTCTTCATGATAATGTTTTCTTAAATACTAAAAACTGTCAAATGTCTCGTGCACTTATTTTTCTTGAAATATTTCATGATTAAGTCTATATTAATCATTATTACTAAGATATTTCTTGTACATAAATTGCTCACAATAGTCCTCTAAAACGAGATCAGTAGAATAAATCCTCTTGCAATATACATAAAATACAACATGGAAATGTTTTATTGATGAAGTGATAGATATAGGAAGATATTGGTACCAATGTTTGGCATCTCCTTCCAAGGAATACATGAACATTTTCAACAATACATCCTCATGATGAATATCAAGTTGGTCCATGTATTAATGAAACTCAATCAATTGTTGTGTCGGATGCTCATGATCATCTCCTCTAAATCTTGGAAGGAAGTCTCCCCATTCATCCATAGTAGGTACATTATTTGGAAAATATGGAACAACTAAAAATTTGAAAGGTGCAAACATTACAGCTGCAATGGCTTCCATGGTTTTTGACATTTTGATCCGGTGGAGTCACCAACAGATCCTTCCTCTGTGATGTCACCGGTGAAATTATTGTAGTCTAAAGCATGTAACCATCCCTTTTTCACCATCAAAGATTGGATCTAATCGTTGTCAATATTGAACCAAGGAAGAAATTCTATGCTTTCTCCCCAGTATGGTCACCAAAAGATCTTTATCCTAAAGTCTGCTAACTAGACTATAGGGTAGCAGTGTTTAGGCACCTCGAAAATCGAAGAATGTTTTTGTGGTTTTATGGATAACAATATAAAACTAGAGAGTATAAAGACAAGTACAAAGAAACAAATATCTGAAAACTTCAGATAATACATGCATAAGGACAATATTTTACAAAAGGAATGACAGGTGCTTTTTAGGATCCAGGAGATAGGTTTCAAAGCATATAAATACAAGGAGTAAACAAACATTTCATCACTGAATCATATGTAAAATTATAGGTTCTCAAAATAATATTTCAAACATCATTTAGGAATAAACATTCACTTTCCAAGACATGCATCTATATAGAAAAAATATATATAAACAAAAATGTAAACAGGGGTTCAAACAAAATCACAAAATATCAACACAATATCAAGTTTAAAACATAGCTCCAAATAGATAATAATTCATTCATAAATCAAAGAAGTTCTTACACAGATAAAGTATTGCAGAACTATAAAAGCTCCAAGCATATTCGACCCTCATTTGTCTCCCCCTCTACCAAACATAAAAAGTATATATATAGACAAAACTAAATAAAACTTCTTCTAACACTCAGGCACTAACATCTAACAATAGTATTTTGTTTTGATTAGGTTTGTAAATAGAATTAGGAGAAAAGATAATCAAATCCTTGAAATCTGAAATTGCTAGATGTTACTTTGCCATTTTCTTCTTGTTGACCTTAAAATATGGAGATGATCATGACTGCCGCATAATATGGAACTTCCTTTTTAACGGAAATCAACCCTACTATACTGAACTTAGTAGTGAGATCTCCAATTTTTATTTGGTGCTTAATTCATATTCTACAAAAGAAGGATGTAGCTGAATATGATCGCCAAGGAGAATGAAATGTTGTGTGAAGGAGCCAATGCATGGAAAAACATGTTCCTCCAATCCCTCGACAACCTCCTCTTCTCTGTCATTGGACTTCAATGGGTCAAAATCACCAACATCCACAACAAGGCTAACTTTCTCCCTCAAGCATTTTTTCTTTGCAAACCATTACACCATACTTGTAATATTTTTCACCCAGTCCAGTCTAGCCATAGAAAAGATAATGGGTTTTTATGGTCATTCAAGGAACACATATGTTCAGCCGTATGTTCCAAATTGAACAAGAGTTCCTCAATTGAACCATGTAAAGTAGTAAGGCGACGTTGTTTTTCTGTATAAGGAAAAGAAATCTGCATGTCTTCTCTAGGATAAACGATGTTGAATTTGGGATCAAAAACATCAATTCCATTAACCACATGGTAGAGACCAAAAAGGGTGAAAATAGAGTGGCTTTCGTACTATCCCACAATATCCTTGCTTCCTACAATCTCTTGATGTGTGCTAGTGATAATGAAATATGCAGTATTCATTGCAATCATATCAACAACAAACTAACAAGAAAAATGATATTTATCTTCAATTTTTTTCCAATATATGTCTAAATATAGGTATTTGGTCTTCTCTAAAGCATGGGATATGTTGCACAGAGTGATTCCTTCTTTATGTGCAATCAAAGATGCAACAAAATTTCCATCACTGTAAGTGCCAATAATCAGACCAGGTTGAACTTTTAGCTTTGTCACATCCTCCGCAAATTTTTCTAAGTAAGGCCACACATCAAATAGAGAAACCCTGTGACGTAAAACTCATTTTTTTGTTCTAAAGGGCACCCAGAGTATCCGTGAATGTTGTGTTCCAGTAATTTTTTCAATTCGTTGATTACAGGTTGTCCTGTGGGCCTCAGGAATCAACCGAGTCACCACAATAATCTCAGATGTAATGTCCAATCCTTGTTGTTTTATTTTCAGCAACATTTCACTCTCCAAGGCACGAACTTGATCAAGTATATACACAACCTGTCCACCATTATCTGGAATTCCTAAAACATTTGCTTCGATTAAAATTTGGAGGCATATTTTATGATCAAGATGAACGCACCCATCATAGAACACTTTGTATATCTCAGAAAAGTGATGTAGCTCTTCATCATTTTCTATGGATTTTTCAACCAATAATTATAAACCTCGATCCTTGATTTTTTTGGGTAACAGCCATAAAACCTCCGCACCAAATATTTGGTCTAGAAATATATTTGTTGAAGAATAATTATTAGCTGGATTTGATAGTACAACTTCATCATTGGAAGCAAGAATACCATTAAATTCACCATGATTATCAACAGTAGTAGGAATAATGTCAGAATTTCCATAGCTCCTTTCTCTGTTGCTTTAGAAAAAAATAGAGCCAACAACATCTGGTCCATTGTCATCCATATATTTAAAAATCTAATGAATCAACACCCATGACATCAAAATCCCTCATCCAAGCAATCTCCAACCAACCATTTTTGCAGTGATGGAATATCTAGGACAAATCCTGAACCTCCAAATAACATTTACTTTGCACCATATGTTTATTTTAAGAGATGCGAGCTTAAAATATGAATATTTCTCCATCCACATCCCCATCTAAAGTATTTTGAGCTCATACTTTGAAAATGATCAATATGGCCTAAAATTGTAGGGAATGTAAGGTCGTGTTCATTTTCCAAACGCTTCCTCAGTAGAGTCATCAAACCCTCTTCAATCCTGTAAAATAGATTTTTAATTTGGAAACTTACTAGAATAGATACTTGATCATGAATATGCTCCCCTTCCAATATCTCATAAAGGCCTTTTTGTCCTGAAGTACTCTTATTAGATGGAGAAATATCACGTGAACATCTAGCATTATCTTCACCTTCGGATTATGGAGCAATACTATTTCTCTTCCAGGTGTAACATAGAGCCAACCGTCGGCTCTCTAACAGGAACAAACCCCAAAATATAATCAACTTCTTGATTGTTTGGTAACCTTGAACAAAAACCTAACCTCCACAGGATGGAAACGTGCATGCATTTGAATGATAAGATGCACTGCCAGCTTGTGTTAAACATAGGAAATATATCATTAACCATAACTTTGCATTTCATAATATGAAAAGACATTTATTAATCTATAGGAGCTTTAAGTTTTAAAACTAAAATATTTGTAAATGCATTAGACATTTTGAAATATAATCAAAGCAACCCAAATTTAGCAAAATAAGAAAATTAACAAGGAATAAAATTGTCTAAGGCAGAAAAATAGGCCTAAGAAAGATAGCTAACAAACCTAGGAAAAACAACTACATATATGAATTCACAAGTTGAAGCACATTTCTTAGCATAAGTGTGAGAATAATGAGAATACAGAATAGTGTATAGAGGTTCACAAAATATTGAGGTTTGGCATTGGAACACATTATGCAAAATGTGATTTTCAATTGGGCCAGGATGGCACAGTTAATTATTCAAATTTCAAATGATATGGTGCTAGGTTTGGTGAATGATCTTTAATCATGTACGGGTGCGGTGTAATCCATCACTGGTACATTAACTCTGGACGGTGTGAGGCTATGTTACTAGAAACGGGACAATAATTAACGTTTAGGAGAAAAAATAGGGTAGAAACGAGGACAAGATGAAAACGGTCATTTTCTATGGTCGTTTTCATTTCCGAGGTTAAAAAACCGCATGTATCTCATGACGTTCTCCCACAAAATGGATTTTTCGTTTCTCACAGAACCAATCCTATTTCTTCTTGTTTCTGGGTCAGTTTTGTTTCCGTGGGTAAAATTAATTATGAGGCTAAACTCATTTCGTTTGGTAGTAAGGGTTAGTGTCTAGTATTATTTCAATATCCATGAGAATTATATATCTCCTGGCATAACTTTTATTTTCCATTGTAGCTATTACCATATGACAGCCACAAGTTCGTTAATGCTACTCCTGTAATGTAATGATTGTGCATTAAAAATATACCGGTTAATTCAGTAGATTTTCTTTCAGTAAAGATCATTTTTTGAATTTTTACAAGCATCTGTTGACATGATGTCTAAATGTACCAAAGAATTGGTAGATGAATAGAGCAAGAATATAGCGAGTGCCAGAGGGGGCCATTGTGAGATTGAGCTAACCAAACATATGGATAAATTGACTGCCGACATTATTTTAAGGTCTGAGTTTTGAATGAGCGATAGAAAACTGGGAAAATAACTGTTCGAAGATCTTACGTACTTAGAAGAATTAATGGTGCAATCATTTGGGTTTCTATGGATTCCAGGTAGCAGGTACATGTTCGTAATGAATGGCAATTGGTCGGCTTCTACAACATGTTCAAAGGTACAAAAGGGTATGTTGGTCGGTAAAAATGTTAATGTTGTTGAATGCCAAGAGTATGTCTGCGTTGAACTTCAAATGTAATCTCAAAGTTGAAAGAAATGCTTTTTTGAGCTGATCATGTCCTTCCTATTCCCTGTGCATCATGGCTGAAGACCCTGAAGCGGCCTCTACTTTATGAATGGTTGAAGTTTTGTGTAAGAATCCAAAAAACAAAGAATTTTGGTTGGCCTTGGAACCAGAACGGTGTTAATGGAGGGGTCTATGTAACTTGAAAGGTCTCACCATTCTAAGGCCACTTTGGTATCTCGCACGTGGCTGGTGTTACAAAAGGCATCATTTTGGCTAGTCGGTCCTAAATCTTTCCTCAGAAGGCGAGAGAATTTATAACCATTGAGGATGGCTCCTTACAATCTATTGAGGTATATTTCGCAAAGAGTTGTGGGCTAGAGGTTGGAGCCTCTAGTTGAAAGCGTGGAACAATGCAATATTTCTAATAACTTATTTCCAAACTCCATAATATATGTTAGTTGCTCTGAAATTCAAATTTGAAGTTATCTCGTCATTTTTATTTCATAAAAACATAACTTGTTTTTCATATTTCTTAGAATATTCATAAAATTGTATTACAGAGACTTCACATATAAATAGCAATCATTGTTTTCACTTCATCAAAACACAAAACAACCAAAAACATAATATGAATTTACCTCTTTTTTTATTTAATTTTCTGTGTGCAATATGAATTCCTACATTATTTTTTGATAACTACTTGTAGTAAGTCGTTTGCCTAATATTTCAAGTTATCATCCCTCTTACAAACCACAGAATTCAAAGGAATTTTCTTGTCCCTTGCTGCCTCAAGAAAACCGATATCCTTAAGAGCAGGCGGTGATGGATGCAAGTAATATATCTGAAGGTTGCCATTTAAGGAACCAAAGTGGTTATGGAAATTAATCACACTATCAACAATATGTAAATTCTAGATGATTGATCGAATACATATCTTGGTCCAAGTCAGAAATCTTCCATTCCCAAGTCATTAGTATCGAAGGTAAGATAGCTAGAGGAACACGATGCTTCTAAAATAACAATCAACCCCTTCAAGATATTTGAAATTGAGGAAACTAGAAAGAGTGTGGGTTAAAGGTAATCCAATATCGTTGTCTAAGATGGTGGAAAAAATATTAACACACCTCTCCCAGTGTTGCTTTCTTTTTATTTATTTTTTGTTTTTCTCTCTCATAGTTTCTTGTGAGCAAAACCTATAAACTTTGTTTCTCGTATCGTTCTTGTTTCTCATTTCGTTTCCTGTTTCTCGTAACATAGGTGTGAGGTATGATGTTGGCGGGATGTGTTCAACATTGCCCGAAAAGGATCAGTTGAAAGTAAACCAGCATAGATCCAAATCCTAGCTCTATCAAGCACCGAGAGGAATCAAACATTTGGAGGTGGAAACCTCTTCTTAACTATTGCACTCAAGTATCGTCTTTGGTGTTAGTCAAACCAAAAGACACATCTTTTTATTGAAGGTGGACATATAATATTTTTATTATTAATATTTGATACTATTTATGGCAGACATATAATATTATAAAGCCTTGTAACTTTCCTGTAAGTAGGAATATTTTTCACGGAAAACTTAGCACATCTTTGAAGGAATCCATAAATTTCATAATCTCTAGCATTGCATCGGTTGGCGAAGAGAAACTCCTGCGCAATGTCGCAAGCTTTGAATGGCTCTTGGAGGGTGTGGATTTGATTTTTTTTACAATATCAGGAAGGAAATTATGGATTCCTATTGCTTGAACCTGCATAAGCTTTTCGGACAATATTGGTATTCCAACCATGTATTTATCAATACTTGAAAGATCAGGATTTGTTCTAAACAAATATCTTTCTCTCCGTCTTGCTTCTGCATTAGATTCAATCCCTAATCTATTTTGCACACAAACATACCCATGAACAATATTTACAGTGTCCCTTGTTAAGCCCTTTAGGAGCTCTGCCAACTTTAGCTACCACGACCAATGTTCTTTCACCGTGTTGATCAATATCTTGAGACATTCTTATGGACTCACATGTGGGGAAATCTAGAGTGGCAGATAACACATTCAGAATGATAATCTATTTAATTATATTTGCAATATATTCGTAGATATCTCGTGGCTTCCCATGCACAGGGACCCTCATTATCCCTACTAAATAAACCATGGTCAAATATGGAGTGCTCATCTTCTAAACATGGAGTGTCGTCACAGGCGTATCCCTTATACTCTTCTCACTTCTTGTAACCTTTTCTGTAACTGTATCGAGTGTTTCTTTTATCTCCGTTTCTGAAATTTTCCTTTGCTTTCCATTCTACTCCGTCAAAATTTCACATTCCTGGGATTTGTAGTTTTGAAATCGCATAATAAGTGGGAGTCTTGTACAAATCCCTTGCCCCGCAGGAATAATACCAGCAAGGGATTCTTGTACACTAGATTTCCCTGAGGACTAATCCCCAATAACAACAATAATGGGTAGTCAGATACCCTCTTTCACTACTCTGAGGTTGCGAAGCGTGTCCACGGCATCGAGCAACGACCTTATGCACTCATTGTAACTCTGGTTCAAATACAGTGAATCCGAGTTGGGCAACTATAAGTTTTCGATCATAGGCATATTCATATACTCCATTCTTGTATGGGGAAAATTTGGTTGCTGTTGTCATTATTAAAAAACAACGCCAAACAAAATTGAGTTTCCTTGATACTTAAAGCTAAATTTATAGCTTATTAAATAGGAGGAGGTAAGTCTACTTGTTTGTTGTTGCATTCAACGGGAAACAAAAATCCTTGTTTTCTCATCATAAAGAAAACAACAATTTGGACGGTTTTATTTTTTCAAAAATTTCACCCAAATTTGTGCTCTTTAAAATGCATATTTTCAATTAAAAAATTTCGGGCTGCCAAAGATAGTTTAAAAAACACTCACGTTTGAACTTAGTTGTTGGTGGATTTTGTTAATTCAATAAGCATTTTTTTTCAAGATTTTCTCTGAACAATTTTTTTTATTGTTTTCTTTTGGAAGTAGCAAGTCAATTTTGGAGTAAAAGAATCTTAAATTCGATATGGAAAGGGAAGAAATTCAGAGGTAAGATATTTAATTTGATATGAAAGGGTAAAATTTCATGTATAGGTGAAATTATACTTATAAAAATTTGTTCAATCTTTCATTGATCTAAATTTTGAAACTATAAACATTTTAAAAACAACTTCAATTAATCAACATCTCCCTCATAATCTGAAATCATAAGTAAATCATGAGTAAATAGAAGTAAATATTTATAGCCAACATTTACATGACATTTACATGAGGAACATTACATAAAGTTACAACATCTCCCTTATAATCATAAATCATAAGTAAATAGAAGTAAATATTTATAGCCGACATTTACATGAGGAACGTATAACGTTACAACATCTCCATCATAATATTTATAGCTGACATTTACATGAGGAACGTTACATACATGAGGAACGTTACAAGATCTCCCCCATAGTGGGCTGTAGAGCGCATTAGAGGGCAATGAGGGTGGGTCTCTGATAGGGAGAAGGAATCTATGGAGAAATTGTCGAGAAATTCCAACTTTATGAAAAAGCATAAATTAGTTAGGCTTCTCCAAAGCATATAACCAAATATTAATGAAAACTTGTGTAGACCACTCCGTCTTAAAACCAACATAGCTCCATCTAAAAGGGTATCTACCAAGCACCCAGAGGGATCAAATTTCTCAAAGTGTAAACCCTTTTTTAGACTAGAAATTTGAGGCAAATTTGTAATCCACTATTTATAGTTTTAGTTTATCTAATTTATGTTGTTTTATATATATGCAATTTTAAATAGTGTAAATTTAATATAAGACTACTTGTTGTTTTTAATAATATTTTATTATTTTCTATAAAAGACACTTGTCAACTCTAAAATGAGCATAGATAAAGTTACACATTTTTCTATAAAAGACACATGTCAACTCTAGAATGAGGATAGATAAAATTACACATCATTCTCTTAGTGGATTGCAGAATACACCTCTTAAATGTAATGAAATATACACATTAGTTTAAAAATATGTATGTTTACAATATGAAACCATGCTTCATTGTTATTAGTTATCTAACTATTCTAAAAAAAACTAAACCTATTTAATAAAAATAAATTATTACTATTTAGTTTTGTTTTCAACATTAACATTGAATATTTAAGTGAATGAAATCTTTCATTGATGCAATTTCTTTGAATGTATAATATCAGCAAGTGAAATTCCAAGAATATCTATTCAGAATAATAAGTGTAATTAGAAGATAAAGTATGGAACAATTTCATTTTTTTTAGAAAAAAAATAAATCCAGAAACAAGATGTACGTCCTTAATTTTATTATCTATCCACATTGGATTATCTTCGTTCTTCTGAATAACAGCATCACGTCTGCATTGGATTTGTTAAGCAGTAACGATGGAATATATTGGAGCATGGAAGTTGCATGGTTATCTCGCCATCTTCATAATCATCCAAACAGATTGTACACCTCTCTCCACTTTCTACAGACTCTGATTGTTTCTTGAATGCAGAGTTCAACAACTCGGTGAGTGTTTCAGGAGCCAGGTAGACAGTCACAAATCCAACCCTTTCTATGATCTTCTCAAATCTCATGCAATCATCAATTACATAATAATCCCACATCAAATGAGAAGCCCTGTCGGATCCATTCTTTCCTTATCGCCTTCTCTACGGATTATATTTTACAATATAGACGCAGTGGAAATCGCCACAGGATTGATTCTGATGAAGATCGACCCTGCGACTTATTATATCCAATGGCCATAATAATGTTGCGATATGGAATGATTATTTCCCATCTTGTAGTTACTAATTCTTTCCTATTCTTTTTGTAATTTTTTCCCATCCTGTAGATGGTTGTTTCCTATCCTTTTAGGATCTGCAGCTTGACTGTAGGATTGGCAACTCGATTGTAGGATCTGAAAATTGATCAATTGATGTATATGTACCTGTACAATTCACTGTAATAAACAGGATTATATTTCTCTTGAAATTTGTTTTGAACTTTGTATCAGAGCCAAGAAGCTTAAATCATTAGTACTCTACACTGAACCATGGCCGACTCAAATTCTAGAACATCTAGGAAAAAATCTGCTCCCATTATTATTCAATCTGAAGGTTCGGTGTTCAATGTAGGGATTGTACTCGATGAAACAAACTATGATTTGTTGTCTCAAATCATGGAGATGCATATTGCTGAGAAGGAGAAGCTCTCTTTCATTCGTGGTAATTCATAGCCACCTACCGAGAAGGATGATGGATATGAAAAGTGGTATGCAGACAATCAAAAGGTCAAGAGATGGTTGTTGATGTTTATGTCCCTAGAAATCATGAAGCAATATATTCACTTACCCATCGCTCGAGATATTTGGAAAGCTCTTTATAAATATTTTTATGATGGAGCAGATGAATTGTAGGTGTTTGTCTTGAATCAAAGGGCCTTCTCTATGAAACAGAACGGCAGAACACTCTCGGTGTATTATGGAGAATTAACCAAGATCTTCTGTGAGTTGGATCATCATGATAAGGTGATTATGGAAAGTGAGAATGATGTTGAATCTTACCAAAAATCAGTTCAGTGACAAAGGGTGCATATTTTTCTTGCTGGATCATTATGGTGAATTCAAACAAATCCGTGGTGAAATTTTGAGAAAGGATCATATCCCCGAATTGGAAGCATGTTATGCTTTGGTCCACCGTGAATCTGTTCGACTCGCAAGGATGAATGGAGAACCAAAAAAAACTGAAGCTTCATCGATGGTGACTCAAAATCGTTCTAATCAGAACCGGTCTTCTCAAAGCCATCATAAGAACACTGATGGTGTCAATAAATCCACCTACAAATGCACTCATTGCAATCAAACTAGTCATACCAAGAGCCACTGCTTTGAACTTGTGGGGTATCCAGAATGGTGGGATCATAGCCACGATTCATGTAAGAAGAATTCCAAGAGGACCTCCAGTGCTATGGTTGTCAAAAAAAAGACAGTGGATGGTGTTGCTGGTCAGATCTCAACATTAGAAGCAACGGCAGGTAATGGTGGTAAGGTTTTAAATATTTCTACACTTGTTTCCAATAGTGCATGGATAATTGATGCCGGTGCTACGGATCATATGAAATTTGATTTTAGACAGGTCTCACCTCTTAAACTGTCCACACAAAAATTTGTTTCCACTGCCAATGGCTCTTCGACCCCAATTATTGGAGAAGGGTCTTTACCTCTCACGGATACTTTAAATCTAGATTCGGTTTTAGTTGTTTTGTCTTTGGATTATAATCTATTGTCAGTTTCCCAAATCACCACTACCTTACTTTGTATTGTAATTTTTTGGCCTGATTTTTGTGTGTTTAAGGACATCCAAACGAGGCAAACGATTGGTTGCAGTGTTAGGCGAGGAAAGTTGTATTACTTGGACTTAGTGTCAAAGAGTTTGGACAAGTTGCGTCAAGCTTTAACGGTGGATGGGTCTAAGGGGAAGAAGAAGAAATCTGAAATCTGGTTATGGTATCGACATTTGGGGCATGCCTCCTTTGGTTACCTGAAGAAATTATTTCCTAGTTTATTTACAAAATTTGATGTTTCTAGTTTCCGCTGTGATGTTTGTGAACTTGCAAAAAGCCATCGTGCTTCATTTCCATGAAATTTGAATAAAAGTCCATTTCCTTTTATGGTCATACATTCTGATATTTGGGGTCCGTCCAAAGTCACTACCTTTGGTGGATCACGTTGGTTTGTTACTTTCATTGACGATTGTACCAGGATGACTTGGGTGTGCTTGATGAAGTCTAAAAGTGAGGTGAATTTGTTATTTCAATTTTTTTATAAAATCGTTCGTACTCAGTACAATGGATAGGTTTAGGTTCTCGACAGTGACAACGGAGGTGAATATTTGAGTTCTGAGCTTCAACAATATCTGGAAGCACATGGAACTATTCATCAAACTACTTTTCCCAATACACCTCAACAGAACGGGGTGGCTGAGAGAAAAAACCGCCACTTGTTGGAGGTTGTCCGTGCTTCGTTGATAGAAGCCTATATGCCGTTATCCTATTGGGGAGAAACACTTACCTCTACAACATATTTGATCAACCGGGTACCCTCTAGCACTATTAATTTCGAGACACCATCTCAGGCTCTTGCTGAAGTGGTTGTTGCTCCAGCCATCCCAAATTTATCTCCTCACATCTTTAGTTGTGTAGCTTTTGTTACCTCTGTAAGCATCAACGCAACAAGGTTTCTCCTCAAGCGCTGCGATGTGTCTTTCTCGGATATGCTGCTTATCAAAAGGGGTACCGATGCTATCATCCTCCAACCCAACAAATGTAAATTACATTAGATGTAATTTTTCATGAAGACTTGATGTATTTTTCCTCTGAGCCTGAACTTTAGGGGGAGTACTAGAAGGAAATTCAGACTCTAGACTATGATGATCACATTTCTGAATATGTGGTTGTTCACATCCTGGAAGTAGGGGAACTCTCTGATGCCACTAGTACAAGTGATCAATTTTGCCACGTTAGTTTTCCATGTTAGTTTTACTTTCGTGGAAAAATCAAGGGTAAATTATGCATTTTTACAATTTTTTTTTAAGGAAGCCCCGACTTTCATCGCTGTATCCACACCAGACCGTCTCTATAGCGATGGCACCGTCTTTTGTTGACTTTTTACAACAGTCAAGGCGTCGATACAGCGACGGCCAAGAGTTTAAGCGCGGTTATGTTTGATTTTTTGTGAATTTTGTTCAGCGCGCACGGTTATGTTTGTTTTTTTTGTGAATTTTGTATGCTGGGAATGAGCATGTGAACGATTTTATTTGAGAAATATATCTTTCAGGGTATTCATATCCGAGTCGGGACCTCAAATAACCGGCCATGGATGATCTTTCGAGCCCGAAACAGCGTCTCTCATGGAGGAAAATCAATACATCAGAGCTGAAAACACATGATAAGGAACGAGATCTGTGTATTTCAATAAGTGGGAAGGTTTATGATGTTAGTAAGTGCTTAGACAAGCATCCTGGAGGGGAACTGCCTCTTTTGAATCTGGCAGGCTAGGATGTGACGGATGCATTCGCCGCCTATCATCCGAGCTCCGCGTGGAAGTATTTAGATCAGTTTATGATTGGCATTCATGAAT
>LPNX010901758.1:80796-167106 GCA_001517045.1 Pseudotsuga menziesii | reverse complement strand
TAAAGAAACAAATTTTCTAGCATCATTTCTGAAATGTGGAATGAATATCATTTCGTGTCACTTGTGATGAATAAAATAACTTTATTGCAATTATTTGTTCCGCTGGCATGGTAGGCAGAAAAATTATCGGAGTTCTATGAAGTTTGCAAAGGTCTTGACCTTGGACGTAGATTTAAATTTCCTACTCTTGAACAGGTACAGATAATTTCATATTGAGTGCAACTTTTTAGTGTAATGGTGTGTTGCTGGACATTACAGATGTGCATGGTTCTGTGTTATACTTACATTTTGTTCTTGTGAATCAAATTATTGGATGAACAGCCACCAGCATCATTCGTTTCTACAATGGAAGAGTATGTTAAAGATGCCCCAAGATCATCATCAGTCCGTAGAGAGTTGGTATGAACATCTATCCTAAGAGAGTATATAGTTTTTTGAGGACACCCAAATTGCATTTTGTTTTTTATTTCCAAAGTTCCATTTAACTTTCTAATAGTTATTTCTGTTCTAAAAAAATATTAATTAATATTTGTTGTTTCTTGAACAGAAAACTGAGTCTGTTCCAAAGGTACCCTGCTTTGAATGCTAGTGACCTGCATGTTTGGTCATTGTTTAGGCAACAACCCCAATTTTGTGAAATTTCTCCAAAATTCCAAATTTCAGTTCAGTTTCTGTGGCTGGGCTTAATTGTTCCACACTCCATTGCACAAATCTAGGTAGTTTTTACTTGTCTGCAGTGAATCAATCTGAATCCACAGAAATCCCAAGAAATATCATGGGACCATGAAAGGGAAACATGAACAAATAACATGGTTGAATAAATCAGCACTGTGGAAGTTGAGAGAGTGAATACTGTGCTGGAGGAACTCGCCCTCAAATCTTTCCTCACTGACAGTTTCACTAGCGTTCATGATCATGGAAACTCTCCTAAAGTCATCATAAGAGAAAATATGATAGGACGGGGGAGAGCCAATGTGGATAGGAAGTTGCCGGGGGATATAATAAAGAGAGGTAGTATGCAAGAACAAAGACCATGGATCCAAATCAAGCGAGAGAGCAATTTTCCTAGGGAAAAGGGTGTGCCAAAAGGCTTTCGCTGAATGGATGAGGACTTCCTAGAGCTCACCAATTGAAGAAACCCTCCACATAAAATTTATTTCCAACCTCTTTCCTAGTCTCTGAAAGGAGTTAGAGCTTCTCAACATCACTTTCCTTGAGCAATTTTTCCAGTTTACTATGAAATTATAAACCAAAAGACTAAAAGGGCCTTCCAAACCAACTTAACAACAACAACAACCTCAGGTCTTTGTACCTCACTTTTCATTTTATTCCACTGCCACTATTGAGCAAAGTAATGAAAGATTCCAAATTTGTATCCAACACATCTTAACTTACTACTATTTTATTATTACACCTGTTTATGTCATATGAGTTTCATAATTACTTTTTTTCCCCATCTCTTTTATATTTTCATATATATTTGGCTACATAACTGAACTCCTTACTCAATGGTGCTGAATCCAAACATATATCCACATCTTTAAACGCTGGTAATCATGTTATCAATGCACAGATGAATCACTGATCAGAGAAAATCACTACACTCCATCTTCAAGAGGCCAAATGATATGATGTGTTTTTAACTTAACTCGTCCTCTAAGGTCAATCAAGCTTTTCTAAAAGATGGGGACAATGCTATAACTAAGAGCAGAAGAAGATTCACAGAGACACTGAGTACTAAGTGATTTGAAGTATATTAATATAGCAAAGTTAAACTCCCTGATACTTCCTTTGCATTTGAAGATTATATATCTAAAGGAAATTCTGTGCATGGAATTGAAAAATTAGTTCAAGCAACTTGTCTCTGCCCAATTCAGGACTCCATGGCAAAGCACCAGCTTCCTTAACATCAATATCTGATAAAGTGATCTATTAGCTTCATAGTGTGTCAATCTTATTTTATATTTTGCTTTGTAAATTTGAGATAAAACAGAGCAAGTCACGATGGTTATATATTTTTGGAGTTTTCTCTCTTTCTTGTTCTTCAGGGATAATCTTGATGTCTTATTTTACCTACTACTGCTAACAGGACAGAACTTTGAGGAGTCAATAGTGATCCAAAAACTACCATGGTATCCACTGCCAATGGCCAAATTCACTTTGTGGTGGTGCCTCTAATGGAAACTGTAGCCTAGTGGACTAATTCGGATATACAGATACCATGAACCTTACACAAATGAATCTTCTATGCATTCCGAGAACCTAAGACTAACATTTGGGCTAAACTTCTAGCCCTTAGCATGGGGATGAGGGAGTCTCTCAACCAAGGCATTAAGAAATTATTTTTGATGGTGATTTCAGGCCGTGGATAACTTGTAAAAACTTAGCTGTATGTTGTGGTTGGATCTAGTTTTAACAAATGTTTGGGAGTGTAAATTTTATGTTTGAGAAAGAATGCCAATCAAGTTGCGGATTGTCTATAGGCTAACAGAGCCTTTCATTGGTTCCCACCATTCACCTGACTTATTTTATATTGCTTTTCACTGTCTTATGTTTATTTCCCCATTGCCCTTGTTTGGCTCTGCCTTGTCCCTCCTACCCTTCTCTGTCATGTGTTTTCTCCCCATTCTGTGGTACCATGCTGTATGTCCATCATTATTCTCTAGAGCATCAATATCGATGTTGAGGCCAGCCTTAGATGGGTCTTCAAGCAGTTAAGGTGGTCCATTGTACAACAGACAGTAGTTTTTGCTTGAACCTCACTCAATGGATTCATTGATCAACAGGGTGGATCTTAGTTGATACCCCTGGCCTTGATTAGGTGCTTTAAAAAAGGATTGTCAGATGAGTGTATACTTGATACCATCAAACAAGGAGTAAGTTTATATACAGCTTACCTATATTGTATAAGGTGTGTTAGCTACTATGAAGCATCATGTGTTTACAAACAGGTACCTATCTTTCCCAGGAATTAAACCTGTTAGATATGTAATAAGACCACTGTAATTGAACTAGTGTTATCAGATGACCATATATATATATATATATATATATATATTAAAACTACAGAGAGCATCGCTATAGCGACGGCTTGCCGTGGAACTTTGCGACGTCTTTACGTCGATATAGCGACGTCTGACCGTCGCATGTATTGGGGTTTGTCTTTTTCATTTTAGGAAGGGCCATCGCAATTGCGACGTATTACCGTCGCTATAGAGACGGCCTACACATGGAAATATACACATAGCAAAATAGAACATCGTCGCTCTTGCCACGCAATTAACGAGTCGTCGCTATTGCGACGAAATTGTTTCCACGAGAAAAAAAGACTTAGACGTGGCAATTTCCATGCTTCTCTGTGGAAATTGCCATGTTTTGGCCATGGCAAAATTGATCACTTGTACTAGTCTGCGCTGAATCAGGAAGTGGGTGAATTGGATGTGGGTGGTTTGACTTTGGATCCAAGAAGTGATGAACACCCAAAAACTGAAGTTGTGGCTCCACCTCTGTCTGAGCCTCTCACACCATAGGCAGCTGATACACCAAACCAATCGCTTGTTGAGGATGCTCCTGAACCATCTAGAAGACAGCTACCACAGCGTCACACTAGAGGTATTCCTAAACCCACATATGAACCCGAGATTTCTAGTAACGTTAAATATCCCATGAGTCATTGTGTGTTTAACCATCATTTGTTAGAATCAAATCAGTCATTTGTAAATTAGTTATCTACTGTATCTATTCCTAACAATGTGTAGGAAGCCTTAGCTGACTTAAGGTGGAAAGCCGCTATGAATGAGGAGTTGAAATCCTTGCAGGAGAGTAAAACCTGGGAACTTGTTGACCGTTCATCAGGAATGAAACCAGTCGGATGTCGGTGGGTTTATACTGTGAAATAAAAAGTAGATGGTGCAATTGAACGCTTTAAGGTGAGACTGGTGGTAAAAGAATACACCCAAACTTATGGGATTGATTATACAGAGACATTTGCACCTGTAGCTAAAATAAATATAGTACGAGTCTTGTTGTCTCTTGCTGCGAACTTGGGTTCGACATTACAATAGTTTGATGTGAAGAACACCTTTCTACATGGCGAGCTGTCCGAAGAAGTTTACGTGGAACTCCCACCAGGATGCATGATACCAGAAACACATAGTCGAAAGGTGTGTAGATTAAAGAAGTGTGACTGTATGGTTTGAAACAGTCTCCGAGAGCATGGTTTGGAAGGTTCACAAAATCTATGAAAGATTTTGGTTACCATCAGACCAACTCAGACCACACTTTATTCTTGAAGAAACAGCAAGGTAAGATAATTGCACTTATTGTATATGTGGAAGACATGGTGGTTACAGGAAATGATCCCGAAGAAAGGAAGGCTCTACAAGATTACTTATCTAGAGAATTCAAAATGAAAGACCTCGGCCCCTTCAACTATTTCCTTGGGATTGAAGTGTCTCGATCTGATAAAGGGATTTTCCTATCTCAAAGTAAATATGCCTTAGACTTGTTACAGGAAACTGGTATGTCAGCATGTCAACCCGCTGATACACCAGTGGAAGAAGGATTGAAGTTATGTGTTGAGTCTGATCAGGTACTAGTTGATAAAGGGAGATACCAGAGACTTGTAGGAAGATTGATGTACTTAACACACACAAGGCCGGACCTTGCCTATGCCTTGAGTATTGTTAGCCAGTTTATGCATAATCCTGGCGAGCAACACATGAATGCAGTTATGCGCATTTTGAGGTATCTGAAATCTGCTCCTGGAAAAGGACTTTTATTCACTAAAAGTGAAGGTTGTCAAAGCGTGGATGCATATACTGATGTTGACTGGGCTGGAGCAGTCGATGACAGGCATTCTACTTCAGGTTATTTCACCTTTGTAGGAGGTAACCTTGTTACGTGGAGAAGCAAAAAATAGAATGTCGTTGCCCGATCAAGTGCAGAGGCCGAATTTAGAGGTATGGCACTTGGAGTATGTGAAGCATCGTGGCTAAGACTTCTCCTTAGAGATTTGGGCTATCCACCTAGGCACCCAATTCGACTGTATTGTGATAATAAAAAAGCATGTGATATTGCTCATAATCCAGTTCAACATGATAGAACAAAACATGTGGAGGTAGATAAATTCTTCATTAAGGAGAAGTTGGATGAGGAGATTGTGGAATTGCCTAAGATTCGATCAGAGGATCAGTTGGCCGATATTCTCACCAAAGTAGTTTCAAGTCGAGTGTTCTCAAAGTTTTTGGGCAAGTTGGGCATGTGTGACATCTATGCACCAACTTGAGGGGGAGTGTTGCGATATGGAATGATTCATCTTGTAGTCACTGATTCTTTCTTATTCTTTCTGTGATTCTTTCCTATCTTGTAGATGGTTGTTTCCTATCCTTTTAGGATCTGTAGCTTGACTGTAGGATTGGCAACTCAATTTTAGGATCTAAAAATTGAGTACCTATACAATTGACTGTAATAAACAGAATTATATTTCTCTTAAACTCTGTTTTGAACTAATAACTACCCTTTGGACACAAAATGGGGATTGAAAATCCAACTCAAGTGACCACAAGTCCAAGGCCCTACCCCATCCCTCATGATTGCTCACCTTCACGACCATTAACTGTCCGTGTTTTCACCCAATGTACCATTTAAGTTGACCAATACTTCAATCTTTGCGAGGCCACATGTCTCAGGTGGTAGTGATGATCATTTAATAGATATTGTTCCCGGTAGAATGAGATTCCATGCTCTCAGACTATTTCCAAGGATTACATCATTGATTACTGTGGGTACCAAGTTCATACTAAGAGCTTGAAATATCTGTTTGTGCATGATAACATTCGTCTGCACACAGGGAGAAAGAGGGTGCAGCAGAACTTGCGTAATATGTGTTGGAATGTTGAACCGTTTGAGTTCCTGTATTTAATTTGGATTGTAATGCTAGGATCCCATGCAATAGGACGAGGGATCTGAGCAGTACGGTCTAATTACTAAATACAATTCCCAAAAGTAACTCACCCGGTTCAACCCACATTATGTCAGTTCTGCAGTAGCCTCTTCCTCTTCGCAACTGAATGTTATTGGGCGCAAACAGATATCTCTAGCTCTTACTCTGAGCTTGGTAACCACAGAAATCGTTGATGCAACACTTAGAATGTATTTGAGTGCATGGGTCCCACTAGAGAAAAGATGAAAGCTTGTCAACATGCAACAAGGTCTAGTACTAAAAAGATATCCAAGAACAACATTTGATGCACCAAACATGCCAAAGCTGTACTAAAAGATATCCAAGAACAACATGTGATGCACCAGGTAAAATTGCTGGATTACTATCAAAATCCTCATGAAGGAATATGCAAAGAGACAGCAATATCTGCTAGTGTCTTGAAAAGGATTAGATCAGTTTTATGGGATCAATATACAAAATCGTTTCCTATCAAGCTGATTGCCTAAATCAAGGCACCCTGGTGGTTTTCAATTTGGATTTCAATATTTCGATGGACACATTGAGATCGGCCTTCGAACACTACTGGATGTATAGTATTTAAAATGTTTAATTGTTGTTTATCTTGCTCGTCTGTAAGTTTTCTTTGGAAGGTTCTGTGAAAGAGATTAGAGAAATACCGTGGAAAGGGCACTGAAAGTTTGTAGAGTTCTTTGATGTGTGGGAAATAAAGTTCATTTGTGTGGAGTTCTTTGATGTGTGGTGGAAGGCGAGTTAAAATAGAATTCAGTCGACCTGGTGGGCAAAGTCGCATGAAAGCCGAATCTAGGCAGCGTCACTTATCCCCAATGTTGCTCGACTTCAAAGTACTGATTACCCACAACCGCGAAGACGGAATTCAGATAAAGAACCATGTACCGAGACAGCATCAGCTTTCTTGGATGTTCATCACATGGGTATTGGCCTCGGTGAGAGTAATAATGGCTCACACACAAGTTAATGGTTTCAGGCATTCTTCTGCTGCAGCATGGAAAGCACACAACCGAAAAAATGGTAGCCAAGTTATCCCCCAGTTTGCTTTTGATGAAGCTGAAGCAATATCAAGCTGCACCAAGGCCAGAGCGACAGTGATGATAAAAAACATTCCAAACAAATACAAGTATAGATTGATACTTGTATTTATTTGGTAATGCTTTTAATCATTATTGTCATTGTGGCCTTTGTGCAGCTGGATACTGCTTCAGCTTCATCAAAATCAAAATGGAGAATAATTTGTTTACCATTTTTTTCAGTTGTTTGCTCTCCATGAAGCAGCAGAATGCTCTGACTGTGTATCAGCCATTACCACCTCACCTTCTACTCTAGTATATTATATTTCAATATACTCTAATCTATTATATTCAATAATTCTACTCCATTTGGATTTGGAAAAGATCAAAGTGGAAATTCATTTGTTCAATAAAGGCAATTGAATACTGATGATGTATCACATTAGTATCCATACGTACGTTTGCATGGAGAGTATTAATTTTGTTAAATATGCTTTATTTAGTCAACAAATACCTTCTGCAACAATCCGAGAAATTGTTTCTGCTTATGATTTTGTTTAGCTGCCGATTGATTTCGGGTAAGGGAGCTAGGTACATAAGTGATATACGTTTTCAATTCATCATTAAAAGCTCGTATGTAAAATATAAAAAGGAAAGCCCTATATTTTCCAGGAATATGTGCAATCTCGACTACTCGGCGAAAGCACATTTCCATTAAATAGAAGAAAGTAAGCTAAGTTACATATGCAGAAGTACAGTTATTCAATTTTTTCCATTTCATAATGCAGTTTTGTTTGTATAAAGTACTTTACTGCTGCCTTAACATTGATCCATGGTTTTGAATCCAAGTTCTAAATGCCTTTAAACCACTTTCCGAATTGGATAATATTCAACTTGTTCCAATCACTTGTAGTTAATAGTAACTCAATAATTTTTAAATAAATATTAATTAATTAGAAAAACATTTAACATTTTATTTAAAGTTTAATTTATCAAAATTAATACAAAGAATAATTTAATTGTGTAATTTGAAGAATTAATTTAACTAAGTAATATAAGGATTTAGAATTTGACTTATTGTTAAGATATTCCTAAAATAAATAAAAATAAATATGTTAATAGTATTTAGACTACATAACTTACTCTTTGATGGAAAATTGCACGAACAAAAAGATAAAATATAATTAGCACTATCTTTGAACTTATGAAAATAATATTATACGAGAAAAATTTAGATAAGAAAATACTTATAAATATGTCATAATTAAAATAAAAATCATTTACATAAAGTAATCAATATTTGTGCCATTATGTCACAAATAAAACCATAAAGAAAAAATCATTTGTTTAAACAAATCAATGTACTTAAAAAAGATAGTTGTAAGTAGATATAAAAAAAAAATTAGAAGAAAATATTAATGGAAGGATAAAAAAAAAATCTTAGTCATAAGACAAAAAAAGGTAAAAGGAATTGAAATAAGGAAAAGACAAGTTTGGAATGTATCCTTGCACTTAAATAGTAGCAAGGTGTTGTACAACCTAGTATGTGAAAGATGTTTAGGGGAGATGTTATTACATAGATCACTTAATTCATTTTGACTAAAAAAAAAACCTAGTTGGATCCCTCTCAGTGTTGGGTAGATCCTAGTTTAAGATGGATCTATGCTCGTTACCGAGCTAGGAGTGAGATAATGACATATGGGGGAGATGTTGCCATTAAATAATGAAACACTACATTACTAGAAATAAAAAATTATAATAAAAAAATAGATGCCCCCTCATAAAATAAAAAATTTAAAAATTCCATGCCATCTTTGGAAAAAGAAACTTAAAACTGAATCTATCAAGAAAGAGAGGGATCAAATTTCTTCACTATCGTAATTTAAAAAAATCAAGAAATTGGATCCCTTTCAATGGTTGATAGATAAGGAATTAAGATGGATCAATGCTCTTAAATATTTACAATTAGAAAAAAAAAAGACATTTTCATATATTTCAAAATTGTTTCAAAAGAAATACCTAGCAAAATAACTCTAAATAAAGAGATTGTAAACTACTCTATACAAAATGGGCGAGAGAAAGCACCAAGAGTGTAAACTACAACTTCAAATAAACAACATGGATATAAAGAAAGATAAGAGATAACAAGGAAATCCACATTAGGTTTTGATTTTATAGCTGAAATGCTAAGCTAGTGATGAGTACTTTTTATAGTTGCTTTCAACAAATTTGTTGACTTGGCCTTCGCACCCTAAGAATCTAGGGTTTACCTTGAGCACCATCTATGGTTGTTCCTATTCTTAAATGCAAAATGGACTTAACTAATAAATTTACTTATTATTTTAGCGAGAGTGGTTGTGGAATGGATTGTCCACCCATTTTCTATTTTTATAATTGAAATGTTGATCTCATAATGATTATGTTGTGTAATGGATTTGAGCATAGTTGCTGATTTGTTCTTATATTCTAAATTAATATTTATTGATGCGTTTATCCTTTGTAATGATTATTTGTAACGTATTTAAGCATAGTTGTTGATTTGGCCTTATATATTAAAGAATTTAAGGTTTATGTTGAATACAGCTCAAAAGGGAGAGTGGTTGTGGAATGAAGTAAATGTTGAGTTCATAATAATTATTTGTAACTAATTTAATCATAGTTGTTGATTTTCCTTTCGATATTAAAGAATTTAGGGTTTAGGTTGAATACACATCATGGTGTGAAAAAACTATTATTATTGAATTAGATATTTACAATTTCCATAATTTTAAAACAAATACATAATATAATAAGTAAGGACTAAGCATGAATTTGGGTGGGGAGAACAAGACAACAATCATTCCTATCAACTACCTAACTTACCTCTAATGGACAAGATCATTTTGGACACTCACATAAAATCCTTTTATTATAATTATATATGATTTTTTATAAACATATTAAAAAATCAAGTAGCAATAATACAACATATTATATATACTATAAGGATTATAAGTTTATAATGATATGAAAAGACTTAGTGGGAGGTTTTATGGAATCAAGGGATCACCATTTTAGTAAAAAGGAGAAATGAGATATTTTAATAAAAGGAGTTTTTTTTTAAGATATAAAAATAATTATCTTGAAAAATCATTTTCTTAACTAAATGAAAACATGTTTTAAAGGAGAGAAGTTAAAAAGAATTGAAATAAGCATATCTGTTTTTCATAAAAAAAAATATTGTCCTTCTATTATAATAATCAAGGAAAAAATTACACTTGGATATCAACCTTATAGTTCACTTCCTTCATACAAAAATTGTCATCATCACATAGAAAAACTAGAAAACTAAACCTAATATAGTGAGGAAAATAACCAGATTGTTCAAAAAAAATCCATTGTCCCTTCTAATCTGAGTTACATCAAGTCTGAAATATCTGTTTCAACTTCATGAATCAAACTGCCATCCTTAAATTATTGAAACCTTAAGAGACCAAACTTGAGTGGCATGGCTGATTTGGATAGAGCATCGAATTTTGCATTAAAAAACCTGGAAATATTCCTGAAAGAAATCACACTGAAGGAGATTCTAAGTTCATGAACTTTTTGTATTCAATGATTGAGTAGAAACACCTGAAGATTTGTTAATCCATTCAACAACTCAATTAAAACCTTCTAGCCTCCAAAGATAGTAATGTCTTAATTCCAATAAGAGAATAAAAAAGTAGGAGACCAAGTAAACTAAGAAACTCACCCTTTGTATTTGAACCCAAACCTCCACCCATGCTAAGATAGAAAAAGTGATCCTTTTTTAGAAACAGTACCATACTGCATCCACAAATATTAAGGCTAGTGGAACCATCAAAATAACCTTCAGCACCAGAGGAAACTAGAACAGGACGATAAATCCTTTTGGTTTTTATTTTGCTGATGGGTTTCACAAATTACTTGAAATGGTTTATACCCCTAATCCCACATAAAAGGGCATTGGGTTTGATATCCTGAAAGAATGCTTTATTATGAAACATTCACAGATACCATGAGATGAAAATAGGAAAAAGTTTAAATGAAGTAGATATTGAAACAAATTAGAAAAATATCTCTCCAAACTTTCGACACCCCAATCCAAACTAAGGGAAAAAAAGTCTTTGACAACTAGCCAAACCTATTTGCGAAAAAGACATTCAAAAAAAAGGTGAAAACCAAATTCTCTAATTTGTCTGCAAAGGGGGCAGAAGCTTGAACCTTTCCACCCCCTTTTCCTAAGATTGTGCCAACTAAAAATTATACCCTTCAAAGAGCCGCAAAAAGCACTTCATTTTTTTGTGGAATATTCCATTCCCATGGCAGTTTGAACCACCATCTTTGCTCAGTCTTACTACCATTTATGATTAAAAAGTCATAGGCCAGATTTGGTGTAATGACCCCATTTTTTGAATTCTAGACAAACTCTAGTGTCATTTCCAGCTATGAGATTTACCCCATCTTCTTTTAAAATTTAAATGTGCGAATCCCACAAAACAACCCAAATACCAGTGAATCCAAGATCTCTGGCATTCAACCAATAACCGCCTTCTAAGACTAACCATTTAGATATTTTCAACAAGTCGAGTGTCTTCATATTAATCTAGGAAAGGTGTTTTGTAATTTATTCAGGGAGATAAGGACAATCTTTGTGTCTCACAAAGGGATCAATACCGGTAATTACACTTTTACCATTTCCTATATTCCAATAGATCCCTTTGTTTAACCAATGAATAACTTTCAGGAAACTAGTCCATACTACCAGGACTCCACTTGAATACTAAACAATGTCTCTAATCCAAGTACCAACTGAAATATTCTTCAAATACTTTATTTCCATCACTTTACTCCACAAGCTCTTGTAAAAAAGACATCTCCATAAATATTTTAATCAAAGAGATCAATTAAAAATAGACAAGTTCTTGATACCCCAGCCTCTATAATGCATCGAAGAATCCAGAATTTCCCAATAAGCCAAATGATATTTTCTTTCTGAAGCCGAGCCTTCCCATAAGAAGTGAAAAATCTTGTTTTAGATAGAATTTATAATGGAAACATGGATCTTGAACAAAGAACACTAATAAACAGGAATGCTCTGTAGAGTAGCTTTGATTAGAGTAATCCTACCTCCCAAGGATAGAAATATAAATGACCAGTTGGAGATCCACTTTTCAGTCTTCTTAATGAGCTAGAACTAATCTTTAACTCTATAACTGTTAGGTTTTAAATAAAAACCCAAGTATTTGAATCCATTCTCCATCTTGTAAACTTTAAATTGGAATAACGTCTTCAATTTCGATAGAAAGTCTGGTTGTACTTTGTGAATGAAGGAGAAATATTTTTCTATGTTAACTTCCATACTTATAGCATTGCAAAAAATGTCCAATAGAGAAAACATACTCTTCCAAGGATTTTATTTTTCCCAAGTCAAAGAGAATTACATCATCTACACAAATCAAGTGAGTAATAATAATATTATTTCAAAATTTGATACCGAAAAGAAATCCTTCATTACGAGTTTTGGATATCAATCTATTGAGACCTTTCATCATAAGTAAGAATAATAATGGAGTGAGGGGAAATCACTAACTCATATCTATGGAACTCTTGAAAAAAGAAGTAGGAGGCCCATTGATTAAAACTGAAAAGTTAGCAGAAGAGACACATGCTAATCCACCTCATAAAATGCTCAGGAAATCTGATATGAAGAAGAACCAACCTCAGAAAATCCTAATTGAATTTATCATAGGGATTGGCTAAATCAAGTCTCATAACCACTGAACTTCGATTTTTTGTCTTCACTTAATGCAAACACTCTTGAGTGGTATCAATGGTATCAAGAATCTTCCCTTTGGTTAAAAATATAAATTGTTCATTTGTAATACACTCATAGATCTTTCGTTTCATCATGTCTACATTGATATTTGTAACCATTTTATAGACCAAATTGCACATGGAAATAGCCCTTAAATCAAACAAAGTCTCAGAAGAATCCTTTTTAGGATTCAAGGTAATGAATGTAGCATTAAGAGAACCTGGCACAAAACACTCCTTCCTGAAAAATATCTGCAACATCCAGCAAATATTTTCCCATAATATCGACAAAATCCAGGAACAACTCAACTATCCACCCATGAGGCCTCAGACTTTTGTCCCTGGCAAACTTTGACGGAACCTTCTAGATTTCCTCAATAGAAATTTATTTACCAACCTCTAGTCCTTCTTGCCTAGTGAAAAGAGATGGAAAAAGTTCAAGAACCTTTAACTGATTACCAATAAGTGCTTTCTTCTGATCTTTGAATTAAAATGAGATTCTGTAGAAATTTTTATCGTATCTTGGATACTAGTCTTGATACCATTGTCATCACAAATCTCCCAAATTGAAATTAAATTTCTGTTGAAAAAATTAAAGTTATGGAAAAGTTTTGTGTTCTTATCACTAGGCTTGCGCCATATAGCTCTACTTTTGAGCCTCAAATTCTTTACATTCTTTTAAAGAATATTATCATGTAAACCAATCAGAAAGGATATTTTTTCTCTATCTTCAGTTGAGAAAGACCCTGTCATATTTGACAAAAACAGGTCAGAGATATTAGTTTCAATTGGATGCAAAGAAGCCCTATTTTCAATAGTCTTTTCTTTAGTCCAAATAGTAACTTCCTTCTTAAGGTCCTTCAACTTAAAAACTAAAAAATCCATAGCATTCAGATTCTGAGGGAAGATAATGCTATACCAAAAAACCATTAAGATTCCCAGGGATGTATAGTATTTTAAATGCATGGACTTCGAATATGGAAGTGTATCCATAGGATGATTCAATATTGAGATTGTCCTTGGGGGTTCAAGAAGTGTCAATTTCGAAAAGTATTTCAATGATGGTCAGAAGTGGCTATATTTTAAATGAATCAAGTGGGAAGCTCAAAAGTGTGGTGAAGAAGATAGCAAAAACCTTGATATTTCAGAGTGGGTGTAATTGCTAGTGAAGACCATATCAAAAAATTGTGACATAAGACAACGTTGTATGTGTTTTGATGTTTTTTATTTGTAATGTAAGAAATAATGGAGGGTGTTAGAGATATTGCTTACAATAGTTTTTGTTAGTGATTGGTTTGGATTTGTTGGAGGTTGTTGACAGATCTTCTCAACCTCTATCATCAAGGAAGGTAACACTTCAGTGTCAACATTACAAATAATAACTAATTATTATTTTATTTGGCATATTACAAGTCAGCCCTTTCCGAAATTTCCTCCTAGAATTTTGGTAAACACAAATACCTTTATCTAAAATATTCATGCTCTCAAGTAGCTTCATCGTCAGGAAATTTCCTCCAAGTCTTGATAAGGTACTCAATAATTCTAGACTGGAGGATTTTGGTTCTAACTTCTCTTATGCATTTTGGCTCCATTACTAACTTCCTTTCTTCATCTAGCATGGGTAGTTTTGTTTGTATATGAGTTGTTGGACCCAAGTTTTTCTTCAAACACGTGATGTGGAAAATGTCAGGGAATAACCCCTTTTTTGATATAGCCATGGAATATGCAACTTGGACTACCCTCTTCTCAATTCGGTGAGAAAAATACAAACTGGGAAAAAGTTTATGATTTTTGTAATTTTTTAGAAAATTATATTTTTACAGTTGGATCTATACCGAAATCTACTATGCTACCTCAAATTCATGATTGGTTCTATTCAAGTAGACTTTCTACTTGATTTGATTCCTTGCTTGCTTGAGACGAGTCTTGATAATATGAAGTATTCCATCAAAAGTCACTAGGTAATTTTTCGCAACCGAATCCTTGAAAGTGGTAATAACATATTATTTTATTCACATTGGTGGATAACGATATAAGGCCTCGAAGGGAGTCAATTTTTCCGAAATGTGATAGGTAGTATTATACCATCATTCTGCAAGATGCATCCAATTGTGTCATTGTGACTGACAACTATTCACAAAATTCCTTCACAAGAAATTACCAGCCCCGAAATGTATCCTAAATAAGAAATGAGTTAAAAAATGTATTAAGATTTAATTAGCATTGCTAATCACATAAATAGTCAAAGGCCTATTTCACCATTTTTTTGAGTTTCACATGAACCAACGTCGGGTTTGTCACGTGGTTTGATGTTGGGTTAACTGAAAATTTTCAAATATTTGAAAGCAAGTAATAATGGAAAACTCCCTCCAATTTGTGTTTTTTTTTTATTTCGCACAAAATATTCGAGGAGAGGATGCTCGTGGAGTACCTATGGTTAGGAGGGAAGTTCATGAGCTGCATGTTTACTGAATCTATCCAAGATGAACGAATTCAGTGAACCTGACAACAACCAGGTGTATGATCAAATCAAATCAACAGGTAAGAATAATATTCACTTTTTTGTGCCCTAGGTCATATACTTTCATAAAATTATTTTGTTTCAGACATGATTCTAATAGAGGAACTTTCTTTTCCTATCTTAATAATAGAGAATGAATCCTTGTATCAACTAATAGCACATAAAATTACATCGAGCACTACCAACACTTTTGATGCGCAAAGGTGAATTGAAATTCCAAACCTATTATTTTTTTGTAAGTAATATAGACCGTACTTCTATTTCATATAAAAAAGAGAGTTACATATTCAGGATTATTGCAGAAACAGGGGGTCAAGACATAGCAATGGAACCACCTAAGAAAGGTACGCAAAATGGCCCATACTAAGCATCTAAACATAATGATTGTTTCCCAACCATTGAAGGTTGATAGAATGATACATATTAATAAGTTAACATAATAGTAAGAGAGTCCTATGGGGAGCATATAGAAAGAGAAGAATACAATAGTTAGAACCTCCTCGAGGATCTAGCTTCATCCTCTAGGGTTTTGTTGCTGCTAGCATCATTGTCTTCCTTGTTTTCCCTGTTGAAGGGGTGCTTGGAGAGTTGCATGAAGATTTTCATGTGAGATAGACCTTTCTCAACATCCTACTTAAAGAAGGTGACCATGAGGTTAACACAATATCCAAAAATTTTCCTTTCACCAATGGAATTGACCAGAATAAACTTCAGCCTCCAGTATTTGGACATGATAATATCATGCCCAAGTCTTAACCTGAATTCTCCATAGATTTCATCCTCCGTGGAAGAAATTGATTTGCAGATGTGAAATTGATCTTATTTATTGAAAAGGGCCTCCCATTCCACCTCCTGGATGTCACGTCCTCCTGAAGTCATCGTCCAATCATGCTGGCGCTGAAATCTTCGTGAATGATATTCAAAGGCGTGTTGTCGCTGAGGCTCCCTAATGTTGAGGAGCATAGTAATTGAAGCATGATGAGGTGCCCTTATGCTACACTCTACACTCAAGATCCTCACTTCCGATTCTGGAACCCCAAGAATGGATAGCCCAATCCCGAAACCACAGTAACCGAAAGTAATGTTTCACTGGTCACAACCTTCAAGGTACATCTTATCTTGTATCTTAGCTTTTGTGACAGTCTTAATCTTTGTGGCGGTCCTTTTATAACTCTCACTTGGGAGGAAATGAGGAGTTTGATGACTTCCATTCTTGTTTCCATAAATATTCAGTGATCCCCAGGATGGATTCCTGATATTTTCTTTACAACATGTTTGGAGTAGGGTAATACTGTCCTTGGGTCTGGAGCACTTGTTGTTGGCATGGATCAAAGGAGGAAGATCATGTCACACCTTATGCTTTCCCAGGAACTCCTAAAAAATATTCAGATGGGGAGTACGTAATTCTCTCATCTTAGATGTGGAAGGACGATTCACCAGATGGATTGCCTGGTTGGAAAGCCAAATATTCATCATAGCTTCAAAGATATGTTGAACAAAATGATGGTGGTGCTTCACAGCATGTGAGCCTATATGTAATGTGGAGTGTCCTTGTTCCATGAGTTGAGCATGGGGGGAGTATCTGGTGGCATCTTGTACCTCGACACTTTCTCTCTCCCACTGAGGCCTCCTATCCCACCTTTGACACCCGTCAACCATTTCATACTCACCCACATCTGGGGGAAATTCCAGGCCTCTTATAAGAGATGTGAAATTGATTTTCTAATTTTTGTTGTGCAATTTTTGTTTATAAGAAGGCTATAAAGTTATATATTAGATATTGTATATGTATATGAAGAGTAATCAATTTTTTCCTTAATTTTTTTATGCAAAAATCTGTTTGGACCATCTGGATGCGAATCTGAAACTTTGGTTGGAAGGAGAAAAGAAATTGAAGGTTCTTACCAAAGGTTAGTATTTATGTTCTATTTACATTTTTTTTTCAAAAATGGATAGAATTTTTACATTATCAAATCATGAAAAACACATGAACAACACATGAATCTTTGTAGAAAAGGTCATCTTTGGCTCTGTGATTTTTTTAAAAATAGGTCGCAAATTACATAACTCATTTCTCATGGGTTCCAACCCTTTTTTCATTGTATTCACTAGTTCTTATACAATCGCTCGATGATTTGAAACAAAATAAACTGCTAAAAATATGCATACTTGCCTTTTACATGTGTCCTTCAACACTTATTAACTACTAACTGATTTTGAAAATAAACGAAATCCTAAATAAATAATTCTTCAACAATAAATCCTCCATGATCTTCAATATATTCAACCATTCAACGTGTACTTGGACCTTCCATATTTTTCCACTGTTTTCCATTGTCTGCGGATGGCGAATCCAAATTGAACATTTCCTTTGACAACACACGCAATTCCACATGATCCCTGTATGAATAATTTTGCAAACGTGCATATGCTTCTTTGAAAGAAAAAATTATTTCAAAATCACCTTCCATCTTTTCCACAATTGTTTTTCCACATAATGATTAGTGCATGTCAACAAAGTTTGTATGATCCAGTATGCATTCAATTAATTTGTCCTGATATCCCTTTTGTGACAGCATAGATCCTTTTTATTCTGAAAATAATGGGAGTCCCTTCTTAAATAGAGGATCAAACATGTCTTTGAAAAGCTTCAACTGGTGTACCATGATATCTATCTTATCTTGAAATGTGTTTAGATGTCGATGATTGTTTACCACTATTTTGGCCAAAATTATGATATATATTATGTCCTTAATATTTGCAGTCTTCAAATCATCCTTTGTTAACCCATTTAAAGAGTCTATTACATTCTTAGCATAATCAATAGGTTTTTTTATTCAATCTTCCACCTCACTGCTTTCACGGTCTATTTAGATGATTGAATCACAACCTCTTTGTCTAAAACATAATCAAGGTAAGGTCTCAACTTGTTTGCTTCTGCTATGAGGGAATCCCGGATTATATTCTTTGATCCATGTACAGATGACTTCCCTATGACATGTTTCATCAATTTTTCATTTTTATTCTGTAATTATTGACACTTTGCTTCTGAGACCTTTCTCTCTTGTTCTCTTTTCAGAGCCACACTTTCTAGATTTTTGTTATGGTTTTTAATCCAACTAGCTCCAATTCTTTCACACTAAATTGTGACATAGCATGGACAACGATTTGTTCACTAGAGTTAGTACAAGGAGGAATAATTCTACTTTCAAGTTCTTTCTCTTGTCTTGCATCTCCTTGTCTTTCTCTTGTAGCTTATTTTCTAATTCAGTAGATTTAGCTTTGAGAGTCTTCTCACTCTTAACTACAAGAGACATATCTCGTTTCCATTGCTTTTCTTTTTCTATAAATTTCAGTAGTTTGTCTTTACAATCTGTTAGATCAACATTAAATTCCACTGTCATCAACACCAAATTTAACATTGTCCTGCAAAACTTCGTCAGGAGTATGATTTTCAATGTTTTCTTCAATACAAGGTTGAGCTTCACAAGGTTTTTCAACAATAAACTCTTCATGATAATGATGTCTTAAATCATAAAAACTGTCAAATGTCTCGTGGACATATTTTTCTTGAAATATTTCATCAGTAGGACTATATTGATCATTATTACGAAGAGATTTCTTGTACATAAATTGCTCACAATAGTCCTCTAAAAGGAGATCATCAAAATAAATCCTCTTGCAATAGATATAAAAGACAACATGGAAATGTTTTATTGATGAAATGATAGAGATAGGAAGAAATCGGTACACATGTCTAGCATCTCCTTCCAAGGAATGCATGAACATTTTCAACAATACATCCTCATGATGAATATCAAGCTGGTCCATGTATTAATGAAACTCAATCAATTGTTGTGTCGGATGATCATGATCATCTCCTCTAAATCTTGGAAGGAAGTCTCCCATTTCATCCATAGTAGGTACATTATTTGGAAAATATGAGACAATTGAAAAATTGAAAGGTGCAAACTTTGCTACTATAATGGCTTCGATGGTTTTTGACATTTTGAACCATTGGAGTCACTAACAGATCCTTCCTCCGTGAAGTCGCCGGTGAAAATATTGTATCTAAAGCATGCAACGAGCCCTTGTTCACCATCAAACACTGGATATAATTGTTGTCAATATTGAACTAAGGAAGAACTTCTATACTTCCTCTCCAGTATGGTCTCCAAAAGATGTTTATCCTAAAGTCTGCTAACTAGACTACAGTGTAGCAATGTTTAGGCACCTCGAAAATCAAAGAATGTTTTTGTGGTTTTATGGATAAAAATATAAAATTCAAGAGTATAAAGACAAGTATAGAGAAACAAATATTTGAAAACTTTAGATAATACATGCATAAGGACAATAATTTACAAAAGGAATGACATGTGCATTTTAGGATCCAGGAGATAGGTTTTAAAGCATATAAATACAAGGAGAAAACAAGCAGTTCATCACTGCATCATATGTAAAAGTATAGGTGCTCAAAATAACATTTCAAACATCATTTAGGAATAAACATTCACTTGATATGTGCTTTCATACTGTCAAACGGTATCCTTGCTTCCTGCAATCTCTTGATATGTGCTAGTGATAATGAAATTTGCAGTATTCATTGCAATCATATCAATAGTAAACTAAAAAGAGAATTGATATTTGTCTTCAAAGTTTTTCCAATATATGTCTAAATCTAGGTATTTGGTATTCTCCAAAGCATGGCATATATTGCACTCAGTGATTCATTGTTTATGTGTAATTAAAGATGCAGCCAAATTTCCATCACTCTAATTGCCAATAATCAGATCAGGTTGACCTTTTAGCTTAGTTGCATCCTCTGCAAATATTTCTAAGTAAGGCCACACATCAAATCCAAAAACCTAGTGATGCAAAACTCATTTTTCTGTTTTGAAGGGCACCCAGAGTATATGTGAATGTTTTGTTCAACTCATTGTTTCAATTCGTTGATTGCAGGTTGTCCCGTGGGCCTTAGGAATCAACCGAGTCACCACAATAATCTCAGGTGTAATTTCCAATCCTTGTTTGTTTTATTTTCAGCAACATTTTACTCTCCAAGGCACGAACTTGATCAAGTATATACGCAACCTTTCCACCAGTGTCTGGAAGTCCTAAAACATTTGCTTACCTTAAAATATGGAGGCATATTTTATGATCAAGCTGAAGTCACCCATAACAGACCTCTTTGTATATCTCAAAAAAGTGATGCAACTCTTCATCATTTTCTATGGCTTTCTGCAACCAATAATTATGAACCTCGATCCTTGACTTTTTTGGGTAACAACCGTAAATATTCAACACCGAATATTTGGTATATAAATATATCTGCTAAAGAATAATTATTAGCTAGATTTGCTAGTAAAACTTCATCATCGGTAGCAGGAATACCATTAAATTCACAAGGATTATTAGCAGTAGTAGAAATAACGTCAGAAATCCATAGTTCCTTCCTCTGTTGCTTCAGAAAAAAATAGAGCCAACAACATTCGGTCCACTGCCATCCATATATTTTAAAATCTTATGAATCAACACCCATGACATAAAAATCCCTCATCCAAGTAATTTCCAACCAAGCATTTTTGCAGTGATGGAATATCTGGTACAAATCTTGAACCTCCAAATAACATTTACTTTGCACCATATGTTTATTTTAAGAGATGGGAGCTTAACATTTGAATATTTTGCCATCCACATCCCCATCTCAAGTCTTTTGAGGTCATACTCTGAAAATGATCAATATGGTCTGAAATTGCAGTGAATATAAGGCCACATTCATTTTCCAAACTCTTCCTCAGTAGAGTCATCAAACCCTCATCAATCCTGTAAAAGATATTTTTAATTTGGCAACTAACTAGAGCAGATACTTGATCATGAATATGCTCCCCTTACAATATCTCATAAAGGCCTTTTTGTCCTGAAGTAGTCTTATTAGATGGAGCAATATCACTTGAGCATCTAGCATTATCTTCACCTTCGGATTATGGAGTAGTACAATTGCTCTTCTAGGTTTAACTTAGAGCCAACTATCGGCTCTCTAACAGGAACAAACCCCAAAACATGAGCAACTTCTTGATTGATTGGTAACCCTGCACAAAAACCTAACCTCCGTAAGCTGGCAGCGTGCATGCATTTGAATGATAAGATGCACTGCCAGCTTGTGTTAAACATAGGAGATATATCGTTAAATCTAAATTTGCATTTCATAATATGAAAAAACATTTATTAATCTATAGGAGCTTTAAGTTTTAAAACTAAAATATTTGTAAATGCATAAGACATTTTGAAATAAAATCAAAGGAGCCCAAATTTAGGTGAATAAGAAAATTAACAAGGAATAAAAATGTCTAAGGTAGAAAAATAGGCCTAAGAAAGATAGCTAGCATACCTAGGACAAACAACTACATATATGAATTCACAAGTTGAAGCACATTTCTTAGCATAATTGTGAGAATACTGAGAGTACAAAATAGTGTATGAAGGTTCAAAAAATATTGAGGTTTGGCGGTGGAACACATTATGCAAAATGCGATTGTCAATTGGGACACGATGGCACAGTTGATTATTCAAATTTCAAATGGTATGGCTTGAGGTTTGGTGAATGATATTTAATCATGTATGGGTACGGTCTAATCCACAACTGGTACATTAACTCTCGACGGTGTGAGGCTATGATACCATAAACGAGACAGTAATTAACATCTAGAAGAAAAAACGAAGTAGAAACAAGGACGGGACGAAAACGGGCGTTTTCTATAGTTATTTTCCTTTTCGAGGTTAAAAACCTGCATGTTTCTCATGTCTTTCTCCAACAAAACGGATTTTCGTTTCTGACAGAACAGGTCCCATTTCTTCTCATTTCTGGGTCAATTTTGTTTCCGCAGGTAAAATTAATTATGAGGCTAAACTCATTTCATTTAGTAGTAAAGGTTAGTGTCTAGTATTATTTCGATAGCCATGAGAATTATATATCTCCTAGCATAAATTTTATTTTCCATTGTAGTTATTACCATATGACAGCCGCAAGATTGTTAATGATGCTCTTGTAATGTAATGATTGTTCATGAAAAATATAACGGTTAATTCGGTAGATCCTCTTTCAGTAAAGATTTTCATTTTTTGAATTTGTATAGGCATGTGTTGACATGATGTCTAAATGTACCAAAGAATTGTAGATGAATGGAGCAGGAATATAGTGAGTTCCATGGTGGATGTTGTGAGATCGAGCTAACCACTGTATATGGATAAACTGAATGCCGACATTATTTTAAGGTTCGAGTTTGGAATGAACGATAGAAAACTCGGAAAAGAAATTTTTGAAGATCTTACCCACTTAGAAGAATTCAAACCAAAAGACACATCTTTTTATTTAAGGTTCACATATAATATTTTTATTATTAATATTTAATATTATTTATGGCCGACATATAATATTTTTTATTTTGTTAGGAACAAACATTGCATGATTTCTCCACACATGGTTTTAAATCCATATGCAAGTCCCTCCTACAACCATGGGTTGTTTAGGAGGCCTTGCACATGGTCTTAAAACCATTTGCAAGGCCCTCCTAAACCATGTACAATAAAACTATGGGTTGTTTATAATGCCTTGCACATGGTTTTAGGCCAACATCTTTTTGTGGATAATTCAATTTTGTGTTTTTTTCTTGACGCACATATTTTTTTTATGGATAAGTAAATTTTTACTTTTTTATTCTTTTGTTAGGTAGGAAGATTACAACATCTCCCCATATTAGATTGTTTTATTTTGGCCTATTAGAAAATTTATTTTTTATTAATAAAAATAACGTTACGAAAGTGATATTATTTTTTATTTTTTTTATTGTGTTACAAAATCTCTCCCATATTATTTACTATCACTATTATTTTTTTCCGACATGTTACAAACTTTACATCACGTTACAAGATCTCTGGCATAATATTCACTATCACTATTATTTTTTGCCGACATGTTACAAACATTACTAACGTTACATTGATGTTACAAGATCTCTCCCATAATATTCACTATTGCCAACATGTTACAAACGTTACTAACGTTACATCATGTTACACCAGCATAGATCCAAATCCTAGGCTCTATCAAGCACCGAGAGGGATCAAATCTTTGGAGGTTGCAAACATTACTAACGTTACATTGATGTTACAAGATCTCTCCCATAATATTCACTATCACTATTATTCGTTGCCAACATGTTACAAACGTTACTAACGTTACATCATGTTACACCAGCATAGATCCAAATCCTAGGCTCTATCAAGCACCGAGAGGGATCAAATCTTTGGAGGTGTAGACCTCTTTTGAAGTATTGCACTCAACTATCAGCATTAATGTGATTCACACCAAAAGGCACATCTTTTTATTTAAGTTTCACAAATAATATTTTTATTATTAATATTTAATACTATTTATGAATGCATATAATATTTTTTATTTTGTTAGGAAAGAACATTAGAACATCTCCCCCATACATAGTTTTAAAACCATGTGCAAGGCCCTCCTAAAATCATGAGTTGTTTAGGATGCTTTGCACATGGTATTAAAATCATTTGCAACTATCTCCTAAACCATATACAATAAAACCATGGGTTATTTAGGAGGCCTTGCACGTGGCTTTAAAACCATTTGTAAGGCCCTCCTAAACCATGTACAATAAAACAATGGGGTTTTTACGAAGATTTGCACATGGTTTTAAAACCATGTGCAGGACCAACATTTTTTTTTCCAATTAAATTTTTTATTTTTTATTGTTTGGTTAGGTAGGAACATTACAACATCTCTTCCATATTAGGTTGTTTCTATGGCCGACATTTATTTTGGAAGATAATTAAAGATTTTGTTTTTTCCCCGATACTGAGTTGGGCTATAGAGCGCCTCTCGGCTCAACCAGCATAGATTCAAATCGTAGGCTCTATCAAGAGCCGAGAGGGATCAAATCTTTGGAGGTGTAGACCTCTTCTGAAGTATTGCACTCAACTATCAACATTAATGTGATTTAGACCAAAAGGCACATCTTTTTATTTAAGGTTCACAAATAATATTTTTATTATTAATATTTAATATTATTTATGGATGCATATAATATTTCCTATTTTGTTAGGAAAGAACATTAGAACATCTCCCCCATACATAGTTTTAAAACCATGTGCAAGGCCCTCCTAAAATCATGGGTTGTTTAGGAGGCCTTGCACATGGCTTTAAAACCATTTGTAAGGCCCTCCTAAACCATGTACAATAAAACCATGCGGTTTTTACGAGGATTTCCCGGTTCGGTGCAAAGATCTCCCTCATAGTGGGCTATAGAGTGCCTCTCGACCCAAAGATAAAGTATGGAACGATTTTATTTTATTTTTTAGAAAAAAAAATCAAATCCAGAAACAACTTGTACGTCTGTGTTTTATTATCTATCCACATCCTTTGGATTATCTACGTTCTTCTGAATAACAACATCACGTTTGCAGAGAAGACAGGATTTGTTGGTCTCAAAGCACTTAGTTACCCACTGAGGATGGAATATATGGGAGCATGGAAGTTCCATGGTTATCTGGCTATCTTCATAATAATCCAAACATATTGTACAGCTCTCTCCACTTTCTACAGACATTGATTGTTTTCTGAATGCAAATTTCGGCAACGCGGCGAGTGTTTCAGGAGCCAAGCCGACATTCACAAATCCAGCCCTCTCTTGTAATTCTATGAGCTCCTCAAAGCTCATGGGATCATCAATTACATAATAATCTCTGATAATTCCGGTCAACGAAAGGAGCAGCCCTGGCGGATCCATTCTTTCCTTATCGTCTTCTCCGCGGATTATATTTGACAATACAGACGCAGTAGAAATCGCCACAGGATTGATTCTGATAAAGATCGACCCTACGACTTATTATATCGAGTGGCCATAATAACTATAATAACTATCTGTTCGACACAAATTGGGGATTGAAGATCCAACTGAGCTGACCACAAGTCCAAGTCCCTACCCCATCCCTCATGATTGGCCACCTTCGCGATCGGTAATTGTCGGTGTTTTCACCAAAGGTACCATTTAAATGTTTTCTTGGGTAATAAGTTGACCAATATTTCCATGACACATGCAAGTCCAAGGTTGCATCATATTTACACTAAGAAAAAAACATTAAGAAGAGCAAGAACAACAACAATTGTACGTCACAAAAACGATATACATACCAATTAAGGATTCAAAGACCGAAATCAGTCCGTCCGTTGAAATATTAGAATCCAAATTGAAAACCGCTAGGGTAGCTTGGTTTTTGGCAGATATCAGTGTCCCATTAATGCTCAGTCCTTCAAGAGGAAATAGATAGTAATTTTACATATTGCAACACATGTTGTTCTAGGATATCTGTAACTGTAGCTTGGCATGTCTCAGGTCGTAGTAATGAGCATTTAATAGATATTGTTCCAGGTTGAATGAGATTCCATGCTCTCAGATTATTTCCAAGGATTACATCATTGATTGCTGTGGGTACCAAGTTCAGACTAAGAGCTTGAAATATCTGTTTGTGCATGATAATACTCATTTGCACACAGGCAGAGAGAGGGTGCAGCAGAACATGCGTAATATGAGTTGGAATGTTGAATCGTTTGATTTACTTGAGGAACTGTATTTAATTTGGATTGTAATGCTCAGATCCCATGCAATAGGAGGAGGGATCCGAGCATTACCATCTAATTACTAAATACAATTCCTCAAATGTAACTTACCCGGTTCAGCAGTCCAACCCACATTATGTCAGTTCTGAAGTGCCCTCTTCCTCTGCGCAACTGAATGTTATTGGGCGCAAACAGATATCTCTAGCTCTTACTCTGAGCTTGGTAACTACAGAAATCGTTGATGGAACACTTTGAATGGATTTGAGTGCACGGGTCCCACTAGAGAAAAGAGGAAAGCTTGTCAACATGCAACAAGGTCTAGTAAATGTTCATTATAATGACCTCAAACATGCCAAAGCTGTACTAAAATATATCCAAGAACAACATTTGATGCACCAGGTAAAATTGCTGGATTACTATCAAATTCCTTATGGAGGACTATGCAGAGAGAGAGCAATATCTGCTAGTGGGTTGAAAAGGATTAGATCGGTTTTCTGGGATCAATATACAAAACCGTTTCCTATCAAGCGGATAACCTATTGGTTTTCAATTTGGATTCCAATATTTCGATGGATACATTGAGATCGCCGTTCGAATACTATTGCATGTATAGTATTTGGCAGGATCTGTTAAAGAGATTAGAGAAATACGGTGGATAAAGGGCAGTGCAAGTTTGTGGAGTTCTTTGATGTGTGGGAATAGACGGCCAATATATTGGTGGAAGGCGAGTTAAAATAGAATTAGGTCGACCTGGTGGGCAACGTCACATGAAAGCCAAGTCTAGGCAGTGTCACTTATCCCCGATGTTGCTCGACTTCAATGTACCGAGACCGCATCAGCTTTCTTGGATGTTCATCACATAGGTATTGACCCAAGAAGAGGAGGCCTAGGGGTTGGCCTCGGTGACAGTAATACACACACAAGTTTATGGTTTCAGGCATTCTTCTACTGCAGCATGGAGAGCACACAACCGAAAAAATGGTAGCCAAGCTATCCCTCAGTTTGCTTTTGATGAAGCTGAAGCAATATCAAGCTGCACCAAGGCCAAAACGACAGTGATGATAAAAACGTTCCAAATATATACAAGTATAGATTGATACTTGTATCTAGTTGGTAATGCTTTTAATCATTACTGTTATTATGGCCTTGTGCAGCTGCATACTACTTCAGCTTCATCAAAATGAAAATGGGGAATAATGTGTTTACCATTTTTTTCAGTTGTTTGCTCTCCATGAAGGAGCAGAATGCTCTGACTGTGTATCAGCCATTACCACCTGGCCTTTCACTCTAGTCTATTATATTTCAATCTACTCTAATCCATTATATTCCATAATTCTACTCCATTTGGATTTGGAAAAGATCAAACTGGAAATTCATTTGTTCAGATAAAGGCAATTGAAATACTGTTGATGTATCACATTAGTATTCATACATACTCTTGCATGGAGAGTATTATTTTTCTTAAAAATGCTTTATTTAGTCAACAAATACTTTCTGCAACAATCCTAGAAATAACCCAGATGGGCTTGTTTCTGCTTATGATTTTGTTTAGCTGCCTATTAATTTCCGGTAAGGGATCTAGGTCCATAAGTGATATACATTTTCCAGGAATACTTGCAATCTTGACTAAGCCTTTGCGAATTTCAAATCCGCTAAAGCACATTTCCATCAAATAGAAGAAAGTAAGCTAATTTACATCAAATACTAAGAAAGTAAGCTAAGTTACATATGCAGGAGTACAGTTATTCATTTTTTTCCATTTCATAATGCAGTTCTGTTTGTATAAAGTACTTTACTGCTGCTTTAACATTGATAGATTAACATAGTACAATTTTTTTTTTTTTTTTTAATGTCATAATGCAGTTCTTCTTATACAAAGTAGTCTGTTGTTGCCTTAACATTGATCCATGGTTTTGAATCCAGGGCCTAAATGCCTTTGAACCACTTTCCCAATAGGATAATAATCAACTAGTTACAATCAATTGTAGTGAATAGTAACTAAACAATAATTTTTAAATAAATAATAATTAACTAGAAAAACATTTAACATTTTATTTAAAGTTTAATTATCAAAATCAATACAAAGCATAATTTAATTATGTAATCTGAAGAATTAATTTAAGTAATATAAGAATTTAGAATTTGACTTAATGTTAAGATATTCCTAAAATAAATAAAAATAAATATGTCAATAGTATTTAGACTACATAACTTACTCTTTGACGGAAGATTGCATGAACAAAAAGATAAAATATAATTAGCACTATCTTTGAAGTCATGAAAATAATATTATATGAGAAAAGTTTGGAGAAGAAAAGACTTATAAATATGTCAGAATTAAAATAAAAACCATCTACACAAAGTAATCAATATTTGTGCCATAAATAAAACCACATAGTACAATAGATATGTCACAAATAAAACCATAAAGCACAAATCATTTGTTTAAATAAATCAATGTACAATGTATTTTGATTAAAAAATATAGTTGTAAGTAGATATAAAAAATAAATTAGAAGAAAATATTAATGTGTTGAGGCCTGGAAAATCACACCTAACAACAGTTAGGGATTCTCCCTAGTAAACGTTCCCAACTAGCCCGTTACTGTTTGGTATGGGGAATTCGTCCACTTTACGGTCCAGCTACCGTAGGTCAAGTAACAAAAATAAAAGGTTTTACCGGTTGTGGCTCGGTCCACAGTGTATGTTTTAGAAGATGGATATCGGTTTGTTGTTCACTGGAATCCTTCAATGATGCTGTTAATGAAGCAATATATCCCTCAAAACTTGCTACATGCACTTGGTATTGTTTTTCCTTTTCTTCTATGGTGGCCCTCTATGCCTCCAAATCAACAACTTTGCTCTGCAGCTAGCCCTTTTCTGCACTCAAAGTTTCATATGATACTTTGAGGTCATTGTTCTATTTGTTCAACCCTTGATACTCTAGTTGTAACTTCTATAGTTCTGATAGACTATTCTGAGCATCACATTCATTTTTCTCTATTGAGACTTCCAAGGCCATCTTGTGTGCCTGCATAATTTGGAATTCTATCTTTGAAGCTCTTACTTCATTTTGCATATCTTCAAATTTTCTCTTTAACTTGTCACCTTCATCCCTCTCATTTTTTAGAGTGTCCTTTAACTATGCTGCATTTTTCCTTGATTACCCAAGGTCTGTCATAAGTCTATCCACATTGTCTTCAGTGGCCTGAGTTAATGCCACCCCAGCTCTGGCTGTCAGTCATGGATCTGCATCTGTTCCATGCACCAAAGTTTTATTAGTAATCATCACACCTGATTGTCCTCCTGTTTCAACTTTTTTCTCAGTTTTCTTGACAATCCTCTTCTTCTCCTTGTCATAGAAGATGGTGCTGAAATCAGGGACCTCTTCTCCTTCTTTTTGCATAAAAGGTATCAGATTCAATCTAGAAAAAACAACCTATTCTTGGGTGCTGCCAGAAGTTGTAGCAGACTCTTGAGGGTCAGGATTGTTTTGTCCATTCCCTTAATCGGTATGCTCCTGTACTTCTTGTGTATCCATTGGGTCAGTAGTTTGCTCGTCTTTCTTAGATCCTGCTAACCTCAGACCTTCACTTTCCTTTTGTTTTTTCTTTATCTCTTCATCTTCCTTCTTCTTTCTTTCTTCCTCTTCCTTCTTTGCTGCTTCCTCTGTAGCATTCTTTCTTTCTTCTTCTTCATTCTTAAGCCAACTCTCTACCTCCTATGCTAGTCTCCTAGCATCATCTGCATGCTTCTTGGATTCCTCTTCTTCAACTTTATTTTGTGCGGTTTTTCCCTTACCGCCCACAATGGTGATCTTTTGTTTAAACCTTCTCTTCAATGCAGTCATATTCCTTGCATTTCTGAATATTTATTCATCATTGGCCCAAAAATTTGTATATTCAAAATGAACATTAGCCTCTTTGCAATGTTCTGCAACTTTCTTTTGGGAGTCATTTCTGTGGAAGTTCATCTCCCCAAAACGAAAATTCTCCAACTCTTCTACAAATTCAACAGCTCATTTAATATTTGTAGACTTATAATTTCCTATCCAAAAAGAGATAGCAGGGTGGGATGCCTTCTTATGTTCAAACAAAAATATTTCGACACCATCAAGATACACCTTCATAACTGCTTCTTTATGTACCACATAATCAGTGGCATACAGGGGCAGTAGAGAACGTTCCCTAGAGAAACCATACATTCTAATGTATATCCTCTCTTTAGTTAAATAATAAATCCCATGTTCCTCAATGACTTTGAATTCCCCCTTGGACATATAGTTGCATTCTGTCAGGAAGATTAAAGTGTACAAAGGCAATAATAAAATGTTCACATATCTCCTTATAGTGGCTATAATATTTGTGTGCCCAAAATAGTTTATATGCAGTGTACACAGGGGTTCTGTCCCTGTCTCAATTGCACCTTAAGGCTGGAAATGGCTGGGTACATAATATACAGTCCACTAAGATGGAGCTCATATAGAACTCAGACTTCTTCTGGGACACCCCTCCCAAAGTTGTAGATATGCAAGCTGAGAGGCTGTTGGAGACAATTTTTTCCCAGTTGAATATAGTCCCCTGGGTGGCCACATAGAAAATAATGGGAATCCATCGCAACTTAAAACTTTTACCATGAGCTCTCCCAAACACTCTATTTAGCATCAGTTCTATAAATCTGTAAGGAGTCCGAAGAGTGGTTGTATCATACTCTCCTGATGGTCTGGTTCGGAAGTTCTTCCTAGGTATCATCATTCTCTTCACTGTTTCAACTAGGTCCATATTTATCTCCTTCAGCCAATTTTCAGTTAAGTATACTTGAGCAGAAGGTAGGTGATATGCTAGTGAGACATAAGGAGGGTTGTATGCAATGTATCCCTGTTTGGCAGTATTCGCTAAGATCATTGTGGTCACATCTACTTTAGGACGAATCCAACTGATCACCTCTGAGCATGGGAATAATGCAGGTCTAGTGGCTACCTTCATCAGAGCAGATTTCTCGATGTTAGCATATATGGTCAGTTCCTCGAATCCTGCATCAAGCACATCCTGATTTGAAATCATCTGATATAGCTCACCCCATTTGTAGTTTGGCTCTATCCCGGTGGTAGCTTTAGTGTCTTCATAGATATATTCCACCTTAGTAATGACTTCCATATCTGGTTCTCCCTTAGCAACATGAGCCTTCTTCTTTTGTCTTTTAGACATATCTCCTTTGAAGAAGTTGCCCTGTCATAGACCAAACATGTTCTTAGGCTATTGGAGCTTTCAATTAGTGTTCTAATAATGAAGAAAAACTATATAACAACATTTACATCTTCCATATGCATTTTCAACAGATAAACTATCAGAAAATTAATGCATAATAGAAAATAACCAACAAGAAGAACTTCAACAAGCTAGGTCTGAAAATTTCTAAGTCCGTCTGTGACTAAACATGACCCTGAAAGAAATATGCATCAATTAAACTGAAATTGCATTCCAACCCTTCGCTAAAATGGACCATCCTATCTAGTAATCAAAAGCATGAAAATCAAACCCTCTGGCGTCCCATAAAAATAAGGTAAACCCACGACAACAAGAGGACCGAAAAATCCCTCCCTGGGTGGCCATAAGAAAACCCACAAAAACTGGTGTAGACAGTGTACTACTTGTCTCCACCAACCTCCTAAACCCTTAGGCCGGGATCGAGATCCCATAACTGTTCAAAACAAGCTCAAGAAAAGAAACCCCCCCATCGCAAAACTGTGAAACTCACTGATACTTCACGGCGTAAGGATACAAATTCATCAATCTATACAACTAACCACCCACGGTGCGAAAACGCAACCAGGGAAAGACCCTAGTTCCCAAAACAACTCAATACAATCAAAAGGAAAGAGAAACCATTGTTGGCCTACCTGGAAAATGAGTTGCAGTCGACGAGATGGTCCAACATTTCCACGACAGCACCCCAAATGCATGAAATCCCGACAGCTAAGCACGGATGCACAGTTTGACTCGACAGGCATAGAGAAAGCATGAGTTTTTTTACAAGGATAATAATAAAATAATAACCAACCCCAATAGATAGACCTCCGGTGAAAAATATCAGCGGGAAAAAACCTTCATCGGTGAGTGGAATAACTAAGGATCAGGCGATTAGTTCAATGAGGAGCCACAACGGCGTGCGATGGACAAACTAAGGGCTCTGCGACCAATTGAGAACATCGGCGATCGGAGTCTTGGAGGACTAATTAGTACTGCGTCAGCAGATCAACCAACTGAATGTCGGAGAGATAGCATACTACACAGCCCCAACGGCGAGAGCCATATAGCCTAAGGGTTCTGCGGCAAAATAAAACGTCGGTGAAATAAAACATTGAAACTGCAGCATCGGACATCGAAACGACTACAGCATTAGATGGTTAGTTCAATGAGGAGCCGTAATGGTGGATGTCACATGGAGTAAGGGTCCCGCAGCAATCAAAAACATCTGCGAAGATTAGAACAAATCATCGGTGAACGGAAGAACTATACGTCAGATGGTTAGTCCGTTAAGGAGCTGCAACGGCGGAAGACATAAGGACTACGGCTTCCGATCAAAGTCATAAACCATTCCAAGAGCAGAAAGAAAAAATATCGCAAAGTCAAAAGTTAAAATAATAAAACCACAGCATGGGAAAAGATAAGAGCTACCCGTCAGACCATTCATCGTTTAGCTTCCGCAACGGCAGCTGCGTAGAGAACTACGGCCTCGATTCATTGTTCAAATGAATTCCGACAGTGAAAAATGAAATTATCGACAAACTAAAACTTCAAGTTCAATTCAATCAAAAGATAGTCATTCACTTCCAAAAATGGTAAACAATTTATTTCAATTCAACCTCAAAAGATTCAAATTTCTAACAGAAGACAACAAAGTTCAACAATCCAAAACAAATCCAGGCAAGATAAAATTAAAAGGAGGGTCCAAAATATTTAGGAAATTTGGGAAATAGTTGTAGCTACAATAATTGGCGACTACTTGGTGAACCCAGATCTCTGGACAATTTCTTCCTTAAGTAATAGACTGTTTGACAATAAAACCAACATGTTGAATTCTTCTAGATGTCTGGATTTCCCAAATGGAAAATATATGTACTTTTAATCATTAATGATAATCCAATTAAAGAAAATGGAAACCAAGATTTCGAAGTCAACATACTCTTTTGAGGCCAGGAATATGAGTTTCATTTTTTACCTCTGTCTTCGGGTAGCTTCCAGCTTGGACACCACGGGATTGTAACATATGGTAAACAAAAATATTCATGTGTTCCTCATTCCCATGCCATTTTTTCCTTTTGTGCTTTTAGAGTTTTTTGCCCTTTTTGAGTCCTCTGCATGCCTTTCTTTCTGAATTATTATTCATGCTCCTCTATCCATAGTGTCCTTTTATGTGAGAGATGTATTGATTTTCAGCTCACGGACGGAGAAGAACTTTGGCAATTTTGTACTTATATGGTTCAATACTTTGTTCTAATACATATTTCTTTCTTAAGAGTTTTGACTCTTATTTTCCTTTTGGCTCTCAATTCTTGGCATGGAATCATTTATATATAATATACTTTTTACCTTGCTTCCTTTCCATGGGTCTTTTGCTATCACTCCCAAAGACAATTTTTAATGTGAGATGGGTGGAGCCTCGAAATAATATTCCAGACCTTTTGATGGTGAGTTATTATACAAGGATTAAGTAGGACTTCAATGTGTTCATAGCCATTTAGGAAAACTGCTAACTAGAAGAAATTCTTTCGAATGAAACAATAGTACACAGTCTTATAATCAAGGATTTTCGTTAATCCATAATTCTGATGCTCTCCATGCAACCAAAAGTTTTCTTCTTTTTATTGAAATCAATCAAAATCTAAACTAAAAACAAACAGAAATAGAATAAATGAAAATTAAACAACCAAATCAATTTATTTATGTACAAGATAATCAAAAAACTAAAATCAAGAAAAATAAAGTTTGGGAACTAAACCACTAACTGTTCAGTCCTCTGCCCACCCCTATAAATATGATAACTTGTAAGTTAAGGGGCTAGGCTTGACTAAAAAAAATGAAAAATACCTAACCATTATCTAATTCTACTGTACTTGAATAAAAAACTACATCTACTATTTTACAATCAATCTCATCAGCCCGTGAAAATTGAAGGAGATCGGGTTGGGTGTGTGGTGTACTGTTAGCTTCTTCTACATGGTAGTCTCCTAGTTCTAGCTCAATTAGATAATTTCCCAACACAGAACTCACTCGTTAATTTTTTTCTTCCAATTGAGTAACATTTTGCTTCATGTGGGGCTCTCTTAATATTTTAATATGGTTTGGACTTCCCTTCTGAGGCAACCACAAATGTGACCAATCTGAAGCAAAATACCCATTTAGTCTTGATGACCAGTCTCGATTCAAAATAAGTCCATATCCATTTGGTATGTCTGCTACTACAATATCAATGTACTGACATATCTTTTATTTGCAGATAAGTGAATCAGAACATCTTCCATTTCCTCAACTACTTTCACATTGTTTTTGTCTAACTGAGTAACCTGCCATGAAGTAGGTTTAGGTTGTCCATTAATATTTTTGCAAACTGCAAGTGGCATAACATTAACTGAAGACCCTGAGTCTACTAATAAATTATGCACATTATGGTTTAAAATCTCCAAATTCAGGAGGAATGGTGGGGTTTTAAACCTAGTCTTACCTCCCACGCTTGCTTCAACAATCTCTACTATAGGTTGGTTGTTAGTGGGAAGCTCCTCCTTTGGTACTTCAAATGTTTTTAACAATTCGTACCCCATCTCAGGTGCTTTGAAATTTTCTTTGGCATTATCAGATTTGTCTTCAATAGGCCTAACAGGCATGTTGATTTGTTTTGGATCTTGACTGCTAATAGTAAGTTCAGGTATTTTATCATCTGTGTTGTTCTTCTGTATTCTCTTCATATTGTCTTGAAATTTCTTAATATTTGGAATTATTGAATTGTATTTATTTAATAAACCTTGGCTCCTTATTGTCACATTTGTTTCTGATATCTCCTCATGCTTCACAGTACCTTCGTCTTCTGTATCAAAAAGTCAGACAAAGTCCCATACAACCAGAGCATCATCCTTTTGTTTTTTTGTGGATTTATTTCCCTTTTCCTCCTCATCATCAGCTTCTGTTAGTTTAGAGTCCAGTAGCTGATTCATTACTAATGTCACTGAATTGATCCATTGAGGGCAATTTTTTTCAGAATGAGGCTACTGATGAAAAGTGCAAAAGTTATCCATACATACCTTTGTTAAGTTCATTGATGCAGGACTATGTGGAGGAGGTTTATGTTGATTATTGTCCTCTCTCCTTTTATAGTAAGGCTTATAAGATTTCTAAGCTTCTTTGTCCTTTTCCAAATCTATTATTCTATTAGATAATTTTTGCATCATTTCCAACATTCCTTCAAAGTCATGTGACTGCTCCTCCTTAGGCTTAGACAGTAATAACGCTTTCTTACCAATTTTTTTTTCGCCCGACTGCTCAGGATAATCTTCTATGCTCTCTTTTTCAGCTTCTACTCTCTCAGCTTCTTCATAAGTTTCTAACAATGTAGGTTTGACTGGCATCTTAGCAAACATGGCCAATTCAGGCCGTAAAGCTGAAGTATAATATTCAATTAGAACTTTATCAGATGGTTTATCAGTTGCAGAAAAATTCTAAAGATAAGCAGCAAACCTTTGGGTGAAACTATGCACTTTCTCTTTTTTTTTCTTTCTTCAAAGTGCATAACCCTTTCATTAGAGCTGTATGAGTTTTTTGGGCTACATACTTACTTCTAAATATCCTTTCAAATGTTTCCCAGTATGGAATTGAGTTTGTAGGCAGAAAAAAATACCATGAGGCTGCTGCTCCTTTCAAGGTATGTGGGAACAATATGCAAACTACATATTCATGTTCTCCATCCCTCAGTCCTTCTATTGCCAAGTAGAAGCTTTGCAAATGATCATCTACTAAAATATTTTCACTCGGTTCCAACTTAGGCAACATTTTCTCAAAAGCCTGAGGTAAGTCATGCAAAGGGAGTGCCAGGTTTAAAGGTGACCTAACCCTCCAAGTAGGTGGTGGATTCGGTGGGTTGGGTGGCTGATTTGTGTTTACATTTTCCATGAGTCTAGGTGGAGAATGAGGTGGTGAATGAATAGGGGTTTGAACAGGTGAACCGTGAGGTGTATCTGGGCCCAATTGATTCATAGGTTGAACAAATTTCTATAAGGCTGTTTCTACCAGTTCTTAAAAATATCCAACCAACACTGCGTCTTCCAATATAGGGCGGTCTTTATTTCGATATTCTCTTATGGGTAAGACATGAATAATTGGTAATCCTCCAATCTTCTTCACATATGCCCTAGTATGTCTTCTTAGATCATTAACTACTTCGTTATCGACATAATGCATATGTTCTTTACCCTTCTCTTCAGGAATTGGATTCGAAAACAAACTACTCTCAGAACTGTCACAGGTGGAATAATCTCGAGAAAATAAGTTTCCTTGGCCAGCCATGCACTGGCCGACCTCCTTCTAGCGCAAAAAAATTTAGAGGCTTGGAAAATCGAAGGTAACAATAGTTAGGGATTCTCCCCAGTAAACGTTCTCAACTAGCCCGTTACTATTTGGTATGGGGAATCCGTCTGGTTTACGGTCTGGCTACGATAGGTCAAGTAACAAAAATAAAAGGTTTTACCGGTTGCGGCCCAGTCCACCGTGTATGTTTTTAGTTTTTGTATTTAGGTATGAGATGCAAGTGTCTATCTAAGAATGTAGATTGATAGAGAATACGAGGAGCGGTCACAATGCGATGTGCAAGTTCTTACCTCTCGTCTTAACTCTCTCACATCTAAAACACACACAACAAGAAACTAAAAATAACTATCTAAGCTATCCTTAGGGAGCAGAATTATCATTTATCAATGACTAATGTGTTTTGCGCATGCATTAAGAAAAATCACAAATAGTTGTTACTTATTTCAAAACACATGAACATTTATAGATATATGAACAACTAGATAGCTAATTGTTTATGAACAACATTCATTACTCATAGTGGAAATTTCATAGAATAAACTAGAGAGCATTCATACAAGAACATAGCTTCAAAGAGTTAGAACGATCTCACAGTTAATGGACACAAAGCTAAAAACGAAATAGTTCACATTCAACACATCCATGGCACAACATTTGAAAAGTTCCACCAAGCTTTCTCCAACAGGAAACTTGTAATTCTTATTGCAAAAGGAAATAGTTCTTCTTACAACATGTTCTCACAAATCTTGAAGGGAAAAAGTCCCCCTCTACAACTAACTCTCCTATACTTATACAAAAAGGCAAAACTTTTGGGCTGCCCCAAAGTGACTCTTGGGTTTCCCCAACATTTCAATCCAAAATTTTGTCCCGTAGTGAGTGCTCATACATAATAAAATATATTACATTTAAAACACAAATTTAATAGAGCAATTTCATGAAGAGGGCCCCACTTGATCATTGATGAACTTCTTCCACACTTGGGCCTCTGCTGCTATGCTTTCAAAATATGAAGGTTCAAGAAAACAGATGTTGATCTCATATTTTGCAGCCTGATTCCTAACCACCTCTATTCATGTTGGACTCAAACATAGCTGATCTTCAAGTAAATGGATTCTGACTGCTGAATGAGCTACTGTGTTCTTCAGAATCTGCTCATCTAAATCTTTGACCTGCTGTATCTTCTGTTCATCCTCCCGGTACCTGCTATGTAGTAGTTCTGTGAATACATCGTGCTCTGGTAATGCATCCAGTCTTTGTTCTATAGCAACTTGGCATCTGTTGTAGGTGACCAGCACCGTTCTGTAGTATTTAGTACAGGCTCCTCTCGTTTTCTTCATAGTCTTCTTGAATTCCTCCGCAGTATTTATTGCAAATTCTAATAAGTCATAATCCTGCTTTAAGCTATGTTGATCTTTAGCTGGTAAATCTTCAGGTATTTCTTCATTAGTTTCTATCCTTAGTATCCTTCTAGTCAGGACTTCCAAAATATTTTGAGACCTATCTACAAAATATGAGGTAGTTTCCAAGATTTCCTCCAACCTGCTATCTATCTGTAAGATTTTACATCTTTTTTCTTCAATAGACACCTACAGTTGGTGCATTCTTCTTCGTTGGGCTAGGACATGCTCCTTTAGAGGCTAGATATTAGTTTGTTGTTCACTGGAATCCTTCAGTGATGTTGTTAATGAAGCAATTAGTCCCTCAAAACTTGCTACCTGCACTTGGTATTATTTTTCCCTTTCTTCTATGGTGGCCCTCTGTGCCTCCAACTCAACAACTTTGCTCTGCACCTTGTCCTTTTCTGCACTCAAAGTTTCATATGATACTTTGAGGTCATTTTTCTCTATCTTCAGCCCTTGATACTCTAGCTATAACTTCTATAGTTTTTCTAGACTATTCTGAGCATCCCGTTCATTTTTATCTACTGAGACTTCCAAGTCCATCTTGTGTGCCTGCATAGTTTGGAATTCTATCTTTGAAGCCCTTACTTCATTTTGCATATCTTCAAGTTTTCTCTTTAACTTGTTACCTTCATCCCTCTCCTTTTTTAGAGTGTCCTTTAACTGTGCTGCATTTTTCCTTGATTGTTGAAGGTCTGTCATAAGTCTATCCACATTGTATTCAGTGGCCTGAGTTAATGCCACCCTAGATATAGCTGTTAGTCGTGGATCTGCATCTGTCCCATGCACCAAATTTTTATCAATAATCATCATACCTTATTGTCCTCCTGTTTCAAATTTTTTCTCATTTCTCTTGACAATCCTCTTCTTCTCCTTGTCATAGAATATGGTGTTGAAATCAGGGACCTCTTCTCCTTCTTTTTGCATAAAAGGTATCATATTCAATCCAGAAAAAAAAACATGTTCTTGGGTGCTGCCAGAAGTTGCAGCAGAATCCTGAGGGTCAGGATTGTCTTGTCCATGCCCTTGATCAGTATGATCCTGTGCTTCTTATGTATCCATTGGGTCAGTAGTTTGCTAACCTAAGACCTTCACTTTCTTTTTGTTTTTTCTTTATCTCTTCATCTTCCTTCTTCATTGTTTCTTCCTCTTCCTTCTTTGCTGCTTCCTCTGCAGCTTTCCCTTTTTCTTCTTCTTCATTCTTAAGCCAACTCTCTGCCTCCTATGCTAGTCTCCTAGCATCCTCTTCCCTCTTCTTGGCTTCCTCTTATTCATCTTTCTTTTGTGTGGTTTTTCCCTTACCACCCACAATGGTGATCTTTTGTTTAAACCTTCTCTTCAATGCAGCCATATTCCTTGCATTTCTAAATATTTCTTCATCCTTGTCCCAGAAATTTGTATATTCAAAATGGACATTAACCTCTTTGCAATGTTCTACAACCTTCTTTTGGGAGTCATTTCTATGGAAGTTCATCTTCCCAAAACAAAAATTCTCCAACTCTTGTACAAATTCAGCAACTCGTTTAATATTTGTAAACTTATAATTCCATATCCAAAAAGGGATAGCAGGGTAGGTTGCCTTCTTATGTTCAAACAAAAATCTTCCGACACCATCAAGATACACCTGCCTAACTTCTTCTGTATGTACCACATAATCAATGGCATACTGGGGTAGTAGAGAAGGTGACCTAGAGCAACCATACATTCTAATGTACATCCCCTCTTCAATCAAATAATAACTCCCATGTTCCTCAATGAATTTGAATGGCTTCTTGGACATCTAGTTGCATTCTGTCACAGGGGCTTCACTTGTTGACCAATATCGTATCATGTTAGTCATACTGTGGGTTTCAAAAGTATAAAAAAATAAACCAATATCTTGCAGGTATTTGGGGGGATGAGGGGTTTAAGGTGGGGATGGGTAGGGTGGTTTATAAGGATTGAGGCATAAAAATGGGTGGGGAGGAGGTTTTAAGTATTGGGAAGGGGTTTCAACAAAAAGAGTTTGGGTCAATACCTCTAGAAATTAAGGGTATTCTTTAATATCCCATGATCGCACATGCTATGTGACAGGTTCATTAAGTGAATTCCCCATGCATTCTATTAGGAATATTAAAGTGTACAAAGGCATAATAAAATGTTCACATATCTCCTTATAGTGGCTATAATATTTGTGTGCCCAAAATAGTTTGTATGCAGTGTACACACGGGTTCTGTCCCTGTCTCAATTGCACCTTAAGGCTGGAAATGGTTGGGTACATAATATACAGTCCACTAAAATGGAGCTCATATAGAACTCAGACTTCTTCTGGGAAATCCCTCCCAAAGCTGAAGATATGCAAGCTGAGAGGCTGTTGGAAACAATGTTTTCCCAATTGAATACAGTCCCTTGGGTGGCCACTTAGAAAATAATGGGAATCCATCCCAACTTAAAACTTTTACCATGAGCTCTCCCAAACACTCTATTTAGCATCAGTGCTATAAACCTGTAAGGAGTTTGGAGAGTGGTTGTATCATACTCTCCTGATGGTCTAGTTCAAAAGTTCTTCCCAGGTATCATCATTCTCTTCACTGTTTCAACTAGGTCCAAATTTACTCCTTCAGCCAATTTTCGGTCAAGTATACTTGAGCAGGAGGTAGGCGATATCCCAGTGAGACATAAGCAGGTATGTATGCAGTGTAGCCTTGTTTGGAAGTATTTGATAAGATCATTGTGGCAACATCTGCTTTAGGCGTAATCCAATTGATCACCTTTGAGCATGGGAACAGCTCAGGTCTAGTGGCTACCTTCATCAGAGCAGATTTCTCGATGTTGGCATATATGGTCAGTTCCTTGAATCCTGCATCATGCACATCCTGATTCAAAATCATCCAATATATCTCATCCCATTTGTATTTTGGCTCTACCGTGATGATATCTCTAGTATCTTCATATATATATTCCACTTTAGTAATGACTTCCACATCTGGTTCTCCCTCAGCAACAGGAGCCTTCTTCTTTTGTGTTTTAGACATATCTCCTTTGAAGAAGTTGCCTTGTCATAGACCAAACATGTTATTAGGCTGCTGGAGCTTTCAATCAGTGTTCTAAGAATGAAGAAAAACTGTATAAAAACATTTACCTCTTCCATATGCATTTTCAATAGATAAACTATCAGAAAATTAATGAATAATAGAAAATAACGAGCAAGAAGAACTTTAGGAAGCTAGGTCTGAAATTTTTTAAGTCCGTCTACGACTAAACATGACCCTAAAAGAAATATGCATCAATTAAACCCAAATTGCATTCCAACCCTTTTCTAAAATGAACCATCCTATCCAGTAATAAAAAACGTGAAAATCAAATCCTCCGACGTCCCATAAAAATAAGGTAAACCCACAATGACAAGAGGACCAAAAAATCCCTCCTCGGGTGGCCATAAGCAAACCCACAAAAGCTGGTGCAGAAAACGTAATGCTTGTCTGCACCAACCTCTTAAACCCTCGGGCCGAGATCGAGATTCCATAACGGTTCAAAACAAGCTCAAGAAAAGAAAACCCCCCACAGCAAAACTATGAAACCGACTGATACTTCACACCGTAAGGATACAAATTTATCAATCTATACGGCTAACCACCCACTATGGGAAAACCCAACCAGGGAAAGACCCTAGTTCCCAAAACGAATCAATACAATCAAAAGGAAAGAGAAACCATGGTTGGTGTACCTGTCAAATGAGTTGCAGTCGACGAGATGGTCCAACACTTCCACGGCAGCACCCCAAATGCACGAAATCTCGACAGCTAAGCATGGATGCACAGTTCGGCTTCACAGGGACAGAGCAAGCAAGAGTTTTTTTTACAAGGGTAATAATAAAATAATAACCAACCCCAATATATAGACCTCCGGTGAAAAATACCGGTGGGAAAAAACCTTCATCGGCGAGTGGAATAACTAAGGATTGGGTGATTAGTTCAATGAAGAGCCGCAACGGCAAGTGATGGACAAACTAAGGGCTCTGCGACCAACTGAGAACATCGACAATCGAAGGCTCGGATGACTAACTGGTACTACGTCAGCAGATCAACCAACTGAACGTCGGAGAGATAGCATATTGCGCAGCCATAATGACGAGAGCCATACAGCCTAAGGGTTCCGCGGAAAAATAAACTGTCGGCAAAATAAAACATTGAAACTACAGCATCAGACATCGAAACAACTACAGCGTCAAATGGTTAGTCTGCTAAGGAGCCGCAACGACGGAAGACATAAGGACTACGGCTTCCGGTCAAAGTCATAAACCGTTTCGAGAGCGGAAAGCAAAAATATCACAAAGTCAAAACTTAAAACAATAAAACCATGGCATCAGAAAAGATAAGAGCTAACCGTTGGAGCATTCATTGTTTAGCTTCCGCAATGGCGGCTACATAGAGAACTATGGCCTCGATTCATTGTTCAAATGACTTCTGACAGTGAAAAAGGAAATTATCGACAAACCAAAACTTCAAGTTCAATTCAATCAAAAGATAGTCATTCACTTCTGAAAATGGTAAACTATTTACCTCAATTCAACCTCAAAAGATCCAAATTTGTAACAAAGGACAACAAAGTTCAGCAATCCAAAACAAATCCAGGAAATATAAAATTAAAAGGAGGGTCCAAAATTTTTAGAAAATTTGGGAAATAGTTGCAGCTGCAACATAATGGAAGGATAAAAAAAACAAATCTTAGTCAGAAGACAAAAAATAAGCTAAAAAGAATTGAAATAAGGGAAAGACAGGTTTGGAATGTATCATTGCACCTATAGTAGCTAGGTGCTCTACAACCTAGTATGTGAAAGATGTTTGGGGGAGATTTTATTACATAGATCACTTAATTCATTTGGACTAAAAAAAAACACCTAGTTGGATCCCTCTCAGTGTTTGATAGATCCTAGTTTAAGATGGATCTATGCTCGTTACCGAAGGAGGAGTGAGACAATGACATATGGGGGAGATGTTGCCACTAAATAATGCAACACTACATTACTAGAAATAAAACATTATAATAAAAAAATAGATGCCCCCTCATAAAATAAAAATTTTAAAAAATCCATGTCATCTTTCAAAAAAGAAACTTAAACCTGAATCTATCAGGAAAGAGAGGGATCAAATTTCTTCAGTATAAGATTTTAAAAAAACAACTCAAGAAATTGGATCCCTTTCAATGGTTGATAGATAAGGAATTAAGATCAATCAATGTTCTTGGATATTTAAAATTAGAAAAAAAAAGAGACATTTTCATATATTTCAAAATTGTTTCAAAAGAAATACTTAACTCTGAATAAGAGATTGTAAACTACTCTATACAAAATGGGTGAGAGAAAGCACCAAGTGTGTAAACTACAACTCCAAATCAACAACATGGAGATAAAGAAAGATAATATATCACAAGAAAATCCACACTATGTTTTGATTTTATAGCTGAAATGTTGAGCTCATGATGAGTACATTTTATAGTTGCTTTCAACAAATTTGTTGACTTAGCCTTCTCACCCTAAGAATCTAGGGTTTACCTTGAGTACCATCCGTTGTTGTTCCTATTCTTAAATGAAAAATTGACTTAACTAATAAATTTATTTATTATTTTAGCGAGAGTGGTTGTGGAATGGATTGTCCACCCATTTTCTTTTTTTATAATTGAAATGCTGATCTCATAATGACTATGTTGTGTAATGGATTTGAGCATAGTTGTTGATTTCTTCTTATATTCTAAAATCATATTTATTGATGGGTTTATCCTTTATAATGATTATTTGTAACGGATTTAAGCATAGTTGTTGATTTGGCCTTATATATTAACGAATTTAAGGTTTCTGTTGAATACAACTCAAAAGCGAGAGTGGTTGTGGAATGAAGTAAATGTTGAGTTACTATTATTATTGAATTAGATATTTACAATTTCCACAATTTAAAAAAAAAATAATATAATACGTAGGGGATAAGCATGAATTTGGGTGGGGAGAACAAGACAACAATCATTCCTATCAACCACCTAACCTCCTTTGAATGGACAAGATCATTTTGGACATTCACATCAAATCCTTTCATTATAATTATAAATTATTTTTTATAAACATATTAAAAAATCAAGTACCAATAATACAACATATTATATATACTATAAAGATGACAAGTTTATAATGATATGAAAAGGGTTAGTGGGAGGTTTTATGGAATCAAGGGATCACCATTTTAGTAAAGAGGAGAAATGAGATATTTTAATAAAAGGAGATTTTTTTTAGATATAAAAATAATTATCTTGAAAAATCATTTTCTTAACAAAATGAAAATAGTTTTTAAAGGAGAGAAGTTAAAAAGAATTGCCATAAGCATATTTGTGTTTCATAAAAAAAAATATTTTCATTCTATTATATTAATATGAAAAAAATTACACTTGCATATCAACCTTATAGTTCACTTCCTTCATACAAATATTTCCATCGTCACATAGAAAAACTAGAAAAATAAACCTAATATAGTGAGGAAAGTAACCAGATTGTTAAAAGAAAAACCATTGTCCCTTCTAATCCGAGTTACATCAAGTCTGAAATATTTGTTCCAACTTCACAAATCAAAGTGCCATCCTTAAATTATTGAAACCTTAAGAGATGAAACTTGAGTGGCATGGCTGATTTGGATAGAGCATCAACTTTTGCATTAAAAAACATGGAAATATGCCTCAAAGAAACCACACCAAAGTAAATTCTAAGTTCATGAACTTTTTGTATCCAATGCTTTAGTAGAAACACGTGAAGATTTGATAATCCATTCAACAAATCAATTAAAACCTTGGAGTCTCCAAAGATAGTAATGTCTTAGTTACAATAAGAGAATAAAAAAGTAGGAGACCAAGTAGACTAAGAAACTTACCCTTTGTATATGAACCCAAACCTCCACCCATGCTAAGATAGAAAAAGTGATCCTTTTTTAGAAATAGTACCGTACCGTATCCAAAAAGATTAAATTTAGAGGAATCATCAAAATAACCTTCAGCACTAGAGGAAACTAGAACAAGAGGATAAATCCTCTTGTTTTCTATTTTGCTAATGGGTTTCACTAATTCCTTGAAATGGTTAATGCCCCTAATCCCACATAAAAGGGCATTGGGTTTGATATTCCGAAAGAATGCTTTATTATTAGACATCCACAGATACCATGAGATGAAAATAGGAAAAAGTTTAAATGAAGCAGATATTGAAACAAATTAGAAAAATAGCTCTCCAAAATTTCAACACCCCAATCAAAACTAAGGGCCAAAAAGTCTTTGACAACTAGCCAGACCTATTTGTGAAAAAGACATTCCAAAAAAAGGTGAAAACCAAATTATTTAATTTGTCTACAAAGGGGGCAAAAGATTGGACCTTTCCACCCCCTTTTCCTAAGATTGTGCCAACTAAAAATTATATCCTTCAGAGAGACGCCAAAAGCACTTCATTTTTTGTGGAATATTCCATTCCCACGACAGTTTGAACCACCATCTTTGCTCGGACTGACTACCATTTATGATTAAAAAATCATAGGCTAGCTTGGGTGTAATGTCCCCATTTTTTTGAATTCTAGACAAACTATAGTGTCATTTCTAGCTATGAGATTTACCCCAGCCTCTTTTAAAATTTAAATGTATGAAACCCATAGAACAACCCAAATACTAGTGAATCCAAGATATCTGACATTCAACCAATAACCCCCTTTTAAGACTGACCATTTAGGTCTTTTCAACAAGTCCAGTGTCTTCATATTAATCTAGGAAAGGTGTTCTGTAATTTATTCAAAGAGATAAGGACAATATTTGTGTCTCACAAAAAGATCAACACCGCTAATTACACTTTCACCATTTTATATGTTCCAATAGATCCCTTTGTTTAACCAATGAATAACCTTCAGGAAACTAGTCCATACTATCGAGGCTCCACTTGAATAATAAATCGAGTTTCTAATCCAAGTACCAACTGAAATATTCGTCAAATACTTTATTTCCATCACTTTACTCCACAAGCCCTGATAAAAAATACACCTCCATAAATATTTTAAACAAATAGTTGAATTAAAAATAGACAAGTTCTTGATGCCCCGACCTCCATAATGCGTTGAAGAATTCAGAGTTTCCCAAGAAGCCAAATGATATTTTCTTTCTGAATTCGATCCTTCCCATAAGAAGTGAAAAATCTTATTTCACATCGAATTTATAATGGAAACATGGATTTTTAACAAAGAACACTAATAAATAGGAATTCCATGTAGAGTAGCTTTGACTAGATTAATCCTACCTCCCAAGGATAGAAATATAAATGACGAGTTGGAGATCCTCTTTTCAGTCTTCTTAATGAGCTAGAACAAATATTTAACTCTATAACTCTTAGGTTTTAAATAAAAACCCAAGTATTTGAAGCCATTCTCCATTTGGTAAACCTTCAACTGGAATACGGTCTTCAATTTCGATAGAAAGTATGGTTATACTTTGTGAATGAAGGAGCAATATTTTTCTATGTTAACTTCCATACTTTTAGCATTGCATAAAAGGTCCAATAGAGAAAACAAAATCTTCCAAGGCTTTGATTTTGTCCAAGTCAAAGAGAATTACATCATCTACACAAATCAAGTGAGTAATAATAATATCATCTCAAAATTTGATACCTAAAAGAAATCCTTCATTACTAGTTTTGGATATCAATCTATTGAGACCTTCAATCATAAGTAAGAATAATAATGTAGGGAGGGGAAAGCCCTCACTTAGATCTATGGAACTCTTGAAAAACGAAGTAGGAGCCCCATTGATTAAAACTGAAAAAGTTAGAAGAAGAGACACATGCTAAAATCCACCTCATAAAATGCTCAGGAAAGATGATATGAAGAAGAACCAACCTCGGAAAATACTAATTGAATTTATCATAGGTATTGGATAAATCAAGTCTCGTAACCACTGAACTTTGATTTTTTGTCTTGACTGAATGCAAACACTCGAGTGGTGCCAATGGTATCAAGAATCTTCCCTTTGGTTAAAAATACAAATGGTTCATTTCTAATACACTCATAGATCTTTTGTTTCATCATGTCTGCATTAATCTTTGTAACCATTTTATAGACCAAATTGCATAATGAAATAGCCCTTAAATCAAACAAAGCCTCAAGAGAATCCTTTTCAGGAATCAAGGTAATGAATGTAGCGTTAAGAGGACCTGACATAAAACACTCCTTCCTGAAAAATATCTCCAACATCCAGGAACAACTCAAATATCCACCCATCAAGCTTGACACTTTTGTCCCTGCAAACTTTGGCAAAACCTTCTGGATTTCCTCAATCGAAATTTATTTACCAACCTCTAGTCCTTCTTCCCTAGTGAAAAAAGATAGAAAAAGTTCAAGAACCTTTAATTGATTACCAATAAGTGCTTTCTTCTGATCTTTGAATTAAAATGAGATTTTGTAGCAAATTTTATCTTCTCTTGGATACTGGTCTTGATACCATTGCCATCACAAATCTCCCAAATCGAAATTAAATTCCTGCAGAAAGAAGTACAGTTATGGAAAATTTTTGTGTTCTTATCACTAGCCTCAAGCCATATAGCTCTACTTTTGAGCCTCAAATTCTCTTCATTCTTCTCAAGAATCTTATCATGTAAACCACTTAGAAAGGATATTTTTTCTCTATCTTTAGTTGAGAAAGACCCTTCCACAGTATCTGAGGCTCCTTCATGTTGAGGCGCACAGTAGGTGAAGCATACTGAGGCACCCTTATGTTGCACTCTGCACTCAAGATCCTCACTTCCAATTCTAGAACCCCAAGAACAGATAGCCCAATCCCGAAACCACAGAAACTGAAGGCAATGTTTTGCTGTCAAAACCTTCAAGGTGCAGCTTATCTAGGAGCTTAGCTTTTGTGACAGACTTATTCTTTGTGGCGATCCTTTTATAACTATCGCTTGGGAGGCAATGAGGAGTTCGACAACCTCCATGCTTGGTTCCATAAATCTTCAGCAATCCCCACGATGGATGCCTGATATTTTATTTGCATCCTGTTCGGAGTAGGTAAGATCATCCTTGGGTATGCTGCACTTGTTGTTAGCATGGATCAAAGGAGGAAGAGCATGTCATACCTTATTCTTTCCCAGGTACTCCTAAAAAATATTCAGACAGGGAGGACATACTTCTCTCATCTCAGTTGTGGAAGGGTGATTCATCGAATGGATCGCTTGGTTGGAAAGCCAAATCTTCATCATAGCTTCAAAGATATGTTGAACAAAACGATGGTGGTGCTTCACACCGTGTGAGCCTGTATGCACTGTGGAGTGTCCTTGTGTCATGAGTTAAGCCTGGGGGGAGTATCGGGTGACATATTGTACCTCGAAACTTTTTCTCTCCCCCCAAGGCCTCCTATCCCACCTCTAACACCCGTCTACCATTTCATGCTCACCCACATCCGGGGGGAATTCTAGGCCTCTTATAAGAGATGCTAAATTGATTTTCTAATTTTTCTTGTGCAATTTTTGTTTATAAGAAGGCTATAAAGTTATATATTATATATTGTATATGTATATGCATAGTAATCAATTTTTTCCTTAATTTTTTGATTCAGAAATATGTTTGGACCATCTAGATGCAAATATCAAACCTTGGTTGGAAGGAGAAAATAAATCGAAGTTTCTTATCAAAGGTTAGTATTTATGTTGTATTTACATTTTTTTTCAAAAATGGATAGCATTTTTACATTATAAAATCATGAAAAACACATGAACAACACATGAATATTTGTAGAAAAGGTCATCTCCGGCTCTGTAATTTTATTAAAAATAGGTTGCAAATTACATAACTCAATTCTCATGGGTTCCAACCCTTTTTATTGTATTCACTAGTTCTTATACAATTGCTCAATGAGTTGAAAGAAAACAAACTGCTAAAAATAGGCATAACTTCCTTTTACCCGTGTCCTTCAACACTTATTAACTACTAACTGATTTTGAAAATAAACTAAATCCTAAATAAATAATTCTTCAACAGTAAATCCTCCATGATCTTCAATATATTCAACCATTCAATGTGTACTTATACCTTCCATATTTTTCCACTCTTTTCCATTGGTCCACGGATGGAAAATCCAAATTGAACATTTCCTTTGACAACACACACACTTCCACATGATCCCTATCTGAACAATTTTGCAAATGTGCACATGCTTCTTTGAAAGAAAAAATCATTTCAAACTCACCTTCCATCTTTTCCACAATTGTTTTGCCAGATAATGATTAGTGCATGTCAACAAAGTTTGAATGATCCAATCTACATTCAATTAATTTGTCTTCATATTCCTTTTGTGACAGCATAGAACCTTTTTCTTCCCAAAATAATGGGAGTCCCTTCTTAAATATAGGATCAAACATGTCTTTGAAAAGCTTCAACTGGTGTACCATGATATTTATCTTATCTTGAAATGTGTTTAGATGTTGATGCTTGTTTACCACTATTCTGGCCCAAATTATGATAGATATTCTGTACTTAATATTTGCAGTCTTCAACTCATCCTTTTTCAACCCATTTAAAGAGTCTATCACATTCTTAGCATAATCAATAGGTTTTCTTATTCAATGTTTCCTTCACTGTTGTCACACTCTATTTAGATGATTGAATCACAACCTCTTTGTCTAAAACATAATCAAGGTAATGTCTCAACTTGTTTGCTTCTGCTATGAGGGAATCCAAGATTATATCCTTTGATCCTTGTATGGATGAACATGTTTCATCAATTTGTCATTTTTATTCTGTAATTCTTGACACTTTGCTTCCCAGGCCTTTCTCTCTTGTTCTCTTTTCAGAGCTACACTTTCTAGATATTTGTTCTGGTTTTCAATCCAACTGGCTCCAATTATTTCAGACTAACTTGTGACATAGCATGAAAAACGGTTTGTTCACTAGACTTAGTACAAGGAGGAATAATTCTACTTTCAAGTTCTTTGTCTTCTCTTGCATCTCCTTCTCTTTCTCTTGTAGATTATTTTCTAATTCAACAGATTTAGCTTTGAGAGTCTTCTCACTCTCAACTACAAGAGACATATCTTTTTTCCATTGCTTTTCTTTTTCTGTAAATTTTAGTAGTTTGTCTTTACAATCTATTAGCTCACCATTCAAGTCTTCATTTTCCTTCTCAATCTCTGTTAGCTAATAAGCTTGTATCTGTTGAGTAGATGGGATATTCAGCTTCTTCTTTAGTAGTTGAATGACATTCTCTTTTTCATTCAATAATTTTTTTGATGCTTGACTGTTTATCTTCTTGGCTCTTAGCAGCCAATAAATCTTTCTACAACTTCTTGATTTGTGCTTGGTGGGCTCTGTTCTCCACCTTTTGATCCCATATAAGTTGATTCTCAATTTTCTCTTACTGGATTGTATCCTTGATAGTTTCAGTGTAGCATTTAACAAATCAGTATAAATAATGTCCCCAGTTTTCTTATGCAAGTTAATCATATCTGGAATGGGGATATTTTATAGGTTCATTTTCATCTCAGCAACCTTGTTCATAAATGCTATGGAAAAATTAAAATTATTTTGAGAAAAATCTCTAACAGTGACTAGAGATTTTCCTTACCTATGCATATAATTTTAGAGCTTCCTTCGAACATACATCCTTGTGATCCTTGTACTTGTCAAATAATTCTGACCTCATTTTAAACTGTGAGGTAGAATCAATTGGTGCATCAACAAAATCATACTCTTTGGCCTGAAATTCATGCCCTTTTACTTTCATCTACTTCTTTTTCTTTCCCTTGATGTCTGGGACTTGGACAAGCTGTCTTTCTTTTTCAATTTTCTGTTTTATTGGTGTTCTAGCTGTGTCTTCCTCCTCTGTGTCCATAGCATCAGAGAAGTCCCTTTTGTTGGTTCTCTTAGTTAAACTGGATATGGGTGTAACTTTCTCAGCTATTCAAACCAAGTTGGAAGTGCTAGGTTGTGGTGCGGTTACTTCCCTTATAGAGGAGGTGGAGTCTTATTTCATATCAACATCCCCTTAAGTTTTATGGGGCTAATCCAACTAGTTTGTAGTCTTAGGTAGACCTACAACTTTAAAGTGTTCAAAAATCTTGTTCTTATTAACTTGTCTTTTGATAGAGGTAATATGATGGTGATCATAATTTATACCAGTTTCAGTTGGAAACACCATTTCTCTTAGTAGGATTTCAATAATTGGAAGGACCAATTTCTTCTTAATGATAAGTGGGCCTATATCCCATGTGAATTTGATCTCTAAAAACTTATTAAAATTCCTAAAATGCTGATTCTCCACTATTAATTTCTATCTAATTAGTTCCAAAGAAAATACTCTAGGAGTAAAAAATGCAGGTTGTATATAAGGTTGATGAGCAAACCCATATAACCTTATTACTATACCTTGTTAAAGAAGAAACCAGTCTCCAATTCTCTTTTCGGGAGAGAACTGCAAAATTTCTTTCATCTGTGGCAAAACTCTGGGTATTTTTTTCTGAAAGAAAGCACTGTAAACATCTGACATAACAAAATTTAAGAACTTGTTGTAATCCATGTTCATTTCTTCTGTGAGTACAATTTCAGGGAGCTATAGGTTTTCTTCATTTAATGACAAAAACATCTTGAGCAAATAATATTGGAATCTAAAACTTATTCTTTTGTGGAAATCCACTAGTTGAGAATGAATATTCTAAGCTACGAATTCATAAAATTTAAGGCAAGAATATTTTACTGGCCGAGTAGACTGGTCAGATTCAACTTGACAAGTGCTAAGGGTAAAAAATAAGCTCATTAAGGGTTCAGTAACATATTTGTCTATATCCAACCCTAAAACTTAGCTCATAAGGGTTATGACACATTGATTTTCTTCATTAAAAAGGTTAGCATCAACAGGCAATGGTTGGTTCTGTAACTGGACATCAAGTTTAAAGCAAATATTGAAGAAATCCTTCTTCTTTTTGAGTGTAGATTCTCTAAATTACTATACTATGGATTCTTGGTTATACTCTTTGGACTTTTGGGCGAACTCAACAAGAACTAAGAGGGTATTTATAATAACAAGAGGACTAACTAGACATAGGATTTTTGACTTGGGTGTATCCATAATTACCCTCTCGGAGGAGGAGTAATTAGTGGCACACCAGCAGGGTATTTTTTGAGGATTCTAATATTATATCTAAGTATAGTATTCTAGGCAATTTTTTTGGATTAAAAAAACATGTTTATAGATTGGTAGGCAAATATTAAATATGAAACATAAAATTAACACTGAAATGTGTAAATTTTGGCAAATATTATAATAAAAAAAACATATTTTATGTAAATATAGACGATATTAGACACTAAAAATGATCAAATAGCAATTTTTTTAAAACCCAAAAAATAGCCAATTGGTGAAATTTCGCCCCTAAAACTTACGCTGCACACCATTCAACAAATTCGAGAAAACTTAGGGTTTGGTATGTAGATAAATAATGAAAATAAGACCTATAAACACTGTGAATCTCTATCCCCTGGTCCTTAAGAAGTTTTAATTTGTTTTTAACAGCTTCTATAGGTCCATTTAACAGTATGGTATCAAATATTTCTAAATCTTTGTCTTCAAATAACTCCTCAATCTTTTGATACTGTAGCTTCATGGCTTCTACCTCCTCTACCTAAGTCATTTAAATACTTGTTCAATGAAGACAAGAATCCTACCTGGTCTGTTGACAAGTGGCCCAAGGATTTTGTCTAAGCTGGCCACTTCTGCACAATCCTTCGCTTTCGCTTTCCAATGCAAAAAATAAACAAATGATCTAATTCCACGTTCACATACTTTTATATTATTTTTCTCTTCATATAATTCTTGCATCTGTCCTAGTGGAAATAGTTCCTAATCATCAATCGTGTATGCTACATCTTGTGTCGTCGATCTCTCCTTGTTTAACTCCCCTTTCTCCAGTCTTTGCTATACTTCCTCCCTTGTTCTTTATGCAAATATCAGTTGCGTATTGAATTATAGCCACATATTTATCTTCTAGTTGATCTTGACCATTGATTACTTTTACCTATTACTCACCTCTTTTTCCCAGCTTTAATCTCCTTAATAACATTGCAATTTCCTTGTTTGGAATGAATATCCACGTTTGATCTAAAAGCAAATCAATATAATCCGTTGACTTATGCCTTATCTACCCAATTCATCTAGTTTTCCCTTAAACTCTGAGTGTTCCTGTTTAACAAGTGGAATGGTTCCACCCCATAGATCTATATCAAATCAAATATACAACTTTTATTTCTTATATATTTTAACTCCATTCCTCAATCTCAACAAATTCATTCTTCCTCGCACCTTGAACCAACGGAATAAGTCTTGGCCGTTGATCTGGAATATGCTTTCGTTGGGACCGCTAAATGGTGGGGCGTCAGTGAAATTTATGTTAACCATTAATCTAGATTAGATTTTGATCTAAGCCATTGGATTTTGAGGTTCCTACATGATTCCGCATACTTCCAACATAAATTTCTTCACGCTAGTTGACACAGGGAAATTTATTAGGACCATAGATCGAAAACTCGCTCAAATATCCACCGTTCAACATAGCCTAGCTTAACAAATTCCATAGATTTGAAAATTTTGATTGTCCTTGCATGTTGTATCAGTGGAATTGATAACCGTCATAGATCCATTTCTCCTCCATATCTTTACCGTTGAAATGTGCGGGCTCTAAGAAATTCCGTTGATTTTGAAACTTAGTTACCTTGTGCAAGTTCTAGAAGAGGAATCCACCTCCACTGTGGATCTCTTTCGTCCATGAATCCTCACTGTTGAAAAATGCGGTGCCTACAAAATTCCGTTGATCAAATTTTTTTGTTTCTCCTGGCATGTTCTATTAGCAGAACTTTCAATGACCGTAGATCTTCCTCTGGCTATTGACCTGACAGTTGATTGTGTCTATAGGTTAACGCCATTACGCCAGCCATAACAATTATTTCAAAAGAGCATCTTACCTCTGCTGAATTATTTAGAACCTTTGATCTTTATTGTTGTATATCTACACCCTTCATTGTTTCCAAAATATAACATTGGAGTGGATTGTTCACAAGCAATTTATTTCCAAGGTCATACCTTAGGATTTTTCAAGTGTTTTTCATTTTATACCAAGGAATAGACCCTTCAGAACCTTCATAACCTACTCTACACTCCTCTATCTCATATGATATAAAAAATTTCAACCTTATCCATCATTTTCACTATCCAAGCCCCATCCAACCTCTTGTCCCAAAAATGGTGCTAATGCCTGTTAAATTGATTTTCTAATTTTTGTTGTGAAATTTTTTTTTATAAGCAATCTATAAATTATATATTCAATACTGTATATGTATATGTAGAGTAATCATTTTTTCCTTAATTGTTTTATGCAGAAATATGTCTGGACTCTTTGGATGCAAATATGAAACCTCGGTTGGAAGGAGAAAAGAAATCAAAGGTTATTACAAAAAAATAGTATTTATGTTGTATTTACATTACGATTACATAACTACTATGTTTTTTCACTCTTGCTTTGGATTTAAGAGATATCATGTGTAATATTTGTAGGCCATTTGGGTTTCCTTACATGTTTACAGGTTTATGCTTTTTATAAATTTGAACATGTTTAACACAGACCCTGATCCGTTTCCATGTAAAGTGCAAAGGTCATTTCCACCAGAGGTTGTGGAAGAGGCTTTTAGAATATTTACTGAAGATGATGTTGAACGAGTAAAGAGATGACAAATGAAGAAACAATTTTCTACAAGCCGAAGAAAGTTACAACAATTATATAGAATTGAAAAAAATCATTGTTGGAGTTAGGATGATGATGATCAGATCCAACCTAATCATAGGGAAATACCTTATCAACATCGAGGCAATTCAACTCTGCATTTTGTTAAGGGAAAGAACCAAATTTTGATACAATTTCTTTTCTTAAAGGAGATACTGGTTCAGAAGAATTCATTATCTGCAAAGTTATAGATTCGTCACATTCAAGAAAGCTAGAGTTGACATGCTTGGATTGTTGTGGAGATGATCCAATTCTTTACACTGTTAATACCAATGACACATGGACAAAATCAATGGACGATGTTATGCGTGTTGAGATGGTGTATCCACATGAAAGTGGAAAGCTTATGGTACACCATCCTTCACTTTGTGAAATAAAATCACAATTATCTTCAAGTGGGTCATATGAAAATCATAAAAAATATTCCAATGCAGTGATCAAGCAAGGTTTTTATATGGGGTCTTCTTAAGATGTGACTCCATTATTGACTCAAAATGGTCGTTTTGTGAATATTGGTATAAAGAAATTCATTCAAATGGATGGGTTATTGGTGCACAACACAAATCCATTCGATTTTACCATTAAGGTGGGCATGTATGTTCATATTTGTTATGACAAATTTCCTGGATAATCTGAATATAAGTCATTGAAGATTCCATATCGTGTAGAAGTTTTGGATTGTTTAGTATATGTTTCCACCAGTAGAACATTTTGTTGGGTAAGAATATTTGAAAATCATGTAGACGTTTTTGGTAGAAAACAAGGTCTTTTGTTACCAATTGAAATCACATATGGTGAGTATACATATGTATATTTTAATATATTTTTTTTCAACTGATAAATATAATAATTCTTTATAGTATATAATGTTATATCTTGTTTTGTTGTAGGCATTGTTGATGTTTTCTTTACTATGAGCTCTATTAAGAGGTGGGGCATGAGTTCTCGAAAAGGGGAATCTCTTTTTTGTTTCATGGTTGTTAAGAATGATGATAAGCACACAACTTTTCAACTTCTCGCATTAAAAGGTGACAGTGAATTTGTGGCTGCTATATTAGCTTCCTCTATAGAATGTGGAACACAAAATGCATTGCCATCGTATTTTGGAGTATTTCATCCCAATCGAGTGCATCGTCAAAATATTTATCTTCTTTCCTACAAAGTTTTCAATCACATAAGGTCTCGAAACATTATCTGTAGTGAATCTTATGTGGAAATTTCTTATTTAGATTAAAGTTTCATGGTTATTTTTGAACTAATTGCATTGCATTTTGTACCTCCTGGGATTGTAAAGAAGAATAATTCACTAGAGTTCATCATAGAAGGCTATGAGAATCTTAAGAAGGCAGTTTTCTATACATGGCCAACCTTTCCTATTTTTCAGCAATACCACCTTCTACTTAAATTTTATCATAATCATTTAATTTGTTATCATAATCATCTAATTTTTTATCATCAAAATCATGCAATAATCTATTGATCCTCAATAATTCTTGTTTCTTAAAACAATACAACTATATTTATTTTTTTTATGTTTTTCAAACAATACTATCAAATTTAAGTTTTATGTATTTTTAAACAATACATCATATTTAACTTTTATATTTTAAAAATAAAATAAAAATAAATCAATTATTTTTTAATAATTATGTTTTATCTAAACTATTTACTCTTTTGAAACTTCCCAATGATACCATATCTACTCATTTTCTCAATCCTTTTTAATCTATATGAATATTTATTTGTCAAGAATCCCTAACAGTTTTACAATTTTTTTTCTTTTACACTTTTACTCTCTTGAAACTTTAAAGTAATACCATATATTTTATCATTTTCTTAATATTTTTTTATGTATATAAATATTTTCCAAGCTTCTCAAAAAAATTTACAAATTTATTCTTCACTTTTACTGTGTTGAAACTTCAAAGTGATATCATACCTTCTCATTTTTCCAATCCTTTTTACAATATGAAACAGTTTCACAATTTTATTCTTCACTTCTGCTTTTATCCTTTTTCATGTTCTTATTAAAAAAATAAAGTACCTTTCTTTTTCACTTTTGCTTTTATCCTTTTTCATGTTCTTATTAAAAAAAAAGTAACTTTCTTTTTCCAGGTTAATTAATAAAGTAACCTTCTCATTAAAAAAAGTAACTTGACCTTCTTTTTCAAGGTTAAATGTTTGATGAAAAGAGTTCATAATCAGATTAAAAATATATTATTAATCTTTGGAAATATAAACTAGAAATTGATAATATATTTTTGATCCGTGTGTAAGTGTAGGTTAATCTCATTAAGTTACCGAAATTACCAAGGGAAAGCAGCAAGTTTTCTAAGGGCAGGCAGTGTAATTTCTGAATGTCCAAAACTAGCAGCCATCAATTTTTTTAAAAACTTATATGCGATGTTAAATTCCCCAAATTCCAGGACACCTCAATATATATGTTGCAGCTTCTTAAAGCTTTTCACGGAGTCTAGCAATGATATCATTGCTATATGGAGTCTCGAAGGATGGGAGATGAAAAAAATATTCTAAAATTGGTGGTTGATTAGTCTGTCTCATTATATCTTTTCCATATTTTTTATGGTCATTCAAGCAACACATATGTTCAGCTGTTTGTTCAGGATTTAACAAGAGTTCCTCAATTGAACCATGTAAAGCAGTAAGGCGACGTTGTTTTTCTGTATAAGGAAAATAAATCTGCATGTAGGAGGAACCGTGTTGAATTTGGGATCGAAAAAACCAATTCCATTAACCACACGGTAGAGACCAGGAAGGGTGAAAACAGAGTGGCTTTTGTACTGACAAATAGTATCCTTGCTTCCTGCAATCTCTTGATAATGAAATATGCAGTATTCATTGCAACCATATCGGCAGTAAACTGACAAGAGAAATGATATTTCTCTTCAATATGGGTATTTCATTTTCTCTAAGTTGCACTAAGTGATTGTTTGTTATGTTCAATCAAAGATGCAAACAAATTTCCATCACTGTAATTGTCAATAATCAGATCAAGTTAACCTTTTAGCTCTGTCATATCCTCTGCAAATTTTTCTAAGGAAGCACATCAAATTGAGAAACCCAGTGATGCAAAACTCATTTTTCTGTTTTGAAGGGCACCCTGAGTATCCTTCAATGTTGTGTTCCACTATTTTTTTCAATTCGTTGATTGCAGGTTGTCTCGTGGCCCTCGGGAATCAACCAAGTCACCACAATAATCTCAGGTGTAATTTCCAATCCTTGTTGTTTTATTTTCAGCAACATTTCACACTCCAAGGCACCAACTTGATCAAGTATATACACAACCTGTCCACTAGTGTCAGGCATTCCTAAAACATTCTCTTCACTTAAAATTTGGAGGCAGAGTTTACGATCAAGATGAAGTCATCCATCACAGACCTCTTTGTATATCTCAGACAAGTGATGCAGCTCTTCAGCATTTTCTATGGATTTCTACATCCAATAATTATGAAGCCTGATCCTTGATTTTTTTGACTAACAAACATAAAACTCCACCGAATATTTGGTCTAGAAATATATGTACTGAAAAAGAATTATTAGCGGGAGGTGCTAGTACAACTTCATCATCGGCAAACGGAATACCATTAAATTCACCATGATTATAAGCAGTAGCAGGAAAAACGTCAGAATTTCCACAGTTCCTTTCTCTGTTGCTTCAGAGTAAAACATAGCCAACAACATCCGGTCCACTGTCATCCATATATTTCAAAATGTAATGAATCAACACCCATGACATCAAAACCCCTCATCCAAGCAATCTCCAACCATTTTTGCAGTGATGGAATATCTAGGACAAATCTTGAACCTCCAAATAACATTTCCTTTGCACCATATGTTTATTTTAAGAGATGGGAGCTTAACATTTGAATATTTCGCCATCCACAGCCCCATCTCGAGTCTTTTGAGTTGATACTCTGAAAATGATCAATATGGCATGAAATTGCAGTGAATGTATGGTTGCGTTCATTTTCCAAACGTTTCCTTAGTAGAGTATCAAACCTTCTTCAATCTTGTAAAATAAATTTTTAATTTGGCAACTAACTAGAAGAGATACTTGATCATGAATATGCTCCCATTCCAATATCTCATAAAGGCCTTTTTGTCATGAAGTAGTCTTATTAGATGGAGCAATGTCACTTGAACATCTAGCATTATCTTCACCTTTGGATTATGGAGCAGTACTATTGCTCTTCGAGGTGTAACTTAGAGCCAACGGTCGGCTCTCTAATAGGAACAAACCCCATAATCTCATCAAAACTCCAGAATCTGATCAGCTTCATGATTGTTCGGTAAACGTGCACAAAAACCTAACCTCGACAAGATGGTAGCATGCATGCATTTGAATGATAAAATGCACTTCCAGCTTGTGTTAAACATAGGCAACATATCATTAACCCTAACTTTGCATGTCATAATATGAAAAAGACATTTATTAATCTATAGGAGCTTTAAGTTTTAAAACTAAAATATTTGTAAATTCATAAGACATTTTGAAATAAAATTGAAGGAGCCAAAATTTAGAAGAATAAGAAAACTAACATGGGATAAAAATGTCAAAGGTAGAAAAATAGGCCCCCGAAAGATAGCTAACAGACCTAGGACAAATACTAGCTCCATCTGGGGGATGCCATTTTCCTGTGATTTACCAAGAACTATAGACCAAGTGCCTTTTGATTTATGTCAACCAGAATTCCTAACTGGTACTAATCCACTGGGCTATGGAGTCATTTAGCAAATATTTGCGACATTTTCAAACTCTGAACACACACCTATGAAATGACAAAAAACTGCTGCAAGCCAACATACTGAAAAGAATATACATGCTCATATGGCGAGCTTATTCTTCCACTTAGTCCCACTTCTAATCGGTAGAAACAACCTAATCATGTGTAATCATATTTCTAGTGAAATCATGATAGCATCCAACCGATTGTAACAACTTCTTGCATGTAGATAGAAATCAAAGAAGAATTTAACATGTGAAACAGAAAATTAATTTGCAAAGCATATTCTACTTTGATTCCAAATTCTAGAAGGCTGAAATTTTTTATAACCATGAGTGCATGTAAATAGCCACTGGGTCCCGCCAATTGTGCTGTTGATGTAAAAGAGAAGGATTCCTCCATATATTTCCTGCCCCATAAAAGATATCATACCTCTTTTCTTGAAATGTTGTAAATGAAGAAGTATAAAACAAAACATTGATGCCCTTATCTTAAGCTATAATAACCTAATTTTGTTTAGTGTCTCCTCCAAAAACAAAATATACAATCCTATTGATTTTAGGAGACTGTTGTTCAACAACTAGTAAAGAAGAAAAATGTATAAGCTACTCTTCTAACTCCTTTCCATATCTTTCATTGCTTTTCAAAACATCTGAATCATATTTTCCATACACTGCTTTGCTATTGAAAAAATCCATAGGTATTGTTTCAAAAGACTGTTGCTCTAAATTATTTAGAAACATATCATAAATGGGCTGACCTACATAAATGTCAAAATGATATTGAACACAGATAACTTGAAAAACATCTCCAATATTTTTATGATTAAAAATATGTTGAAAATTGTCTTGAACAATGGGATGATCGTCAAATAATTTGGGAAGAACAATTTCATCCTTTGAAATAGAATCAATGGCATCTTTAATTCCACTTTCATCAACACCAACTTTAACATTTTCCTGCAAATATTCATCAACAGTATGATTTTCAATGTTTTCTTCAATAGATGGTTGAGCTTCACAAGGTTTTTCAACAATAAACTCTTCATGATAATGATGTCTTGAATCCGGAAAACTGTCAAATGTCTCGTGGACTTCTTTTTCTTAAAATATTTCATCATTAAGACTATTGATCATTATTACTAAGAGATTTCTTGTACTTAAATTGCTCACAACAGTCCTCTAAAAGGAGATCAACAGAATAAATCCTCTTACAATAGACATAAAAGAAAACATGGAAATATTTTATTGATAAAATGCTAGAGATAGGAAGAGATCGTTACAACTATTTGGCATCTCCTTCCAAGGAATACATGAACATTTTCAACAATACATCCTTATGATGAATATCGAGTTCGTCCATGTATTGATGAAACTCAATCAATTGTTGTGCCAAATGATCATGATCATCTCCTCTAAATATTGGAAGGAAGTCTCCCCATTAATCCATAGTAGGTACATTATTTGGAAAATATGGAACAATTGAAAAATTGAAAGGAGCAAACCTTGCAGCCACAATGGCTTCCATGGTTTTTGACATTCTAAACTGGTGGAGTCGCCAACAGATCCTTCCTCCATGAAGTCATCGGTGAAAATATTGTAGTCTAAAGCGTGTAACCAACCCTTTTTCACCGTCAAAGACTGGATCTGGTCGTTGTCAATATTTAACCAAGGAAGAAATTATATGATTCCTCCCCAGTATGGTCGCCAAAATATGATTATCCTAAAGTCTGGTAACTAGACTAAAGGGTAGCAGTGTTTAGGCACCTCGAAAATCAAAGACTGTTTTTGTGGTTTTATGGATAACAACATAAAAGTCAAGAGTATAAATACAAGTACAGAGAAACAAATATCTGAAAAACTTCAGATAATACATGCATAAGGGCAATATTTTACAAAAGGAATGACATGTGCTTTTTAGGATCCGAGAGATAGGTTTCAAAGCATATAAATACAAGGAGTAAACAAATAATTCATCACTGCATCATATGTAAAAGTATAGGTGGTCAAAATAACATTTCAAACATCATTTAGGAATAAACATTCATGCCAAGATAGGCATCTATATACAAAAAATCTATATAAACAAATATGTAAACAAGGGTTCAAACAAAATCACATTATATCCACACAATATCAAGTTTAAAACCTAGCTCCAAATAAATAATAAGTCATTCATAAAGCAAAGAAGTTCTTGCATAGATAAAGTATTGCAGAACCATACAAGCTCCAAGCATAAAAAAGTATATATATAGACCAAACTAAATAAAACTCCTTCTAACACTCAAGCATTAACATCTAACAATAGAATTATGTTTTGATTAGGTTTGTAAATAGAGTTAGGAGAGCAGATAATCGAATCCTTCAAATCTGAAATTGCTAGATGTTACTTTGCTATTTGTTTCTTGTTGACCTTAAAATATGGAGATGATCATGACTACCACATAATCTAGAATTGTCCATTCAACAGAAATCAACCCTAATGTACTCAGATTGCCCTTTTGAAGAAAATCCAGCTCTAGGCGCATTCTTTGTTCGATGCTACAACCTTTACTTATGAGATGTTGGTAGTGAGATCTCCAATTTGTATTTGGTTGCCAATTCTTATTCTACAATCGCAGGATGTAGCTGAATGTCATCACCAAGGAGAATGATATGTTGTGTGAAGAAGCCAATGCATGGAAAAACATGTTCCTCCAACACCTCAGCAGCCTCCACTTCTTTGTCATTGGACTTCAATAGGGAAAAATTACCAGCAACCACAACAAGGCTAACTAGCTCCCTCAAGTGGTTGTTCTTTGCAAACCATTCGACAAGACCATTAATATTTTTCAGCCGGTCGAGTCTTGCCATAGAAAAGATAATTAGGCTTTTTATGGTCATTCAAGGCACACATATGTTCAGTTGTCTATTGTGGATTGAACAAGAGTTCCTCAATTGAACCATGTAAAGCAGTAAGGCGACATTTTTTTTTTGTATAAGGAAAATAAATCTGCATGTTTGCTCTAGGAGAAACGATGTTGAATTTGGGATCAAAAACATCAATTCCATTAACCACACGGTAGAGACCGGGAAGGGTGAAAACAAAGTGGCTTTCATACTATCCAACGATATCCTTGCTTCCTACAATCTCTTGATATGTGTTGGTGGTGATAATGAAATCTACAGTATTCATTGCAATCATATGAGTCGTAAACTGACAAGAGAAATGATATATCTCTTCCAAGTTTTTCCAATATTTGTCTGAATCTGGGTATTTGGTATTCTCCAAAGCATGGGATATGTTGCACTAAGTGATTCCTTGTTTACATGAAATCAAAGATGAAACAAAATTTCCATCACTATAATTTCCAATGATTAGATCAGGTTGACCTTTTAGCTTTGCCGCATCCTCTGCAAATTTTTCTAAGGCCACACATCAAATCGAGAAACCCAGTGATGCAAAACTCATTTTTCTATTCTCAAGGGCACCCGGAGTATCAGTTAATGTTGTGTTCCACTAATTTTTTCAATTGGTTGATTGGAAGTTGTCTAGTGGGCCTCAGTTTGTCTAGTGGGACTGATGATTCAACTGAGTCACCACAATAATCTCAGGTGTAATGTCCAATCCTTGTTTTATTTATTTATTTTCAGCAACATTTCACTCTCTAAGGAACCAACTTGATCAAGTATATAAACAACCTACCCCACCAGTGTCTCGCATTCCTAAAACATTTGCTTCACTTAAAATTTGGAGCCATATTTTATGATCAAGCTAGACTCACCCATCATAGACCTCTTTGTATATCTCAGACAAGTTATGCATCTCTTCAACATTTTCTATGTCTTTCTGCAACCGTTAATTATGAAGCCTGATCCTTGATTTTTTTGAGTGATAGCCATAAATCCTCGACCCCCAAATATTTGGTCTAGAAATATATCTGCTAAATAATATTTATTAGTTTGAGTTGCTAGTACAAATTCATCATCGGCAACATGAATACCATTAAATTCACCATGATTATCAGCAGTAGCAAGAATAACATCATAATTTCCACAGTTCCTTTCTCTGTTGCTTAAGAAAAAAATAGAGCCAACAACATCCGGTCCACTATCATTCATATATTTCAAAATCTAATGAATCAGCACCCATGACATCAAAACCCCTCGTCCAAGCAATCTCCAACCATTTTTTTAATGATGGAATATCTGGGACAAATCTCGAACCTCCAAATAACATTTCCTTCGCACCATATGTTTATTTTAAGAGATGTGAGCTTAACATTTGAATATTTTTCCATCCACATCCCCATCACAAGTATTTTGAGCTCATACTTTGAAAATGATCAATATGGCCTGAAATTGGAGTGAATGTAAGGCCCCGTTCATTTTCCAAACACTTCCTCAGTAGAGTCATCAAACCTTCTTCAATCCTGTAAACGATATTTTTAATTTGGCAACTAACTAGAACAAATACTTGATCATGAATATGATCCCCTTCCAATATCTCATAAAGGCCTTTTTGTCCTGAAGTAGTCTTATTAGATGGAGCAATATAACTTGAACATCTAGCATTATCTTCACCTTCGGATTATGGAGCAGTACTATTGCTCTTCCATGTGTAACTTAGAGCCAACGGTTGGCTCTCTAATAGGGACAAACCCCAAAATCTGATCAACTTCTTGATTGTTTGGTAACCCTGCACAAAAGCCTAATTTCAACAAGCTGGCATCGTACATGCATTTGAATGATAAGATGCAGTGCCAACTCATGTTAAACATAGGCAATATATCATTAACCTTAACTTTGCATTTCATAATATGAAAAGACATTTATTAATCTATAGGAGCTTTAAGTTTTAAAACTAAAATATTTGTAAATGCATAAAACATTTTGAGATAAAATCAAAGCAGCCCAAATTTAGGAGAATAAGAAAATTATCCAAGGATAAAAATGTCTAAGGTAGAAAAATAGGCTTAGGAAAGATCGCTAACTGACCTAGAACAAACAACTACATATTTGAATTCACAAGTTGAAACACATTTCTTTGCATAGCATAAGTGTGATATTACAAAATAGTGTATAGAGGTTCACAAAATATTGAGGTTTGGCACTGGAACACATTATGGAAAATGCGATTTTCAATGGCACGGTTGATTATTCAAATTTCAAATGGTATGGCGCTAGGTTTGGTGAATGATATCTAATCATGTACGGGTGTTGTCTAATCCACCACTACTACATTAACGCTAGACGGTGAGAGGTAGGATGTTGTCCTGATGTGTTCAACGTTGCTCAAAAATGAGCAGTTGAAAGTAAATGATGGTGGGTCTTCGAGCACGAGGAGGAATCTATCGAGCGACGGTGGGGAAAACTCATAGCTCAGTTAGACTTCTCCAAATAATATAAGCAAATATTAATGAAGACACTTATGTCGACCACTCTGTCTTAAAAACTAGCTTCTACTCGATAAAATGTTTATAGATTATGTGTGCCTTTCACTTCACCTTTAAAGTTTACTAAAGTAATTATGGAGAGAATGTGTGGCTAAATGGATTTATATATTAAAGAATGTAATAACTATCCACATAAAAACTTAACTTCAGAAATTTAATTCCACTAGTTTACATATGGAATATTTAAACTCTTCAACCTTATTCAACCTTGTTAATATTTCGAGGAAGTACGCTAACAAAATAAAAGAATCAACAAGTAATTAATATTTCTAACAAGTAGCAGAAAAAAATCCTGCAACCATTTGCCCTTAAACTGTTCAAACCTCATGCTTCATGTGTTTGAGCCATTACGAGCTCGGCTTCTTCGAAGCGCACTCTCAACTTGACCAACACCTAAAGCCTATGACATTGCTGATGTGACCATGGGTGTTGGTTTCTGCTAGTTGGGTGCACACTTCTTTGTTTAAATTCCATCTTCAATATTGTGGGTAATCGATATTTTGAAGTGGTGGAGTATTGAGCATAATTGATGCTGCTTGGATTCGACTTCTCATGCGACCTTTCCCACTAGGTCAACCGAATTGTATTTTAACTCACCTCCCCTCCATTTCCTTATGTTAGAATCCAAGAAGGAAGGAATTTGTGCGGAAATCTATTCCAGGAAATCCACACTAAATTTGAGTGCTTGGGGAAAATCGATATGTTTTTAAACATTCACCTTCGACTCTCACTATATGGAAACAACTTCATCAGAATGAAGGCTAAAAAATAGATTGATTAGATAATTTCTCATATCAACAAAGTAAATAAAGTAATTGCCCAGCTCCACTGGGTCTTCCAACCATCGTCCAATGCTTCTTTGAACCATGTTAATCCCATGCACTGAAAACAAATCTAAAAACTATTCGAAGCAAGAATTGTATTTTACAAACACTTAAATAATTCACAATATGGAAGATACATTTTTCTAAGCATAAATGTGAAAACACTACTTTTTATCCTAAAGTCTGCTAACTAGACTATAGGGTAGCATTGTTTAGGCACGTTGAAAATCAAACACTATTTTTGTGGTTTTATGGATAACAATATAAAAGTCAAGAGTATAAAGACAGGTACAGAGAAACAAAGATCTGAAAACTTTAGATAATACATGCATAAGGACAATATTTTACAAAAGGAATCACAGGTGCTTTTTAGGATCAAGGAGATAGGTTTCAAAGCATATACAAGGAGTAACCAAACAGTTCATCACTGCATCATATGTAAAAGTATAGGTGCCCAAAATAACATTTCAAACATCACTTAAGAATAAACTTTTACAAAACATCTATATAAAAAATGTAGACAAGGGTTCAAATAGAACGAGAGAATATCCACACAATATCAAGTTTAAAACCTAGCTCCAAATAGATAATAAGCCATTCATAAAGCAAAAAAATTCTTACAGAGATAAACTATTGCGGAACTATGCAAGCTCCAAGCATATTTGACCCTCATGTGTCTCCCCCTCTACCAAACATAAAAAAGTATAAATATAGACCAAACTAAATAAAAATCCTTCTAACACTCAGACACTAACATCTAACAATAGAATTCTATTTTGATTAGGTTTGTAAATAGAATTAGGAGAGCAGTTAATCAAATCCTTGAAATTTGAAATTGCTAGATATTACTTTGCTATTTGCTACTTATTGAACTTAAAATCTGGAGATGATCATGACTACCACATAATCTGGAACTGTCCTTTCAATGGAAATCAACCCTAATGTACTCAGATTTCCCTTTTGAAGAAAATCCAGCTCCAGACACATTCTTCCTTTGATGCTACATCCTTTACTTCTGGGATGTTGGTAGTGAGATCTCCAATTTGTATTTGGTGGCTAATTCGTATTTTGCAACAAAAGGATGCAGCTGAATGTGATCGCCAAGAAGAATGAGATGTTGTGTGAAGGACACAATGCATGGAAAAACATGTTCCTCTAACAACTCGACATCCTTCTCTTCTCTGTCATTGGACCTCAATGGGTCAAAATCACCAACAACCACAACAAGGTTAACTACCTCCCTCAAGTGTTTGTTCTTTGCAAATCATTCAACCAGACTTGTAATATTTTTCACCTGGTCGAGTTTGGCCATACAAAAGATAATGGGTTTTTTATGGTCATTCAAGGCACACATATTTTTAGCTGTCTGTGTTAGGTTTTTATTATATAAGCTAGCATTATGATCTTAGGATATTTTCACTGAGAGAATAACAAGCACAACAATAAAACATAGGCACATCACAAGAGACAAGAGACACAAAGAGTTTTCCTCGGGGAAACCATAAAGGAGAAAACCTCGCAACTTCCTCAGAGATAGAATCAGCACCAAAACAGTAAAAGCCCCAAAACAGTAAGATGATCTCCACACAGTAGCAGTCTCTCTCTCACACACTGAGAGAGATTCTCCTCTCACTCATGTGCCCTAATGAGTGAGTGTGAGTCTTGCAAGTGAGATAAATAGAGAGGCTCACTCTCGATTTATATTCTTCCGTTCACTTGGAACCCACTCCATCATGTCGGCCTCACTTAACAAATACTTACTAGAGCCGACATCTCTAGGAGTGTCTAATAACCCTAGTGCCCCACCACTTGTGGGGACTTTTCCTCCTCCGACCAATAGGAGGGTTACCCACAATGACTTGACATGAATTTCTCATTATAGAAACTTCCCAAAATAAACATCGGGGTATGACATGACTCAAATACATTACAATACATCCTGGAATGAACATTGGGTTACAATAGATAAGAAATACAAGTGAATACATTCCAAAGTTACAATTACATCAACAGTCTGTTCAGGATTGAACAAGAGTTCTTCAATTGAACCATGTAAAGTAGTAATCTGACGTTGTTTTTTTGTATAAGGAAAATAAATATGCATGTCTACTCTAGGAGAGACGATGTTGAATTTGGGATCAAAAACGTCAATTCCATTAACCACATGGTAGAGACCAAGAAGGGTGAAAACAGAGTTGATTTTGTACTATCCAATAGTATCCTTTATTCCTACAATCCCTTGATATGTGCTAGTGATAATAAAATTTGCAGTATTCATTGCAACCATATTAGTCGTAAAGTGACAAGAGAAATGATAATTCTCTTCAAAGTTTTTTGCAATATATGTCTAAATATGGGTATTTGGTTTTCTCTAAAGAATGGGTTATGTTGCAATAAACGATTCCTTGTTATGTGAAATCGAAGATGCAACCAAATTTCCATCACTGTAAGCGCCAATAATAATTCCAAGTTAACCTTTTAGCTCTATCGCATCCTCCACAAATTTTTCTATGTAAGGGCACACTTCAAATCGAGAAACCCAGTGATGCAAAAATCCTTTTTCTGTTCTGAATGGCAGTCGGAGTATCCATGAATGTTGTGTTCCACTAATTTTTTCAATTCATTGATTGCAAGTTGTCCCGTGGGCCTTAGGAATCAACCGAGTCACCACAATAATCTCAATTTCAATGTCCAATCCTTGTTGTTTTATTTTCAGCAACATTTCACTCTCCAAGGAAACAACTTGATCAAGTATATAGACAACCTGTTTGCCCCCGTCTGGGGTTCCTAAATCATTTTCTTCACTTAAAATTTCGAGGCAGAGTTTATGATGAAGCTAAAGTCACCCATCACACACCTCTTTGTATATCTCAGACAAGGGATGCAGCTCTTCATCATTTTCTATGGATTTCTGTAACCAATAATTATGAAGCCGGATCCTTGATTTTTTTGGGTAGCAACCATAAATCCTCAGCACCGAATATTTGGTCTAGACATATATCTACTGAAGAAAAATTATTAGCTAGAGTTGCTAGTACAACTTCATCATCGACAACATGAATACCATTAAATTCACCATGATTATCAGCAGTAGCAGGAATAACGTCAGAATTTCCATAGTTCCTTTCTTTATTGCTTCAGAAAAAAACAGAGCCAACAACATCCGGTCCACTGTCATCCATCTATTTAAAAATCTAATGAATCTGCATGCATGAAATCAAAACCCCACATCCAAGCAACCTCCAACCATTTTTGCAGTGATGGAATATTTGGTAAAAATCCCGAACCTCCAAATAATATTTCCTTTGAACCATATGTTTATTTTAAGAGAAGGGAGATTAACATTTGAATATTTCTCCATCCACATCCCCATCTCAAGTATTTTGAGTTCATACTCTGAAAATGATCAATATGGCATGAAATTGCAGTGAATGTAAGGCCACGTTCATTTTCCAAATGCTTTCTTCGTAGAAATCACGCCTTATTCAATCCCATAAAAGAGATTTTTAATTTGGAAACTAACAAGAATAGATACTTTATCATGAATATTCTCCCCTTCCAGTATCTCATAAAGGCCTTTTTATCCTAAAGTATTCTTATTAGATGGAGCAATATCACTTGAACGTCTAGAATTATGTTCACCTTCGGATTATGGAGTGGTACTATTTCTCTTCTAGGTGTAACTTAGAGCCTATTGTCAGCTCTCTAACAGGAACAAACGCTGAAATCTGATCAACTTCATGATTGTTTGGTAACCCTGTTAGCTCGAATATTTCACCTCCTACGGACAGCAAGGTGTTCCACTAGTCTAAATGGTTTAGATCCAGAACAAATAGATGACATAGGTTAAAGACTCTCCCTAGACACTGTAGATATCTGAAATACAAGGCTTTGACAGTTCACCTGTGTACCTGCAAAAAATCTCAACACAAAATGAATCAAAGAAACTAGAATATGATATACTAATCTATGCTAGTGACTAAGGAATCTAGCAACATATATATGCGAAATCACAACAACAACATCATATGTGGGACAAAAATCAACTTGGATTAGAAATATGAAGAAGTTTACAACCAAGCCTTAGTGTTGACATGCATCTTCATGAAACTAGCTCTTCATCCCCAAAAGCTTTGACTCTAGCTCTCTATGCTCTCTCCAAATGATCTTGGGCCAAGAATCAATCCAACAACATAACAATACCTTGAATGTTCTCCCCTCAACCATGGCTATGAGCTCATATTTATAGGGATTTAATGGATAGAGATGGTTCAGGAATTAGTGGGTGAGGTGGCATCTAAGATCCTAGGATGAGGGATCTCGAGCTCAACCAACCCACAGCAGTAAGGATAAAGGATATCTCGAGGCTTATCATCTAGAAGCCTCGAGAAACTTCTCTTTTTCCCTTTTTACCCAAGGTATCATGCTTCTCCCTCTATGACAAAGCGGTTCTAGTAATAACCGCCTATGGACCAAGGGAAACGGGTGGTGGCACCGCTTGTGGACAACCGATAAAAGGCGATGTGAATAGGGGTACCGTTCTTGGATAAAGGGGCATGCATGGTGCTGTGAATTTGTATGACAGATTGATAAAAAACCATTTAGTTTCCACTCTAGAAGCTGGGATTCAGGGCAAGTAGGTATGTCAAATGTCTTATCTCATGATGGTGATAGGATTTTGGTATAACAGGATGCCCCCCAAAGCATGGGTCTTAGAGTGATACGATAAACAAGAGCTTTGAGAACAAGTTATTGCCAGGAGATGAAAATGCTGGCTCCATCAGAATATGCAGTCAAGTAGGCATCTATAGTATATCAGTATGTTGACTCATAGACACAAGTAACCAAACTCATAACTGTAGACCAATACAAGGTAGATCCATGAGTAGAATAAACAAGCATGGCTACTAGAATACAACGTAGATCTATGTGATAGAGGACTCAAAATTGAACATAGCTACCAGACACACAACATAGATCTATGTCATACAGACACAAATTTGAGCATAGCCACGACCATACAAATGTGGATCCATGCTAGATATACAAAACTCCATCGCAACCCGGGGAAAAAGAAATGAGCACTTTTAAACAAATGCCCCAGGTCTTCATCTCGTCTTCCACAAAGTACGATTCTATCCATGTGATTACAATGATCTGAAGTAAAAAACAGTAGAAACCACTTGATTACTGGCCAATGATGTGAATCGTTAACAACTGCGAGGGAGATCACAATTAATGTCAATGACTCCCAAGGTACCCTAGTACAATCTACTGAGTGTGGATAGATGTCCTGATGTCGAAAACCCAATAGATTCTATCGATCAAAGGTCAATGATGTGAACCTATGTCAAGAGTGAGAGAATATGTCATTAGGGCATACAAATCTCAAGGTACTAAATATTGTTTCTAAGACTATTTCCTGGATGATGAGCTGAGGTCGATGGGAATATTCTCATCTAAGGAGGGCCATGATGAGTCCCACATCGATGACACGAAACTCGGAACATAGTTCTAGAATGTAGTAACCATATGACTGACTCAAATATACTGGCACAAAGACTGTGTAGACTATAGAGGTAAAACTTCTTCAGATCCCCTTTGAACATCGAGTAGAACAAAAAAATGAATTCACAGCATGACTAGACAGGACAGATCCACAATGCGATAGTGGACAACGCATTCTTTTGAAAGACTCAAAGGATTGACATGACTCATGAAAGTGGATCATCATGGAGATAAATTGAATACCCAATTGACTGACATGATTGCGCAGACAAGTGCCATGTTCAAATGTAACGACAAACAATGACCATTATTTGAAAAATTATTCCCTTCCCATTTTCTCCATCATGATCGATGAGTGCCTCTTTTCGGTTTGATGAGTTCAAAGAGGGTAACAAATGCTCGATATAGCTTGTCAAAAGACAAGTCCAGTATCATATGTTTTATGAACCTGAGAGAGGAGGGGTTCGTTCCCAAAATGGGTCTCTGAATGTTTAATTTAACAAGTCCACTGAAAGAAAACTCGGTATCATTCATGTTTAGAGAGTCTGAATGAATACGGAAGAAAACTCCATGGGGGTCCTTTTTCGTATTATTTAGTCTTTAAGGCCCGAAAAAGTATAAAATCATACCTTAGAGAACTCTTCCAGTCATGATTGGTTGGAGTGTTCATTTCTCGTAAATAGTCCTATCTGAACCAAGAAAGAGATAACCTATCGTCGGACGAATGACTCTTCAAATACTTTAACGAGCATGAAGAAGACAAGATCGCTCGATGATATTTTAGTATTTAGGGAGCCTGAAAAGGGTTTAAAGAGAACTCCATGAGGTTCCTTTACGCAATGTAATGTTTTATGAGCCTGAAAAGATTCGAAAATGGACACGACGACTTTTTCATGTTTAAGGAGCCTGAAAAAGAGGTGAAAAGAGAACTCCGTGACGCTTCTTTACACAATGTCGTATTTTACGATCCTTGAAAGAAACTTGAACTGGACTTGAAACTTTGACACTAGATTTTAACGAGCATGACAAAGTGTTGTAATAAATGCTTGATGACCTTTTCCGTTTTGTGAAAGTACGAAAAAGCCATAAACAAACTTTCCAAAGCTTCTTACTAAAGTCATCCTGCAGACGACTCATGAACAAGTGTTAAATGCATTCCAAAATCAACACTAAGGGATTATGACAAATAGATTTTGACCAGAACATGATGTAATATCAAAACTATAGTAAGTCAGACCCAAAAAATGTGTATATAAGGCAACTAAATAGTAAAAAATCAAACATTTCACTATTTTCCTCTAACAGAGAGCACTTGGAGCATTTTCTAGCCAGATCTTCCACAACTGATATTGGGAGTTTCCACCTTCCATTTTCAGTCTCGTCAGTTGCAGGTAACAACTAAGACCCTTATATTTCATTTCATAGCTTCTATTTTGGGATTTGGTGGGGTTTTGGGCCTATTTGGCAAGCCCTAAAATCAAATATGTGGGAACCGTGGCTACACCTTATGGGATACGCGGTACCACCCCAGAACTGCGCCAAGAATATGGTGGAAAAGCGGTGCCACCGCTTATCTCCAATGGGGCACAGGCGGTGCCGGCCGTGGAGAAGTTAAACAAATGATATGGCCAACATTCATTCATTCTTTTGATTTGCAATGACTCAAGGATGATATTAATGCATACCATTATTGTTTTTGGTAGGTCTAGGTGTCCAAAATATGGTGATATGGAAGGAAAGAACACATGATGACGAGGATGCTATTGCTGAAAGGAAAGCGGTTTGCATTGCCGCACTCCAAGACTGTGGGCTCTTAAAGTTCTTCCAGACACCAAGCATGGTGTCCCACGAGAGATTACTAAAACACATACTGAGAATGTGGAATCCAAAACAATAGTATATCGAGGTGGGGGCACACATACTTATAGTGGAGGTAGAGGATATCTACTTCCTGAATGGCCTATCGAGACGGGGTGCCCTCATCTCACTGACAGGTTCCCATGGTGGGGACATTACTACCAGAGAGCTCATAGATAGACATTGTGTACTAGGTACAGGTACATCGGGGAAGAAAATCCCCATCAGAGTAATGACAGACAGGGCTCTATGGATTGACCTATTCACCATGTAGAGGGAGGCAGGGATTCAGGGTGTGTATCAGGCTTCCAGGGAACATATGCTGTATGCCCTAGAGGCTATGGCACCTACGGTGTTCAACTGGGTGGAAGCATTGCTTCCAATATTCAAGGGTCAAGTGACTAAATGTCGGCAGGGAGAGCTGAAGCAATTCAGCTTTGGTTCCATCTTAGCTTGATTCTTCTTTGAGTGGGTCCCACAGATGAGTCCCCATGTGACTTTGCGGAATCTGAGAGGACAGGACCCCCATATGCTAAGGTGGGTCTAGGTCATGGCTCGCACAAGAGTGGGTAGGGGCAGAGTGAAGTTCGGTGATCCGTTCTTCAGATGGCTATGGGATCAAATGCTCATGGTCGAGGACTATGCCTATGCAGGCATAGATTTTATAGGTGATCCTGACCTACAACTCCCACCTGGCGGCTAGTGGGGTGACATTGGTGAGAAGTAATAAACCTTAACAATCGAAAATGTTTTTATTTTTTTTATGTTTTATATTTTTATGATAAGTGACGAGACCTGTTTGTCTTCATGCAGATGTTGGAGCAGCGAGGCTTGGAGGAGCATCTCCATTAGACAAGTGAGTCAGAGATCACTTCGTGCCACAGGGTGATGATATCACCAGGGATTTGGAGGAGAACCTAGAGAGGTTGAATCTAGACATCCCAAATGTTGATATAGATGACCTCCCGACTAGATATTAGAGATCTACGGTAGGAGTACCAAGTCGATTCAGCAGGCTACTACGTAGGGTGGCTCAAGCAGTGATGTGCTATAACAAGAACCATTAGTGGATGAGACATGTATACTAAAAGATGATAGCTTCAGGATTTCTTGTATGATGGTTTTGCCTGAAAGCCTATGTGCTTCAAATGAGGTCTCGGGACCTATTTTTGTAAAAAAAATTCGTATATATGTATACAGACTTTTACACGGTGTTTATATGTCTCAAATGGATAAATGAATTTTCTATGAGTTCTATGTGTCTTTAAATGTTTATTTACAATGTACCATGTTTGATTTAATGCCATGAATGGGCAATATGCCAATATAGGATGTAATTAGCCAATGAATCAGCAACTACATTATGGTCCCTAGGGATATTCCTATAGGTAATGGTTCCAAATGATATTTCTAACAAACGTACCTTTCGGAAGAGGCGGAGGAGCACCGAGTTCCTAATGGTGTAGGCATGGTTTAAATGACAAACCATGAGCTGAGATTCCATCAAAACTGCTAGATCATAGACATCCTAGGAGGAAGCTTCAGTCAAAAGACCGATGACTGCTTCATATTCGGCAATGTTATTAGTAGTGGGACATAAACAAACCACTCTTGAACTGACCAAATCTTCAGCCAAGGAATAGAAAACCCAAGCAGCCGAGGCTAGATTCAAGGTGTGGCAGCAAGAACCATCAGCAAAGCCATAGAAATCCATCTACATGACCAAAACATGGTATAAACAGATGCGAACACTGGAACTCAAAACCATCTTGAAAATACTGAAAACACGCTAAAATTCAATCAATATACATATATACAAGATACCATCCAAGAAGACCTAGGCATAGTACCTTTTCAGGTACAACCCATTGCGAGGTTGCCCCAAAGGGATTCCATCATAATCAACTAACTCATAGGCTCCTTTCTCTAACATCTTGGAAATAATGAAAGGTCCATACCACATGGACTCGAACTCACCCTTCCCTAGCTTGTCATATCTCTGGTCATAAGTCAAAACTAGGTCACCCTCGTTGAAAACACGAGGCTGGACGAATTTATCGTACTACACCTTGACGCGTTTCTTATGTGCCTCATTAGCCATGGCAACATCTCTATGAGTCTCATCAAGGTTATTTAAGTACAAAAATCTCGCTTCCTTTGTGGAAGTGTCTGGGAGAAGTTCGACGGCAAGTTGTAAAGATGGAATCTGACATTGGATCGACAAGACAGCTTCAGGTCCAAAGACAAGCTAGAATGGCATGAGACTAGTAGATGTTTTCACGGATGTCCGATAATCCCAAAGAGCGGAAAAAATAATGAGATGCCAATTGGATTTATGAACTCCAACCATCTGACAAAGCATATTTTTCAAAACCTTGTTAATGGCCTCTACCTAACCATTAGCTTACAGATAATATGACGTAGAGTTTTCATGGTGAAAACCTAGCTTGGCACTCAATTCCTCCATCATTTGATTACGGAAATGAGATCTGTGATCAGTGATGATGGACTATGGAACTCTAAATCTAGCTATGATATGATTGAACAAGAAGAGAGTTGCAGTCTTACCATCTTCTGCATATGTAGGCATGCCTCAACCCATTTTGGGAAATAATCCATGGCTATGATGATGTAACCATGGCCCCCAACTGAGGTAGGCTTACAATGCATGAAGTCAATCACACATTTGGAAAAAGGGCCAACGAAAATGACGTGGTGAAGCAGGGTAGGATGGGTGCGCTTTTTCGGATAAAAATGTTGGCAAGGTGGGCATTTATTAATAGCCTCATGACAGTCTTTGAAGATAGAAGGCCAGAAATAGCCATCGTGAAGGATTTTCTGGGTTGTAGCCATCCCAGATAAATGGCCGCCACATGCTCCAGAGTGGCAATCATTTAGCATGTGTTCAGCCTCCTCATGAGTGAGGCATTGCCGGAGAATGGAATCAATCCCACGTCTATACAAGGTATCATTTAAGATAAGATAGTACTTCACGTGGTGATGGATGCGGCGATGATCATCCCAAGATAGATGTGGCTGAAAACACTGGGTCTAGAGATAAATCAATAAATATCCATACCAAGGATCAATATTGCTAATTAGGAATAGGAATTCATGTGGAAATGAATCGTTGGGCTCAGATTCTGTGGTAGCACAGGGAAGGTCACACATAAGCTCAGCAAAAACCAAGGATTTCTTTAATGTAGCCTTGGAAAACTCGAGATCAAACTCCTAAAGGATGATGATCCAACAGGAGTACTTGCCCCTAAGTACCTGACGAGTCAGAATGTAGTACATCGGGATCTGGTTTGCCAATACGGTTGTAGTGCGAAGCAGAATGTAGTGATGAAATTTTTGCACAGCAATGACCGTGGCCAAAGCTAGCTTCTCCACATGTGAATAACGTGTTTCAGAATCAATAAGATTCTTATTGGCGTAATAAATCACATGCTCCTGACCATGGAGATTGTCCTGCACTAAAACCATGGTGATGGTAGTAGCGGAGGCAACAATATACAAGAGAGTCCTTTGAATAATCCGGGGGGTGTATCACGGGTGAATGAGTCAGAGCATGCTTAAGATTATCAAAGGCATGTTGGGCTTGGTCATCCTAGAAGAATGGAGTATTCTTCTTGAGGAGACGCATATAACCGTGCGTTTTCTAAGCGAAATTGCACATGATACGATGGAGAAAGTTTTCCTTCCCCTGCAAACTTGGGAGTTCAAGCCTATGTTGGGTAGGGATGGTAGATTAATGATAGTGACAATCTTCAAAGGATCAATCCTAATGCCATCTTTGAATACCACAAAGCCAAGCAGATGTCCTGTATCAATGCAAAAAACACATTTATGCGGATTGCACCGTATATTATGATGTCGACATCTTAGGAATATGTCTCTAAGATGACCAGGATGGTCCTCTCGTCGCTGTGAATGAGCAGAGAGATTTTCAAGGTACGGTTCAACAATATGTTCAATGTCATGAAACGCATAGGAAATTGCATGCTGGAACGTGGCTCCAGCATTTTTCAAGCCGAAAGGTAACTTCTTATATGCAAAGGTTCCCCATGGGAAAATGAATGTCGTCTTATGCTGATTGGAGGGCAATATCTCAATCTGATTATAGTCTGAGAAGCCATCCATGAATGAAAAGATGACACTTCCAGCACAGTTGTTGATAATCTGATCGATATACAGGGTAGGAAAGTTGTCCTTGGGACAAGCTTTATTTAAATCCCTAAAGTCAATGCATACTCTAATGGTGCCTTGATTTTTATTAACAGGGACAATGTTTGATACCCGTTCTGTCAGAGGTACACAATAAATAAAACCAACTTTCAAAAGTTTCTCAATCTCAACTTTAATAGTTGCGGCCTTCCTAGGATGGACTTGCCTAAGTTTCTGCCTAACAGGTTTAGCTGTGGGATAAGTTTCAATCTTGTGGACCACAATGGAAGGGTCAATCCCAGACATCTCTTCATAGGACCAGGCAAAATAATCGCGGAATTCCTTATAAAGTGCCTTATATGCTTCAGATTCATCTGTGGAGCAGTTTTTCCCAACATGAATGTGCTCAATAACATTAGGCTTGGCTGATATGTCAATTGGGTTCATCTGAGTAATGTTGCAATGGTTTTGTTTAGAATCTGTGTCTTGCAACAATATAGGACTTTGCGGAACATTGACAATATCAGTAGGAAACAAGGATGCAAAATCATGGCTGTCCGAACTAGTATTGGGGAGGAACATGGATATATGATGGTGATCCTCCCAAATGGGCTCATATGTATTCCTGATCTCTATAATGGACTCATCAGAAGGAAAGGTCTCAGAGAGATAATCTAGAATCGGAAGAGAAGGTTCTAACCAGTATGGTAAATGGTAAGGATCTGAAGCCACTAAATGAAGGTCATCACCGTGATCATCGAAACATGTTTGAATGGTTTAATACATAGCTTCGTGTGGGATCAACGAGGTGGACGCAACAACATTGTTTCCCTTGGGCTCAAAATCAAATGAGGCGATCATATGTACTATCGCAGTATCCGTGCTAGGAGGAGTAGATGGAAAAATCCCAATAAGGGATGAATCCTTCAGCATACCTACCCTAATCGACTAGTAAGGAGGAGGGGACTGACCTAACATGGGGATGTTATTAGCTATGGGAGTAGTAACATCCGACATACAGAAATCAAGCTGGTCAATGGTAACAATTCTCCCAAGATGCGAGAATTGGATTGTTCAAAATACTGTTGAAGCAACAGAAGTCATGGCATAGAACCAATTCATTCCTAAAAGGAAGTTATAATCCAGAGGGGCATCTACCACTTCTACTTGGATGGAAATGGTTTTTCCCCGCAGCTCGACCGCGAGGGCTGATATGAGACCATGGGGTTCGAAACCCCATCCATCAAAGGCTTTAAGGGTTGTAGGTGATGTACCAATATCAGGAAAGCCAAGATATTTCCAACAAGTCAGAGATAACACTGAGGTCAAATCGCCTTCATCTAGTACCGTTTGAAAGACTTTCTTTCCCACGACTTTCGTAATGATCCAAAAAGCATGTTTATGTGGTAATCTAGGTTTATAGTTCTCAACATTGAAGTGAATCAAGTTAGTGTTTTCCAGGTCTACAGCTCCTAAAGCTGTCAACAAGTTCTTGCGCTGTGTGCGACAAATTTGGAGTACTTCTAGGGTAGACATCGCACAAGGTGCCTGAGTGAGATATTCAACCACATCATAGAATTGAGCAGCTCGGGTATTGGGATTAAAGACAGCCTTCCGAATAGTACTCTTTGGTGGGCGCAAAATCATGTCGAGGGTAGGCTTTTTGATAGGCAAGGGAACAGTAGACGAGGATTCTGGAGAACTGGTAGAGGGAGCTTTCCCTGAAGAAGATTGATCTTCTTTCTTATCTACGGGTTTATCATAATTCTAGCTTCGAGTTTGCAGATGGATGGTATCTGAGGACATCATATGAATTTCCTCCGATGAACTAGAGTTACCATTGTTAGACATGTGGTATACCAATTGTTGTTAAGAGGGAAAGGGATCCATAAGTACTACAGGTATGGGATTAGACTTCAGAAACTAGGAGATTTCGTCCTGATAGGGACACTCCTTTGAAAAATGGTCACCACCGCATAACAGACAAGGATATTTCGCCTTCCTTCACCCTTTGTCATTGTCATTATTGGTTGATCATGGGGTCTCCTATTGGTTTCCAGGTTTTTTATTTCAATTTCTTTTTATTACCCAAGGTTTGAGTACTTTGAATAGAATTGACCTCTGCAGAAACCTTGGGAGTCGAAGGAGTAGCAGTTTGGGTTTGCTTGGTAGGTTTTTCTATGGATGGGGACTGGATTGAACCAACAATCCCATCAACAGGTACTTCTGTTGGTGGCTTGGAATGATCAGTGCTAGGACAAGGATCTTGAGGAATTAGGTCATAAAGAGTCCCAAATTGGGAATAGACCATGTCTAGGTACTGAGCCCGACTAATAGCCTGCTCTTCGGTAACGGCATCGCCCATGGCCACATCTCAGGAAATAGGAGGCAACAAGGACTTAGTGAACTAATAAGCTAACAGCTGATCTAGAATAGGGGCCTTAATAAGCCTTCTCCACCTTCTCCACTCATGAATATGATCATAAATGTGGGTGGAGGTGTTCTATCGCAGAGAAGTTAAAAGATCAGTTCCCATTTCATAACGAATAGGAAGCTAAAAATGCATAAGAAATACAGTTGCCAATGAGGAAAAATCCACAAACGAATGTTTTGGGAGTTCAATGTACCACTTTGCGGCCATATCAGTCAAAGTTCACTCCAAGAGGCGGCTCATTCCAAGAGGAGAATCATTCAAGTGAATGTACTTCAAAGGATTTCATTGGGAAGGGAATTTGTGGAAGGTGTTTGAGGGGTAAACTGCAGGAAGTGATAGAGTACAACTTTTCAGCTGAAAGATCTTGCTGTTGAGTGTAGAGTTAGTATTGATTCATTGGACTAGTATTTTGTTGCTTGCTCCACCAGTTCTCAGCCAAGGAGACCAGGAATAGGCTCAGGGGTCCTAAGAAATCGTTATTTGAGTGCTCTCAAGGATTTGGTAGGGAGGAATAGCCTCCGAATGTTGTTGTCATCGAGCTTTAAATAGGTTATATAGTCTTTATTTACTATGTTAAAAGTTTATATATGAGAATGAATGAATAATGAATGATTTAAATGTTATGTAGTGAACTGTTAAAGCTTGAAATCTTTTAGTTGTTTGGATGCTGAATTTGTATTTGATGAAAAATAACGCTACCTGTGTTTTTCCCCGTCTGGAATAAACCAAACTGTACTTTAGCATAGGCAGCGTGTTTAAAATGGATGAAGATATGATAGGAATCCAAAATGAATATAGTTACTTATGTTTTCAGAGTGTTGGAATCTTTTCTTTAAGTAGATAGTTGCTTCCACAAAGAATATTAATCTGTTTAAGTTAGGATATTGTTAAAACCAGACTGTGTATTAAGAATGATAGAAAACGAAAAGGGTCATATTAGTTTACTAATAGCAGTGTGTTCAAGTATGTAAGTTATTATTTTACACAGTACTTTCTTTTACAAACTATGCATCTAACCTGAAATAGAAGAAATATAAATGTCACAGTTATAATGCTTATTTATTTATGATTAAGTAAGGGTTTAAATATGGTTTTGTTAGTTTATATCTTTTCCTAATATTAGCAGCTAATTTAACCTGAAACTATTAGCAGCTAATTTAACCTGGAACCCTAAGTAAGGATTAGTAACCTATGCTTAAAGTATTATTAACAAGGAACTGTTCTTACACTCTTACAGACAAATTATATGTAAAGGAGTAATGACAGGTTTGAAAATCCTCATCTCTTTTTATCAGGCTTACAAAATTAAGCCTATTGAATAAACTAAACTATTATAGATTGTTCTCAGTCTTTATTAATAAAGTATATGTGCAAATACGTACTTAATAAATTATAGCAAATTCACAGATAATAATATTAACATAAACAATATCATTTATAAATTAATAATTCTTTTAAAAAATTGAAAAAAATCTTTAAAGAAAGAAAACAAAGATGATTTTCCATAAACCCTAACCTGGAATTCTTTGAGCCATTAAAATAATATTAAAATCTTGTGACAGTAATCAAACTTAACGAAATAACAATACATAAATCATTATTATAAAAGTTAAATAGGGTAAAAACCCTAGCTCATATTTCTGAGCAGAAATCTACCAGTATTTTTTTTATATACAGTAGTAACCTAGGATAAACAATAAGATTAGTTCTTTTTTACCATTAAAAGAACAAATTGAATTCATTACACACAGATAAAATACAATAATGAACAACATATACAAAATGTATACTTATAAAAAGAAATGTTCTTTTTATTATTACAAACAGGGTGTATCTGTTAAAACGAAAGACAAGGTTAAAACCCTTATATTTATTACAATTACAAATGTCAATACATTGAATTCATAAACCAAATTTATTGAATTATGTAGCCATTAAATAACTAGGTTATTATAAATTACTTACATTCCTTTAAGGACAAACAAAAAGGACAGTGGTAATTATTATAAACTAGAATTCCCACAATACTTTGTAATACTAGTTAATAGTCAAACTAAATAAGTATTAACATTTGTTAAAAATTAAGTAGAATAATTTTTTTAAATGAGGGTTTCCACAGGATAAACCCTATCTCGTAAAGATGAACAAAAATTATAACTAAACTATGACTGTATGTATCAGTCTTAAAAACATTAATTATAAACTTTTACCGAGTATTTTAAGTAGAGCACAAAACTTCACTTACAGTCAAGAAGGATAAAAACCTGGAGTACACAGAGCATAATGTTAAGCATTACGATAAATCAAGACAAGCTTGAAGACAGAACTGTCTTTACAGGAGAGCTATTGTTTAAATTTTAAAGAAGCCGTAAGCTAAACATCAAAACAAAATTATTTTTACATTGCTCAGTTTAAAACCGATTTTACCCATCAACTAGCGAGGGTTTGAAACTTGGTACATCAACAAATGACCTATAAAAGAGACCACATAAATTATGGTGAGTCTAGGGAGGCTTCCCCAAACCCTAGTTTATTCCAAACAACTACCCTGATACAAGTAGGGTAAAACCCAACACATGAACCACAAGGCTTACTCACTTTAAGCCACAAGCCACGACATTCGTAGGCTATCTACATACTTCCTCCACCGTGATTGTACATAGTCGCGAGCCCCCTATAAGGAGTTTCAAAGACTGAGGTCAGAAATTAAATAACTTAAGTTTTGTTCTATGTTACTGTAACAGCAAAAACACCTGCTGCAAATTAAACAAACACTAAAACCAATTCTTACCTGTCAATTGAAATGTCAAACAGTCTCGTAAAAGCAATGCCACCAACATGATTTCGAAAATATAGACCCAACAACCTGTAAGACTAAACCTCACGCAGCAGCGAGCCACGAGGACGATGAAAGGAAGATTGAGTAGACAACAAGACAAGGGCAATGATAGAATCAACAAAGCTTGCAGAGTGAGAACTCATAGCCACTAAGAATGGCTTTAAAACCAAATACCGGAGGTAAAGGCAATGCTAACCCAAGACTCGAGACAACTGGAGCAGAAGATGACCGATGACCTCCATGAAAGCCAAGAAAGGTAGCCTTAAGAGCCAGCTTAAACTGCAAAGGAGAAGTGAAAATGGTTAGGGTTATGGTGGTTCTTATATCTTCCACATTTGGCCAGGAGAAGACCACATGGTCACGTTAAATCAAACCATGCAATGGATCGTTTTCTATAGTTGCTTGCATAAAATGATAACCAATTATTTAATTATTGAAATGAGGTATAAACTATATCATCAACCAAATTATTGCCTTGTAAATCGATCACACCGTTCATCATATCATGTGCTAGATTGGTGATAGAATATCAACGATATGATTTACATTGACCTAGAAAGAAGTGACACCTTTAAACTTTTGTAAATGCCCAAAATTGTTCATGCATAGAACTTATTTCATCGTTAACCTTATGCCTATTATTGTGCCGAGAGGCGCTCTACAGCCCAGTATGGGAGAGATCTTGTAACGTTACGTAATGTTATTTTTATTAATAACAATTAATTTTTTTAATTATACGCCAAAATAAATGTCGGCAAAAAAAACCATCTAATATGGGGAAGATGTTGTAATATTCCTACCTAACAAAACAATAAAAAAGTAAAAATATAATCATCCATAATAAATGAAAGAGGTTGTAATATTCCTACCTAACAAAACAATAAAAAAGTAAAAATTTAATTATCCATAAAAAATGGAAGAGGTTGTAATATTCCTACCTAACAAAACAATAAAAAAGTAAAAATTTAATTATCCGTAAAAAAAATGTGGATGAGGAAAAAAACACAATATGGGGGAGATGTTGTAATGTTCCTACCTAACAAAATCATAAAAAATAAAAAATTGAATTATCCGCAAAAAATTGTTGGCCTTGCACATGTTTTGAAAACCATGTGCTTGATTTTAAAACCATGTGCACATGGTTTTAAAACCATTTGCAAGGCCTTCTAAACAACCCACAGTTTTATTGTACATGGTTTAGGAGGGCCTTCCAGATGGTTTTAAAACCATGTGCAAGGTCTCCTAAACAACCCATGGTTGTATTATACATGGTTTAGGAGGGACTTGCAAATGGTTTTAAGACCACATGCAAGGGCTTGCACATGGCTTTAAAAACATGTATGGGGAAATGTTGTAATGTTCATTCCTAACAAAATAAAAAATAATAAAAAATACTATATGTGCCATAAATAATATTAAATAATAATAATAATAATAATATATGTGGATCTTTACTAAAAATATGTGTCTTTTGGTTTGAATCAAATCAATGGATACCTAAGAAGAAATGTGATCCCTCTCGGCGCTTGATAGAGCCTAGGATTTGGATCTATGCTGGTATTGTAAAATCACAAATATGATTTGGATGGTAATAATTCTTTTCTCTAAACGTTAACCTTGATATGGATAGAGGTCATATATTATATCGGAGAGCTCAACCTAACCACCGAACAACTATAGTTTTCCTATGTAGAAACATTATAGTTTATGCATGGTGAATCTCTTATAAAATGACAATTCATGTTATAACTTTTGTAAATGGCATAATGTAATATTTTGGAGAATCATAAAATCTTTTTAAAACTTGTTTATGACCTTGAATTAATTATAGACTAGAATGTCTAATAAACAAATAGTTTACGCATGTTTATAAGACTTATAAGAAGTAATAAATCAAATGGTAACAAAACTATGAGGTTGACAAAGTGTTTTGTAAAGACACTTTTATGAAATTCTTTTACATAGTTCAGAGCGACGAAACTTTGATGGATTTTGGTTGTGACTCAACTTGGTATTTACTAATGATTCACCATATCTATTGGTTAGTGAAGTGGTTATAGAATTATACAAAATAACTAGAAAGTCGGCCTGTTTCGAAAGCATCAATCACAGAAAGATTGTTTGTAGACAGTAATTTAATACAAGAGAAGTATCATAGAAAATTAAGAAATTGAATAGGAATGATCCTACTTGAGTTCAGAATTATTAGAACCACATGGTTCCACATGAAGTTAAGAAGTATAGGCAAACATTGATTTCATGTGAGAGAGAATTATGGTTTATTTTTTTTGTTAGCACAAATCAAACTTTTAATGACAAGAAGGTTAAAGGATGTAAGTTTCCTTGCAGAAGCGAAATGTGGAACAATTGTTACATAGATAAGGTAATATATTATTGTTTACATACTGACAAAACAACCATTATAACATTGCAAGTTATGCACACTGAAGTAGAATTACTTTGTAGCTGAGATTATAATTTTAGAGCCGCAAACATATCTTACTGTTGCTACGCACTTTTGAACTTTATTACAAGAGAAAATGAAGGAAGCGAATGATTTTACCTCATGGAATTTGTTTGAAAACTTAGCAAATTAATTACTAAGCTTTATAATTGCAAATAAAACACTATTGGATACTTTAACAATTTTTAAAACGTTACTCGTTCGACCATACCTGTAAACCTGTAAGAACTAGTAATCTTCTGCGTTAGCATAAATGCTAAGTAGGCCCTGGATTCAAAAGTTAGGTTCCACCTACTTGACATGAAGAGACTCATCAGTAATCTGAAATAAAACAATATGCAAGTAAACCTTATTCTTGTTACAAAAATGAACTGCTAAGTTAACATAATTGAGATTTAGTAAAACTAATCTCTTGACTGTTTCTTTTATTGCTAACCTTTAGCTGTTAGTAAACCGCTGGTTTTAGCATTTGTTGTTATCTCAAAATTTTGAATTTTTGTGAAAATTTGGGGATTTGACATTTGGTATCAGAGCACAAGGTTCAAACACTAGGCCTTGATGAAGCCCAACAAGCTTTCATGAAACAGTAAATTAAATTATTATGCTGACGTACTTTATTTTAAATGTTATTCAACAAAGATTTGTTTTCTGAAGTTTAACAGGCAGGAAAGGCTGGAAGAGTATGCAGAGGAGGAGTCTCCAGCTACTAAAACAGGAAATTTACCAAGAGATCCTATACCAGAAAATTTAACTACCAATTTCTCAAAGTTGTTACAAACTGTAAAAGACTTAAAAACTGAAATGGAGTTTGTAAAGTGAGAAAATGAAAGGATTCTGAGGGCTCAAGAAGAGCTGAATCAAATCCTAATTGAAAAGTTTCAAACTAAGGGTAGGGGTAGAAGATCAGAATCAGAAGATGCCAATCCTCAACGTAAATCTAAAAATATGAAACATACAAAAACTAAAAGTAGTTCGTCTTCTGAAGTGTTTGGTGAAGAACGAAATTACCATACTACTAGTGATAGTAGTGATGATAATCTGTACACTAAGAAGAGGAAATACAAACCTTATGAGGAAATTTCTAGGGATTTCAAAAATATAAAACCACCAACCTTCAATGGAGAGACTAAGAAGGGGGAGGAAGTTGAATCCTGGTTATCTGGGATGAAGAAGTATTTCCAAATATTTAACTAGTCAAACCAGTTAAAGGCTAGAATGGCTATATATAACCTCTCAGGAAAGGCTGGCATTTGGTGGCAGGACTTGAAAAGAGTTAAGCCTATTAGAGGAAATGT
>LPNX010901758.1:0-80745 GCA_001517045.1 Pseudotsuga menziesii | reverse complement strand
TTTCTTCCTCCAAAATTGATAAATATTATTTTATTATTTTAACTATTATTTTATTAGTTCATTTTAGGAGGCCCATTTTGAGTTGAAATTTCCTCTAATCTGAGTCATAAAAGAGAAAAATGTAAACTGGAGTACCTTTAAGAGGTATTTCAAAAAGAAATTCCTGTCTGAGTAGTATTATGAGAAGCGAGCCAAAGAGTTTTATGAGCTAAAGTTAGGTTCAATGACAATGAAGGACCTGAACAACAAGTTTTTAAGTCTACTTAGGTATGTACCATACCTTGTATATGAGAAACCAAAGGTACAACGATTCCTTAGCTATCTACCTTATCATAATAAATATAGAATTGGATATGATAACCCAATATAGGAAGCTATGAGAAAGGCTAAATTCTATTTTGAGCAGAATCGGAAGAAAGAAAGCTTAGCCAATTGGAAAGCTAAGAAAAATAATAATCAGTTTGAACAAAAGAAGAAGGATTTTGTGCCTAACAGAAATTTCAAAAAACAATAAGGCCAAAAACTATTCTAATAACAAGAATTTCCAAGGAAATAGGAACAATACACCCAACAACCAGAATAATTCTAAAGATAAGGAATTTGCAAATAATCATAAAAATATTACCAATAACTTTGAGCACAAGGAGCCTATTAAGTGATGGGAGTGTAATGGCCCACACTATGCTTCAGTCTGTCCAAACTGGAAGAAGACTGATAGCAATATTCATACTATATAGGAGGAGATAACCATTGGGGAACTAGCAAGGAGCATTCCTAGAATCAACGCAACCTTGGAGAACCAAAAAGCTGAATATCAGACTTCCATGGTGGAAGTAGAAGGTGGAACCAAAAGGAGAATTTCTGGTGGAATCGGACTATATCCCCGTGAGGAGGGAGATTACACTTCGGAACTGCACCATTGGACAAGTGAAGGTGTAGTGGAAGCACCTTAGTCCAAAGGAAGCCACCCGGGAATTGGAAAGTAAAATGCGAGATGCATATCCAATTCTATTCCAGGGTAATTCTGAGGATGAAGAATAAATAGCATCGAGGACTATGTTATATTCTAAGGGGGTGTGTATGTCACATGCCCCAATTTTGCAAAATAGTATTATCTTACTTGATTTTATTCGAAGACATTATGTTAAATTTAATGCTAAGTTGTAAATGATGACTCAGCAGAGTCAAGGATATTGAATGTAATTCTGAATATTTTAATTTTAAATAAATAAAAGTGGAGACAACAGCTTGGGAGAGCTATTAAAAAGAGTGATACTGGTCAAGTTGGTGGAGGATACTAGGTGGAGAGCAAATAGACAAGTGGCAGCATCCTCAAACACTTCCAATGTTGCAGGTGGCATCCTCCCTACATTTGGGTTCATGATACCCCAAGAAAGTGAGATCAGAGAAGGTGGCTCAATTAATGACAACTAACCCAAAAAGACCTAGGCAATCTTAATAAAAAAACCCATTGAAGAGAGCTGAGGTGGCTCATTCGAGGAGGAGAATCATTCAGGTGAATGTAATTCAAAGGATTTCATTGGGAAGGGGATTTGAGGAAGGTGTTTGAGCAGTAAACTGCAGCAAGTGATCTAGTACAACTTTTCAGCTGAAAGATCTTGCTACTAAGTGCAGAGTTAGTACTGAGTCATTGGACTAGTATTTTGTTGATTGCTCCACTAGTTCTCGGCCAAGGAGACCAGGAACAGGCTTGGGGGTCCTGAGAAGTCACTATTTGAGTGCTCTCCAGGAGTTGGTAGGGAGGAACAACCTCCCAACGCTGTTGTCATCCAGCTTTAAATAGGTTCTACAGTCTTTATTTACTGTGTTAAAAGTTTATATCTGAGAATGAACAAATAATGAATGATTTATACGTTATGTAGTGAACTGTTAAAGATTGAAATATTTTAGTTGTTTGAATGTTGAATCTGTAATTGATGAAAAATAACCCTACCTGTGTTTTTCCCCGTCTAGAATAAACCAGACTATACTCTAGCATAGGTAGTGTGTTTAAAATGGATGAAGATATGATAGGAATCCAAAATGAATAGAGTTACTTATGTTTTCAGAGTGTTGGAATCTTTTCTTTTAGTAGATAGTTGCTTCTAGAAAGAATATTAATCTGTTTAGGTTAGGTTATTGTTAAAACCAGACTGTGTATTAAGAATTCTAGAAAAAGGAAAGGGTCATATTATTTTACTAATAGCAGTTTGTTCAAGTATGTAAGTTGTTCTTTTACACAGTACTTTCTTTTACAAACTATACATCTAACCTGAAATAGAAGAAATAGAAATGTCATAGTTATAATGCTTATTTATTTATGATTAAGTAAAGGTTTAAATATGGTTCTGTTAGTTTATATCTTTTCCTAATATTAACAGCTAATTTAACATGCAACTATTGGAACCCTAAGTAAGGATTAGTAACCTATGCTTAAATTATTATTAACAAGGAACTGTTCTTAGACTCTTACAGACAAATTATATGTAAAGGAGTAATGACAGGTTTGAAAATCCTCATCTCTTTTTATCAAGCGTACAAAAATAACCCTTTTGAATAAAGTAAAGTATTATAGACTGTTCTCAGTCTTTATTAATAAAGTATATGTGCAAATACGTGCTTAATAAAATATAGAAAATTTGCGGATAATAATATTAACATAAACAATATCGTTTATAAATTAATAATTCTTTTAACAAACTGAAGAAATCTTTAAAGAAAGAAAACAAAGACTATTTTTCATAAACCCTAACCTGGAATTCAACAAAGACTATTTTCCATAAACCCTAACCTGGAATTCTTTGAGCCATTAAAATAATCTTAAAATATTCTGACAGTAATCAAACTTAACGAAATAACAATACATAAATCATAATTATAAAAGTTAAATAGGGTAAAAACCCTAGCTCATATTTCTAAGCAGAAATCTACCAGTATTTTTTTTATATACAGTAGTAACCTAGGATAAACAATAAGATTAGTTATTTTTTACCATTAAAAGAACAAATAGAATTCATTACACAAAGATAAAATACAATAATGAACAACATATACAAAATGTATACTTATAAAAAGAACTGTTCTTTTTATTATTACAAATAGGATGTATCTGTAAAAACGAAAGACAGGGTTGAAACCCTTATATTTATTACAATTACAAATGTCAATACATTGAAGTCATAAACCAAATTTATTGAATTATATAACCATTAAATAACCATGCTATTATAAATTACTTACAATCTTTAATGACAAACAAAAAAGACAGTGGTAATTATTATAAACTAGAATTCCCACAATACTTTGTAATACTAGTTAATAGTCAAACTAAAAAAGTATTAAAATTTGTTAAAAATTAAGTAGAATAGTTTTTTTTTAAACGAGGGTTTCCACAGGATAAACCCTAGCTCATAAAGAGGAGCAAAAATTATAACTAAACTATGACTATATGTATCAGTCTTAAAAACATTAATTATAAACTTTTACCAAGTATTTTAAGCAGAGCACAAAACTTCACTTACAATCGAGAAGGATAAAAACCCGCAGTACACAGAGCATAATGTTTAACATTACGATAAATCAATACAAGCTTGAAGACAGAACTATCTTTACAGGAGAGCTATTGTTTAAATTTTTAAAAAGCCGTCAGCTAAACATCAAAACAAAATTAGTTTTGCATTGCTCAGTTTAAAACTGAGTTTACCCATCGACTAGCGAGGGTTTGAAACTTGGTACATCAACAAATGACCTATAAAAGAGACCACATAACTTATGGAAAGTCTAGGAAGGCTTCCCCAAACCCAGGGTTATTCCAAATAACTACCCTGATACAAGTAGGGTAAAAATCAACACATGAACCACATGGCTTACCCCCTTTAAGCCACAAGCCACGACATTCGCAGGTTGTTTGCATACTTCCTCCATTGTGATTGTACATAGTCGCGAGCCCCCAGCAGGGAATTTCAAAGACTTAGGTCAGAAATTAAATAACTTAAGTTTCGTTTTATGCTACTGTAACAGCAGAAACACTTGCTGCAAATTAAATAAACACTAAAAAAAATTCTTACGTGTCAATTGAAATGACGAATAGTCTCGTAAAAGAAATGTCAGCAACAGGATTTACAAAATATAGACCCAACAGCCTGTATGACTAAAAATAATGCAATGACAAGCCACGAGGACGACGAAAGGAAGATTGAGCAGACAGCAAGCCAAGGGCAATGATAGAATCAACAAATCTTGCGGAGTGAGAACTCACAGCCACTAACAATGGCTTTAAAACCAAATACTGGAAGCAAAGGCAATGCTAACCTAAGAATCAATACAACTGGAGCACAAAAGGACTGATGACCGCCATGAAAGCCAAGCAGAGCAGCCTCAAGGGCCAGCGTGAACTCTGGAGGAGAAATGAAAAGGGTTAGGGTTATGGTGGTTCTTATATCTTCCACGCTTGGCCAGGAGAAGACCATGTGGTCACGTTTAATCAAGCCATGCAGTGGATCATTTTATACAGTTTCCTGCATTAAATGATAACCAATTATTTAATTATTGAAACGAGGTATAAACTATATCATCAACCAAATTATTACCTTGTAAATCGATCACACCATTCTTCATATCATATGCTAGATTGGTGATAGAATATCAACAATATGATTTACGTTGACCTAGAAAGAAGTGACACCTTTAAACTTTGGTAAATGCCCAAAATCGTTCATGCATAGAACTTATTTCATCGTTAACCTTATCCCTATTATATTGTAAAATCACAAATACGATTTGGATGGTAATAATTCTTTTCTCTAAATGTTAACCTTGATATGGATAGAGGTCATTTATTATATGGAAGAGCTCAAGCTAACCATAGAACAACTATAGTTTTCCTATATAGAAACATTATAGTTTATGCATGGTGAATCTCTTATAAAACGACAATTCAAGTTATAACTTTTATAAATGGCATAACGTAATATTTTGGAGAATCATAAAATCTTTTTAAAACTTGTTTATGACCTGGAATTAATTATAGACTCGAATATCTAATAAACAAATAGTTTATGCCTGTTTATAAGACTTATAAAAACTAATAAATCAAATGGTAACAAAACTATGAGGTTGACAAAGTGTTTTGTAAAGACACTTTTATGAAATTCTTTTACATAGTTCAGAGTGACGAAACTTTGATGGATTTTGGTTGTGACTCAACTTGGTATTTACTAATGATTCACCATATCTATTGGTTAGTGAAGTGGTTATAGAAATATTCAAAATAACTAGAAATTCGACATGTTTCGAAAGCATCAATCTCAGAAAGACTGTTTGTAGACAGTAATTTAATACAAGAGAAGTATCATAGAAAATTAAGAAATTGAATAGGAATGATCCTACTTGAGTCCAAAATTATTAGAACCAAATGGTTCGACATGGACTTAAGAAGTATAGGCAAACATTGATTTCATGTGAGAAAGCATTATGGTTTATTTTTGTTGTTAGCACAAATCAAACTTTTAATGACAAGAAGGTTATAGGCTGTAAGTTTCCTCACAGAAGTGAAATTTGGAACAGTTGTTACATAGATAACATAATATATTATTGTTTACATACCGACATAACAACCATTATAACATTGCAAGTTATGCACACTAAAGTATAAGTACTTTATAACTGAGATTATAATTTTAGAGCCGCAAACATATCTTACTATTGCTACGCACTTCTAAACTTTATTACAAGAGAAACTGAAGGAAGCCAAATGGTTTTACCTCACGAAAGTTGTTTGAAAACTTAGCAGCTTAATTACTAAGATTTATAATTGCAAATAAAACACTACTGGATACTTTAAGAATTTTTAAAACGTTACTCGTTCGATCATACCTGTAAACCTGTAAGAACCAGTAATCTTCTGCGTTAGCACAAATGCTAAGTAAGCCCCGGATTCAAAAGTTAGATTCCACCTACTTGACATGAAGAGACTCATCAGTAAACTGAAATAAAACAATATGCAAGTAAACGTTATTCTTGTTACAAAAATGAACTGTTGAGTTAACATAATTGAGATTTAGTAAAACTAATCACTTGACTATTTCTTTTATTGCTAACCTTTAGCTGTTAGTAAACCGCAGGTTTTAGCATTTGTTGTTATCTCAAAATTTTAATTTTTTGTGAAAATTTGGGGTTTTGACATTTCTATATTAGAGGTCTTCCCTTGACTAGGTACAACTCTGGTATCAGATAACGTAGGTCATGCCAGGGGTTTCCCGTCGGCATTCAAAGGTACTAACGAAACAGGAATTGAAGGTTGGGCTCCAGATGCAAAAGACCTGGCAGGATTTGGAACAGAGATAACATAATAATTGAGAGGGGGTGGAAATTTGATATGGGTTGTGGGTTGTTAATGGACGATCTATAATCGGTTCAATGGGTCTCATAGAATTTTCTAATGAACGATATCCCACAGGAAGGGATGTGGAACGTACTGGTGTAGAGCCTAATAGGTTATCAATCTGATTTTCTACCTCTTGTGCACAGAGAATAGCAGCACAGTATTGCCTGGGTTCTTCTTCACTCTCACGAGAACTTACATGGGTTCCAAATGAGGCAATGGCCTGAGCATTAGGACCAAATTTCAAACTTGTATCATCAACATGACCTTCCAAGGGAGAATGGAATGATGACTCTCCCCGAGAGGGATTTTGGACCAAGGGAGGCAAGTGTGAAGAATATGGTACTCCACTTTGCACCACCACATTATCTCCCACTTGGGAGGTGGTAGCAGCTCCTTCATCGATATATTCCATTGGATTTTCTCTTGAAAGAGGAATAAAATCAGGTGGCAAGCCCCGTACTCTCCTGGACTGTCTTAACTTAGCCAGTTTGTACAGTTCCTATCTAACCTAGGGTCTGAAAATCTAGAAAAACACACCAAAAGACTTCCCTACTCAAACTATAGGTCAAAACAAGTAGACTTAAAATGAAAGGAGGAGTTCAAAAGTCAGGTCTCTCACTAGGATTGTCAAGAAGGTGCCACTCACGATATACCTTGAGGGTACGTTCGTAGTAATCTACCCGAATTTTGTTTTCGGTGTATGGCTCCAAACAAGAGGACCAAAGGGCTTTTCTTAGATAGATAAAGTACCCTAGTGGGGTCTCTTGATATACTCAAGGTATGTGGGAGCTTAAATCGGTAGTAGTGATATCTCTTGCATAACTGTACACAAGGGGCCTTTTGATACACAATCGAGTACGTGAAGTACATTTCTATATACCTCAAGGGTAGGTGAAAGACCGTTCGATATAACGATGGTACGTGGAAGAACCAAGCAAGTTCCGGAAATGTAATGCTGACAAATAACGATAGCTCCTACATTTTATGACGCCGAAACATGTCTCTAATCTATCAATCAAGTTACTACAGAAATTTTAACCTACAACTACCATTAATTTTAACTTGTACGGTTAGGTGAATGCATGATGTTTTGATAGAAAAGTAAAACCATGCAATATGCTTGTGCAAATGTTCACTTTACTATTTAGTATGCCTACTTACAAGAGGGAAGAGAGCATTTTTCTTTTTGTTTCAAAACCAAAAATCATTTTAATCAATAGTCATGAACAACAAATCAAAGACAAGCAAATACTTTTACAAACCAAATTCTTCTTTTGGAAAGCAAATGAGAAGGGTGAGAATCTCTTTTCCTAAAAGAACAACACCAAGCACACCTATATGCCAATGCAGTCTAAATTTTCAAATTTCTCAAAAACATAAGCAAATCTAACTTAAAACCACCATTTTTTTTTATTTGATCGAGATAGTCATATATGCATGAGAGACGAAAGATCATAAAGGTCCTGAAAGCTTGTAAATCCAATCAAAAAACCCAAATCCAATGCTCAAATATGATGTCCTAATCTCAAGCAAAACTTTTCTTTTTTGAAGGAAAGAAAAAGAAGTTTACTATCCAAGCAAGAAATGAAATCTAGAAGCTAATCTAATGTTCTTCTTTCAGTATATGCAATGAAAAGAGACTTCGATGAGCACCCTAACTTTCAGAAAACAAGAAATCCTTCTTTAAGCACAACCAATAAGCAAGAAGCGGATGAACAATAAAAAAGACTAAACAAACTTTTGAAATTCCACTCAAATCAATCTTAAACCATCAAAGCAGTAATCCACATACACCAAATTCAGTAACACAAGCCTGATAATAGAACTGAAAGCAATCAAAATTCCAAATTTTTACGAAGAAAAATGAGGAAAAAGAGTTTTGGACTAATGCCTACCTGGCACCACGCTTCGTAGGTGTTGACAGAGCGTTTCCAAGACATCACCGCTCCTTGCAAACTAGATGCAGGAAGTGGCACCGCGTACTGCTCACTAAGTTCAGGCGGTGGCACCGCTCCTCGTACAAAGCATGGGTGTGGTTCCCTATAGATGGCCAAAACAAAAAAGAGAACGATAGATCATATTAGAAAATACTAGATCAAGGAAAATACTATCGAATTGAATGTGGTAACAGAGCATAAAAGGCCGAAATGACTCAGATCTGAACAGATCTAGAAATTTCAAAGCTAAATAATACAAATCAGAAAGTAGATCTGACTGAAAAGAGTTGAAGAAAATGGAGCCTGGATTTGGACAAGGGTTGTAGACTGAGGAAGATCAGAACAACTGAAAATAATTCCCCAGCGGAGTCGCCAGATTTGTTAGCTAGAATATTTCACCTCTTGCGGACAGCAAGGTGTTCCACTGTTCTGAATGGTTCAGATCCAGAACAAATAGAGGATAGAGGTTGAAGACTCTTGCTAAACATTGTAGATATTTGGAATACAAGGCTTTGACAGTTCACATGTGTACCTGCAAAAAATCTCAACACAAAACGAATCAAAGCAACTAGAATATGGTCTACTAATCTATGCTAGTGACTAAGGAATCTAGCAACATATATATGTGAAATCACAACAACAACATCATATGTGGGACAGAAATCAACATGCATTAGAAATATGAAGAAGTTTACAACCAAGCCTTAGTGTTGACATGCATCTTCATGAAACTAGCTCTTCATCCCCAAAAGCTCTGACTCTAGCTCTCTATGCTCTCTCCAAATGATCTTGGGCCAAGAATCAATCCAACATCATAACAATACCTTGAATGTTCTCCCCTAAACAATGGATATGAGATCATATTTATAGGGCTTTAATGGATAGATACGGTTGAGGAATTAGTGGGTGAGGTGGCCTCTAAGATCCTAGGATGAGGGAGCTCGAGCTCAACCAACCCACAGTAGTAGGGACAAGGGATATCTCGAGGCTTATCATCTAGAAGCCTTGAGAAACTTCTCTTTTTCCCTTTTTACCTAGGGTACCATGCTTATCCTTCTATGACAAAGTGGTTTTGGTAATAACCGCCTATGGACCAACGGCAATGGGTGGTGGCACCGGTTGTGGACAACCGATGAAAGGCAGTGCGAGCAAGGGTACTGCTCCTGGATAAAGGGGCATGCACGGTGATGGGAATTTGTATGAGATATTGATAAAAAACCATTTAGTTTCCACTCCAAAAGCTGGGATTCAGGGCAAGTAGGTATGTCAAATGTCTTATCACATGATGGTGATAGGATTTTGGTATAACAAACCCTACACAAAAACATAACCTCAGCAAGCTAGCATCGTGCATGCATTTGAATGATAAGAAGGACTTCCAGACTGATCTTAAGATATGTCTTTAAGACTCAGACTTATGGTTCTCATCCTCTTTGGTTTACTATTCTACCCTACATCTACTCCTAGCGGTTTGTACACACAACAGCTAGATCGACGGCTCAACAACCCCTCAATCACTACCAGACTCTTCATGAGTCTCCTCTTCTCTGATATCTACAACATTACAGAAAAAGTGGTATCCTTCACCATGTATTACCACTAAACAAGAAAACTATTACTGAAGAACTGACCTAAAACATAGCCACCATGAATGATAAACACTAAAAGCCATTAAAATCCAATGAAATACAACACAAGCAAACCTTCTAACTGTTGCATCCCTCCTATTTATACTATTTTACATGACCCCACATGGCCGACTGCATACTAGTAGTTGGTTAACTGTCACCATCAATCTCCCCTAAGGCTATAGATGTGGTGATCATGACTTGACATGAGGCACTATCGGCCTGACTTACAAATATCCCCTCATACATGTGTATTTGTAGGCTTACGCTTCTATAAACAACCATGATATGGATTATGCACCTATCTCTTTCCATCCGTTATCATTTGCATGCTTCTGCACTTGCCTTTCCTTCATCATGCACCTCTTTATTCTTCCTGCGCGGGTCCTTCGCTTCCTTCGCAATATTCCTTTTTTTTTGTCGTGTGTGTGGTGCATCTTCCTTGGTTGCGCACATGAAATTCTTCATTATGCCCCTTTTTGGGGCCAATATGCCCGCAACACTCACCTATGGCTCGTCCCGATCCATGAAGCAAGGGACCTATGAAAATGCGTGATCTGCACGACACCTTTTGCAAAAAAAAAATTCACACATGCCATAGCATGGCATTGGGCGACTGTCGGTCGCCATACGTGCGACATGGGTACCATCTGATTTTCTAAATTTTATCTGTGCCCTCCTCAATAATGTGCGTAATTATATATGGCCCTAGCCACTGTGTCTTCATCTTGTTCGGTTGCTTAAACCATTTGTTGTCGTACCGTAAGACAAGTCTTCCTTCTTTAAATGGCTTAACCCTAAGATATTGATCATGCACTGTAAGTTTGTCACTGCTCACTTAGCTTAGTCTATAGTTGCAAGTGTATTTTCATCTCCTCTAAATATCCCACTATTCCCCTCCTTTCTGAGTAGTTGGTAGGGAATAGGGTCTGGTACTACTATAGGAGATCTGCGATCTTTGCAACTGCTTCAACATGTGAATATTTTTGGAGATTGGTGAAGTTATAGTTCTTTGATGATCCAATATGCACTTGTTTTATTTTCAGGGGCTGGGGGAACTGAGCACTTATCCTCCCTTTTTCCTTCTAAAATGCAGCCTCTTTGTTAGGGATCTCCTCAACTATACTCCCTTTTTCCCTCTGAGACGTAACGTCAATTGTAGGGTGCTTGTCGGCAATTAAAAATGTATGCGCAACCTATTGGGCTCCTTGTCGCATCTCCTCAGAGGTATAGGAGGTCCTAGGTGTCATATCCAAGGTGTATATGAAACTCTCATAGGTGGGTAATTTCGTTGACCTAGTCTCCACCCATCGTACATACCTTGTAACTCTTGCACACCTTCTCATAGATACTTCATGTAATCTATTTTTCCAATTCTCTAAAGCCTCTCCTGAATCAGATGTACATGAACTCGTGCATTTCCAGCTCAAGTTTCCATCTCCTGTTGGACTGATATAATCTTCCTGCACAGCTGTAACATTGTAGATCTGGTCGAGATATTAAACCTGCCCCTCATTATAGACAAGATCGACGTATCTTTTTCCCTTAAATGGATTGATGGGTGAGACTACCCTCATTTCCTCATCTTCAAATGAAAGAATCATTTTTTTGAAATTGATGATGGTTTGATTGTCTATGGCCCATTCTATTCCCAGCAGTTCAGGGTAAGGGTTCATGTCATCTACAATGTTAATAACATCAAAGTATGTAGACATGCACAATCCTTTGACATCAACAGTTACATTGCTCAGATGACCAATGGGTAGGACCTTCTCCTAATTGGCAAGTTGCAACTAGATAGGAGACCAATCCAAGCGCGGATTTCCCATACTTTCCCATGTTTGTCGTGTCAAAATATTGACATCTAAGCCTAGATCTAAGATGATATAGTCCATGTCATAGTTACCTATCTGCGCATTCATCCTCAATTCGTGGTCAGTTTTACATTTATTTTGTACTTGGTGAACTTTCTTCTTCACTTGTGGCTCTACAGGAACCTCGTTTATCATTGCTTGTAGCTCTGCAATAGCATCTTTGTCTTGCATTAGTGTTAAGCGACTGGACAAAAATGTTCTTAGCTTACTAACCTTTGGTGGGGCATTCTTCTGCAATATATGTTGGAACTATTTAGGCATGTCCTTGACTTCCATAGAGGTTGATGGTACTTCTGGGCTTATGAATTTTGATTGCACATCCCAGAATATTTATTTCTGTTTCTAGATGGTTAGTTTCTCTTTTTTCTATTTCGCTCGCCTGAGTTGTGGCTGTGGTTGTTCTTGCGGGTTATCTTGGTCTGCTCCAATCATCGTGCCTCCTCGAGTTATGATGGCAATATTCAGGTCTCGCGGTTTAGAGATGATCATCTAAACATTGGATTTTTCATTTGGATTCAGGTTTGGTGGACCATTAGGTGCGACAATGGTCCTTACTTTCCACTTTGCGATCAGCTGAGGGAATTGTTCAACATTATGGTCCTATCCCTTACAATATGAACATGTTTTTGCGGGCTCTAAACAATCTCTGGCTAAGTGACCTAGTTGTTCATAGTTATATCATGTAACTTTACCTCTTCCCCTACCAAATCCTCCTCCTCCTCCACCTCGTCCTAGGAAGTTTCTGCCAGCCCTTACCTACGGGTGTAGTTGCCGTGGTGGGTAGTGGTTCTGCTAGTAGTGTTTCTGATAGGGTTTTTGTTGCGTGTACAACTACTGAAGCGTGCACAACAGTCGATACTAATTAGGTGGGTACTACGCAGGTTGATACGAGACTTGCGCCTGTTCAACCTAAGCAAACCCCTCATTTTTCATTAAGTATGTGTCGACTGTCTTTTCTTTCAAGAGCTGGTATGCTCTACAGTCTTTTTCATCATGTCCTACTGATTTAAAAAATTTATAGAATAGGTTTGTAGGGGTACTTACAACTTTTTGCAAATATAAACATTTTTCGGCGTAGTTGCCTCTTGGTTGGCATATATGACACCATGGTATCCCATGGTCGTTTAATGGGTTAGGTGCACCTAACATGACATAGTTCAAGAAGGTCAGACAGTTATCTTTAGTGTGTCCTCTCATCCTACATTTTGTGCACCATAAGTCTTCTAGTTCTTCTTTACCTTTCTTCATATCTTGAAGTTGTATCGTTATATTTTCGAACTGCAACTGGATTTGTACCATTCCGGTGGCACCATCGCCAATGGATGAGGCCTCTAACTTCATTGCCAGGTCTAGTGATTCTGTCTGTTATTCAATCTTCTATTACATCAACGGCCCTTGTATGTGTGGTAGCAGCGCAACAATAAACCACTCTTTATGTTGTACATCAAACATTTGGAAGATTACTTTGGCCATCAGTGTTTTAAACCATTGGTCAAAATCCCATACCGTTTCTGCTAGAGCTTGTTTGATTTCTTTGATTTTGGTAATACACTATGACTCCGATTTAGGTTTCTTGAACTCAAAGATCATTACAACTCGGATCTCCTCAAGGGTCTTTTGTGGTGATCCGGCTGGTGCAGCGTAGAACTTCATGAACCAGTATAGCATATGAACCCTCAAGATCGTGATAATCTACACCTTCTTTATGTCTGCACTATGGACTAAACAAACCATCCAAACAGCTTCACAGACAAACAAATATTGTTTGGGGTATTCCATTCCATTTCCATTAAATGTGGGTATCCAAACTTCTATCACAACCATTGAGTTGGTGTTAGGGTCTTCCGGGACAAGATTCAAAGGGGGTGTACCTTCTTGCACACTAGTTCCAGGGCTAGTGCTATCCGTATTAGTGGTCCTTTCTGGGGTTGAAACTCTAGATCTGGTCTCAGGTGATATTGCTTATGTTATGTAGCTGTGCTCTAATCCTAATGTCTCCTCAGAGTCCTCATAATATTCAGGTCCTTCCAATATCGTGATGTAGTCCTCCTCTTCGTCGCAATACCCTTCGTCTTCGTACGATCAAATTTCATGTTCACTTCCTTCGAAAAAAAGAAGGATTCCATCATCACCTTTCGATTTTCCTTATCTTCCCTGATCTAAATCTTCTCCCACTCCTTAGGACTCCAACCTCTAGTTCAGGTTCTGTTCTTCCGGGGAACATTTCAACGTACCCTTCCTCATGTTCTTACTTGGTTGTTCATGACATAACCTCCTTCTATTCATGTGACTCAACTACTCATGTGCAAAATAACCTTCTCAGAAGCAAGTAATTTTATCCATGTACTGATACCTAACAAGTATCTCCTTCGTGGTCCTTGGATAAAATTTCTTTCACCTTCACTATATGAGGTTATAGTATCTACTGCAAACCCAGTAATATATCCCTGCAATATACTATCAACCCAAAAATCAACAACTCTAGAAACATAGTTACTTACATTGGTTACCTCATGAACCAACTAGTCGTTCCACTCAACAATCTCCCTTCTCTGGAAATTGGTCTTCTTAGTCACCAATATTAATAACCATTCATGTAGTAAAATGGGGAACTCACCAAAGAATATCTCATGGATATCAGAGTATATATATCCATCTATCCATATCTCCACACTCAACCGTGCTCCTGTGCTCTCTTCTTGCATGAATGCCAACGTTTTAGAATCCAACCAATCTTCTATCTCCTTCTTCATTCGGTGCCACAACATTTCCCTCTATTTGATCGATATGGTCCTGGCAATAGAACCATTTGTTGGCCACTTTTCCTAACTCGCACAACCTAGGTTCTGCATAGCCCGTCGATCCAACAACTACCCAAGATACTGGCCTGACATAGCAAGTCCTGTTGGCAACGCTTGTGAAGCAAGCACAATCTCACCTGAGATATCTCTTAGATGGGTAACTGCCGGAACCATGTTTCCGTGATTGTTAAGGGATTATAGTCCCTTGGCTCACAGCCAAGGATCTCAACGAAGGCATCGGGATGGCTGGACAGAGTAGTCAATCTTACATGACCGAGCACAAATACATGTCATCACACGCAACTTGACATTCCTTTCCACTTCGCAACTAGTGCAACTTGTGTGGCATAGCTAATTCATACCAATCAGACCTACGATTCACACTGTGACTCAAGACAGAAACATACAAGTTGACAGATACATGTTCATTTCAGTGATTCCTTTCCAATCATTCATCTAATGATTACGAAATAACACTGGAGATTTAAGCAACATTTAACATTATACAGAAAGAAAACAACAACCATTCACATAAACATTCACCACATCAATCATTCATTCAGACGCAAGATATAACATGGAAACCCATCTGGGAAAAACCACCAAGGTGCTCTTCATCAGGCATGAGAAAAGGATACAACACCTTGCAGTCTATGGGATGTAGACTGATTTTAAGATATGTCGTTAAGACTCATACTTATGGTTCTCATGCTCTCCGGTTTTCTCTTCTACCCTACATCTACTCCTAGCGGTCTGCACACACAACAGCCAAATCCGCGGCTCAACAGCCCCTCTATCGCTACCAAACTCTTCCTGAGTCTCCTCTTCTTTGATCTCTACAACATTACAGCAAAAGTGGCATCCTTCACCATGGATTACCACTGAAAATGAAAACTATTACTAAAGAACTGAACTAGAACATAGCCTCCATGAATGATAAACACTAAAAGCCACAAAAATCCAACACAAGACAACACAAGCCAACCTTCTAACTATTGCATCCCTCCTATTTATACTATTTTAGTTGACCCTGCAGGGCTGACTGCATACCGACAGTCAGTTAACTGTCACAATCAGCTGCCCCTTAGGATACAACTGTGGTGATCATGATTTTACATGAGGCACTATCAGCCCCACTTACAAATATCCCCTCATACATGCATAACTGCAGGCTTATGCTGCCACAAATGACCATGATCTAGATTTTGCACCTGTCGCTTTTTTGCCATTATCATTTGCGTGCCTCTGCACTTGCCTTTCCTTCATCACGCACCTCTCTATTATTCTTGTTGGGGTCCTTCGATTCTTTCGCAATCATCCTTTGTTTCCGTCATGTGTGCGATGCATCTTACTTGGTTGCACATGCAAACTTCTTTCTTATGCCCCTTTCTCAGGCCAACAACATCCAACCGATCGTAACAACTTCTTGCAGGTAGATGGAAATCAAAGAAGAATTTAACATCTGAAACAGAAATTTAATTTGCAAGTCATATTCTACTTTGTTTCCAAATTCTAGAAGGCTGAAATTTTTTTACAACCATGAATCCATGTAAATGGCAACTGGGTCCTGCCAATTGTGTGGTTGATGTAAAAGAGAAGGATGACTCCATATATTTTCTGCTCCATAAAATATATCATACCCCTTTTCTTGAAATGATGTAAATGAAGAAGCATAAAACAAAACATTGCTTCCCTTATCTTCAGTTGTAATAACTTGATTTTGTTTAGTGTCTCCTTCAAAAACAATATATACAAGCCTATTGATTTTAGGAGACTGTTGTTCAACAACTAGTAAAGAATAAAAATGTATAAGCTGCTCTTCTAACTCCTTTCCATATCCTTCATTGCTTTTCAAAAAATATGAATCATATTTTCCATACACTGCTTTGCTATTGAAAAAATCCATAGGTGTTGTTTCAGAAGACTATTGATCTAAATTATCTAGACACATATAAAAAATTGGATGACCTACATAACTCTCAAAATGATCTTCAATGGAGTTAACTAGAAAAACATCTCCATTAATTTTATGATTAAAAATATGCTGAAAATTGTCTTGAACAATGGGATGATCATCAAATAATTTGGAAGAACAATTTTATCCTTTGAAATAGAATCAAGGGAATCTTTAATTCCACTATCATCAACACCAACTTTAACATTGTCCTGCAAATCTTCATCAACAATACGATTTTCAATGTTTCCTTCAATAGAGGGGTGATCTTGACAAAGTTTTTCAACAAAAACTCTTCATGTTAATGATGTCTTAAATCTTGAAAAATGTCAAATGTCTTGTGGACTTCTTTTTCTTGAAATATTTCATCAGTAAGACTATATTGATCATTATTACTAAGTGATTTCTTGTACATAAATTTCTCACAACAGTCCTCTAAAAGGAGATCAATAGAATAAATCCTCTTGCAATAGACATAAAAGACATCGTGGAAATCTATTATTGATGAAATGATAGAAATAGGAAGAGATTGGTACCATTGTCTGGCATCTCCTTCCAAGGAATACATGAACATTTTCAACAATACATCCTCATGATGAATATCAAGATGGTCAATGTATTGATGAAACTCATTAAAGTGTTGTGCTGAATGATAATAATCATCTCCTCTAAATCTTGGAAGGAAGCCTCCCCATTCATTCTTAGTAGGTACATTATTTGGAAAATACAGAACTACTGAAAAATGAAAACCTTGCAGCCACAATGGCTTCCATGGTTTTTGACATTTTGATCCGGTGGAGTCACCAATAGATCCTTCCTCTATGAAGTCGTCGGTGAAAATATCGTAGTCTAAAGCGTGTATCCAACCCTTGTTAACCATCAAAGACTAGATCTAATCGTTGTCAATATTGAACCAAGGAAGAACTTTTATGCTTCCTCCCTAGTATGGTCACCAAAAGATGTTTATCCTAAAGTCTCCTAACTAGACTACAGGGTAGAATTGTTTAGGCACCTCGAAAATCAAAGACTGTTTTTGTGGTTTTATGGATAACAATATAAAACTCGAGAGTATAAAGACAATTACAAAGAAACAAAGATCTGAAAAATTCATATAATACATGCATAAGGACAAGATTTTACAAAAGGAATTACATGTGCTTTTTAGGATCTAGGCATTAGAGGAAATTTGGGGTCTAAAATGGGCCTTATAAGAAAACATGCCAAAATAAGTTTTTGTGAGTTTGAATTCAAGAACCAATAGAATTTCAATAAAATAAGTCAACCATAATGGTTGAATTGACATATTTGTCATTAAAAAAAACTACTTTTTTTGTTCATAGTTTCGACATATCTCATTGTGTTTTTACTCAAATTTTGATCGGGAGAACTCCTTGGATGCGGAATTTGATTCCGCATCCAATGAGTACCCACACTGCATACTTTTAATGGACCCTACTACCCGAAAAACAAGAAATACTTGAAAAAACATGATGATGACATCATCATCATGTTTTTTCAGGTATTTCTTGTTTTTGGGGTAGAGGGGTCCATCAAAAGTATGTAGTGTGGGTACTCGTTGGATGCAAAATCAAATTCCGCATCCAACGAGCTCTCTCGATCGAAATTTGAGTAAAAACACAGTGAGATATGTCGAAAATATGAACACAAAAAGTAGTTTTTTTCTTTTTTCTTCCAAAATTAATCAATATTATTTTATTATTTTAACTATTATTTTATTATTTTCCTTAGGAGGCCCATTTTAGACCCCAAAATTCCTCTAATGAGATAGGTCTCAAAGCATATAAATACAAGGAGTAAACAAACAGTTCATCACTGCATCATACGTAAAAGTATAGGTGCTCAAAATAATATTTCAAACATCGTTTAGGAATAAACATTCACTTTCCAAGACAAACATCTATATAAAAAAACACTATATAAACAAAAATGTAAACAAGGGTTCAAACAAAATCATAGAATATCTACACAATATCAAGTTTAAGACCTAGCTCCGAATAGATAATAAGTCATTCATAAATTAAAGAAGTTCTTAAACAGATAAAGTATTTCAAAACTGTACAAGCTCCAAGCGTAGTCGACCCTCATGTGTCTCCCCCTCTACCAAACATAAAAAAGTATATATATAGACCAAACTAAATAAAACTCCTTCTAACACTCGAGAACTAACATCTAATATTAGAGTTCTGTTTTGATTAGGTTTGTAAATAGAATTAGGAGAGAACATAATCAAATCCTTCAAATCTGAAATTACTAGATGTTACTTTTCCATTTGTTGCTTCTTGATGTTAAAATATGGAGATGATCATGACTACCACATAATTTGGAACTGCCTTTTCAATGGAAATCAGCCCTATTGTAATTAGATTTCCCTTTTGAAGAAAATCCGGATCCAGACGCAATCTTCCTTCGATGCTACAGCCTTTAATTCTGGGATGTTAGTAGTGAGATATCCAATTTGTATTTGGTGTCTAATTCGTATTCTGTAATAGAAGGACACATTTGAATGTGATCGCCAAGGATAATGAGATGTTATGTGAAGGAGCCAATGCAAGGAAAAACATGTTCCTTGAACCCGTTGGCATCCTCCTCTTCTCTATCATTGGAATTCAATGGGTCAAAATCACCAGCAACCACAACAAGGATAACTTGCTCCCTCAAGCGTTTGTTCTTTGCAAACCATTTGACCAGCCCAGTAATATTTTTCACCAAGTTGAGTATGGACATAGAAAATATAATTGCTTTTTTATGGTGATTCAAGGAACACATATGTTCAATTGTGTATTCAGGATCAAACAAGAGTTCCTCAATTGAACCATGTAAAGCAGTAAGGCGACATTGTTTTTCTATATAAGAAAAATAAATTTGCATGTCTGCTCTAGGAGAAATGATGTTGAATTTGGGATCAAAAACATCAATTCCATAACCACATGGTAAAGACCAGGAAGGGTGAAAACATAATGGCTTTCATACTTTCCAATGGTATCCTTGCTTCCTGCAATCTCTTGATATGTGATAGTGATAATGAAATCTGCAGCATTCATCGCAATCATATTCGCAGTAAACTGGCAAGAGAAATGATATTTCTCTTCACAGTTTTTCCAATATGTATCTAAATCTGGGTATTTGGTCTTCTCCAAAGCATGGGATATGTTGCACTGAGTGATTCCTTATTTATGTGCAATCAAATATGCAACCAAATTTCCATCACTGTAATTGCCAATAATCATATGAGGTTGACCTTTTAGATCTCCCGCATCCTCTACAAATATTTCGAAGTAAGTCCACACATCAAATCAAGAAACCCAGTGACGCAAAACTCATTTTCTATACTGAAGGGCACCTGTAGTATCTGTGAATGTTGTGTTCCACTATTTTTTTCAATTCATTCATTGCAGGTTGTCCCATGGGCCTCAGGAATCAACCAAGTCACCACAATAATCTCAGGTGTAATGTCCAATCCTTGTTGTTTTATTTTTAGCAATATTTCACTTTCCAAGGCATGAACTTTATCAAGTATATAAACAACTTGTCCACCACTGTATGGAATTCTTAAAGCATTTGCTTAACCAAAATTTGGAGCCATATTTTATGATCAAGTTGTAGTGTGACCATCACATACCTCTTTGTATATCTTATATAAGTGGTGCAACCCTTTCGCATTTTCTACAACTTTCTGCAACCAATAATTATGAAGCCCGATCCTTGATTTTTTTAGGTAACAACCATAAACCCTCGTCACCGAATATTTGTTCTAGACATATATCTACTGAATAAGAATTATTAGGTGGAGTCGCTAGTACTACTTCATCATAGACAACAGGAATACCATTAAATTCAACATGATTATCAGCAGTAGTAGGAATAACATCAGAATTTCCAGAGTTCCTTTCTATGTTGCTTAAAAAAAACAAATCCAACAACATTTGGTCCAATGTCATCCATATATTTAAAAATCTAACGATTCAACACCCATGACATCAAAACCCCACATCCAAGCAATATCCAACCATTTTTGGAGTGATGGAATATCTGGGAAAAATCCTGAACCTCCAAATAACATTTCCTTTGCACCATATGTTTATTTTAAGAGAAGGGAGCTTAACATTTGAATATTTCTCCATCCACATCCCCATCTGGAGTCTTTTGAGTTCATATTCTGAAAATGATCAATATGGCCTAAAATTGCAGTGAACGTAAGGCTACGTTCATTTTCCAAATGCTTCCTTAGTAGAGTCATCAAACTTTATTCAATGCTGTAAAAGAGATTTTTAAGTTGGCAACTAACTAGAACAGATACTTGACCATGAATATGATCCCCTTCCAATATATCATAAAGGCCTTTTTGTCCTAAATTATTCTTATTATATGGAGCAATATCACTTGAACATCTAGCATTATCTTCACCTTTGGATTATGGAGCAGTACTATTGCTCTTCTAGGTGTAACTTTGAGCCAATTGTTGACTCTCTAACAGGAACAAACCCCATAATTTGATTAACTTCATGATTGTTCGATAACCCTAAACAAAAACATAACCTAGGTAAGCTGGCAGCGTGCATGAATTTGAATGATAAGATGCACTTCCAGCTTGTGTTAAACATACGCAATATATCATTAACCCTAGCTTTGCATTTCATAATATGAAAAGACATTTATTAATCTATAGGAGATTTAAGCTTTAAAACTAAAATATTTGTAAATGCATAAGACATTTTGAAATAAAATCAAAGCACCCCAAATTTAGTAGAATAAGAAAACTAACAAGGGATAAAAATGTCATAATTGGTACTAATCCATTGGGCTATGGAGTCATTTACCAAATCTCTACAACTTTTCCAAACTCTAAACACACACCTCTGAAATGACAAAATACGGATGCAAGCCAACATACTAAAAAGAATCTACATGCATATGGAGAGCTTATTCTTCTACTTACCCCTACTTCTAATCGGTAGAAAAAACCTAATCATGTGTAATCATACTTCCAATGAAGCCATGATAGCATCCAATCAATTGTAACAACTTCTTGCAGGTAGATAGAAATCAAAGAAGAATTTAAAATCTAAAACAAAAATTTAATTTGCAAAGCATATCCTACTTTGATTCCAAATTCTAGAAGGCTGAAACTTTTTTATAACCATGAGTCCATGTAAATGGCCACTGGGTCCCTCCAATTGTGCGGTTGATGTAAAAGAGAAGGATGCCTCCATATATTTTTAGCTCCATAAAAGATATCATACCTCTTTTCTTGAAATGTTGTAAATGAAGAAGCATAAAACAAAACATTGATTCCCTTATCATCAGCTGTAATAACCTCATTTTGTTTAGTGTCTCCTTCAAAAACAATATATACAAGCCCATTGATTTTAGAAGACCGATGTTAAACAACTAGTAAAGAATAAAAATGTATAAGCTGCTCTTCTAACTCCTTTCCATATCCTTCATTGCTTTTCAAGACATCTGAATCATATTTCCGATACGCTTCTTTTCTATTGAAAAAATCCATAGGTGTTGTTTAAGAAGATGGTTGTTCTAAATTATCCAGACACATAACAAAAATGGGTTAACCTGCATAACTGTCAAAATAATCTTCAGCATAGTTAACTTGAAAAACATCTCCAATAATTTTATGATTAAAAATATGTTGAAAATTGTCTAGAACAATGGGATGATCATCAAATAATTTGGGAAGAACAATTTCATCCTTTGAAATAAAATCAAGGGAATATTTAATTCCACTATCATCACCGCCAACTTTAACATTGTCCTGCAAAATTTCATCAACAGTACGATTTGCAATGTTTTCTTCAATAGAGGGTTGAGCTTCACAAGGTTTTTCAACAATAAACTCTTCATGATAATGTTTTTATAAATCCTGAAAACTGTCAAATGTCTCATGGACTTATTTTTCTTGAAATATTTCATTAGTAAGTCTATATTGATCGTTATTACTAAGAGATTTCTTGTACATAAATTGCTCACAACAGTCCTCTAAAAGGAGATCAGCAGAATAATTCCTCTTGCAATAGACATAAAAGACAACATGGAAATTTTTTATTGATGAAATGATAGATATAGGAAGAGATCAGTACCAATGTCTGGCATCTCCTTCGAAGGAATACATGAACATTTTCAACAATACATCCTCATGATGAATATCGAGTTGGTCCATGTATTAATGAAACTCAACCAATTGTTGTGTCGGATGATCATGATTATCTCCTCTAAATCTTGGAAGGAAGTCTCCCCATTCATCCATAGTAGGTACATTATTTGGAAAATATGGAACAACTGAAAAATTGAAAGGTGCAAACCTTGCAGCTACAATGGCTTCCATGGTTTTTGACATTTTGAACCAGTGGAGTCACCAACAGATCCTTCCTCTTTGAAGTCGCCGGTGAAAATAATGTAGTCTAAAGCATGTAACCATCCCTTTTTCACCATCAAAGACTGGATCTAATCGTTTTCAATATTGAACCAAGGAAGAAATTCTATGCTTCCATCCCAGTATGGTTGCCTAAAGATCTTTATCCTAAAGTCTGCTAACTAGACTACAGGGTAGTAGTGTTTAGGCACCTCAAAAATAAAATAATGTTTTTGTGGTGTTATGGATAACAATATAAAACTAGAGAGTATAAACACAAGTACAGAGAAACAAAGATCTGAAAACTTTAGATAATACATGCATAAGGACAATATTTTACAAAAGGAATGATAGGTGCTTTTTAGGATCCAGGAGATATGTTTCAAAGCATATAAATACAATGTGTAAACAAATATTTCATCACTGCATCATATGTAAAATTATAGGTGCTCAAAATAATATTTCAAACATCATTTAGGAATAAACATTCACTTTCCAAGACATTCATCTATATAGAAAAAATCTATATAAACAAAAATGTAAACAAGGGTTCAAACAAAATCATAGAATAGAAACACAATATCAAGTTTAAAACATAGCTCCAAATAGATAATAAGTCATTCATAAATCAAAGAAGTTCTTACATAGATAAAGTATTGTAGAACTATAAAAGCTCCAAGCATATTCGACCCTCATATGTCTCCCCCTCTAACAAACATAAAAAGTATATATATAGACAAAACTAAATAAAACTACTTCTAACACTCGGGAAGTAACATCTAATAATAGAATTCTATTTTGATTAGGTTTGTAAATAGAATTAGGAGAGAAGATAATCGAATCATTTAAATCTGAAATTGCTAGATGTTACTTTGCCATCTGTTTCTTGTTGACCTTAAAATATGGAGATGATCATGACTACCACATAATATGGAACTTCCTTTTTAATGGAAATCAACCCTACTGTACTAAACTTAGTAGTGATATCTCCAATTTTAATTTGGTGGCTAATTCATATTCTACAATAGAAGGATGTATCTGAATTTGATCGCCAAGGAGAATGAAATGTTTTGTGAAGGAGCCAATGCATGGAAAAACATGTGCCTCCAACCCCTCGACAAACTCCTCTTCTTTGTCACTGGACTTCAATGGGTCAAAATCACCAGCATCCACAACAAGGATAACTTGCTCCCTCAAGTGTTTGTTCTTTGCAAACCATTACACCATACCTATAATATTTTTCACCCAGTGAAGTCTAGCCATAGAAAAGATAATGGATTTTTTATGGTCATTCAAGGCACACATATGTTCAGTTGTATGTTCCCAATTGAACAAGATTTCCTCAATTGAACCATGTAAAGTAGTAAGGAAACATTGTTTTTCTATATAAGGAAAATAAATTTGCATGTCTTCTCTAGGATAAACGATGTTGAATTTGGGATCAACAACATCAATTCCATTAACCACATGGTAGAGACCAGAAAGGGTGAAAAAAAAGTGGATTTCGTACTGACCCGCAGTATCCTTGCTTCCTGCAATCTCTTGATATGTGCTGGTGATAATGAAATATGTCGTATTCATTGGAATCATATCAACAGTAAACTAACAAGAAAAATGATATTTATCTTCAATTTTTTTCCAATATATGTCTCAGAATCTGGGTATTTGTTCTTCTCCAAAGCATGGGATATGTTGCACAGAGTGATTCCTTGTTCATGTGCAATCAAAGATGCAACCAAATTTCCATCACTATAATTTCCAATAATCATATCAAGTTGACCTTTTAGCTTTGCGACATCCTCTGCAAATTCTTCTAAGTAAGGCCACACACCAAATCACGAAACCCAGTGACGTAAAACTCATTTTTTTGTTCTAAAGGGCATCGAGAGTATCTGTGAATGTTGTGTTCCACTAATTTTTTCAATTCGTTGATTGCAGGTTGTCCCGTGGGCATCAAGAATCAACTGAGTCACCACAATAATCTCAGATGTAATGTCCAATCCTTGTTGTTTTATTTTCACCAACATTTCACTCTCCAAGGCACAAACTTGATCAAGTATATACACAACATGTCCACTAGTGTCTGCCATTCCTAAAAAAATTGCTTCGATTAAAATTTGGAGGCAAATTTTATGATCAAGATGAAGGCACCCATCATAGAACACTTTGTATATCTCAGAAAGGTGATGCGGCTCTTCATCATTTTCTATGGATTTTTGTGACCAATAATTATGAACCTCAATCCTTGATTTGTTTGGGTGACAGCCATAAATCGTCGTCACCAAATATTTGGTCTAGAAATATAGCTGCTGAAGAATAATTATTAGCTAGAGTTGATAGTATAACTTCATCATTGGCAGCAGGAATACCATTAAATTTACCATGATTATCAGTAGTAGTAGGAATAATGTCAGAAATTCAACAGTTCCTTTCTCTGTTGCTTCAGAAAAAAAAATAGAGCCAACAACATCTAGTCCACTATCATCCATATATTTCAAAATCTAATGAATCAACACCCATGACATTAAAACCCCTCATCCAAGCAATCTCCAACCAACCATTTTTGCAGTGATGGAATATATAAGACAAATCCTGAACCTTCAAATATCATTTACTTTGCACCATATGTTTATTTCAAGAGATGGGAGCTTAACATATGAATATTTCTCCATTGACATCCCCATATCAATTATTTTGAGCTCATACTCTGAAAATGATCAATATGGCCTGAAATTGCATCGAATGTAAGGCCATGTTCATTTTCCAAACGCTTCCTTAGTAGAGTCATCAAACCCTCTTCAATCCTGTAAAATAGATTTTTAATTTGGCAACTTACTAGAACAGATACTTGATCATGAATATGCTCCCCTTCCAATATCTCATAAAGGCCTTTTTGTCCTGAAGTAGTTTTATTAGATGGAGAAATATCACTTGAACATCTAGCATTATCTTCACCTCTGGATTATGGAGCAATACTATTTCTCTTCCAGGTGTAACTTAGAGCCAACCATTGGCTCTCTAACAGGAACAAACCCCAAAATATGATAAACTTCTTGATTGTTTGGTAACCCTACACAAAAACCTAACCTTCGCAGGCTGGAAATGTGCATTCATTTGAATGATAACATGCACTGCCAGCTTGTGTTAAACATAGGAAATATATCATTAACCATAACTTTGTTCATAATATGAAAAGAAATTTATTAATCTATAGGAGATTTAAGTTTTAAAACTAAAATATTTGTAAATGCATTAGACATTTTGAAATAAAATCAAAGCAACCCAAATCCAGCAAAATAAGAAAATTAACAAGGAATAAAATTGTCTATGGCAGAAAAATAGGCCTAAGAAAGATAGCTAACAATCCTAGGAAAAACAAATACATATATGAATTCACAAGTTGAAACACATTTCTTAGCATAAGTGTGAGAATACTCAGAATACAGAATAGTGTATAGAGGTTCACAAAATATTGAGGTTTGGTGTTGGAACACATTATGCAAAATGCGATTTTCAATTGGGCCAGGATGGCACAGTTGCTTATTCAAATTCCAAATGATATGGTGCCAAGTTTGGTGAATGATCTTTAATTGTGTATGGGTGTGGTCTAATCCATCGCTGGTACATTAACTCTGGATGATGCAAGGCTATGTTCCTAGAAACGGGGCGATAATTAATGCTTAGGATAAAAAATGAGGTAGAAACAAGGACAGGACGAAAATGGTCATTTTCTACGGTCGTTTTCGTTTTCGAGGTTAAAAAATCCCATGTTTTTCATGACGTTCTCCCACCAAAAAGGATTTTTTTTTCTAACGGAACAGATCCTGTTTCTTCTCGTTTCTGGGTGAGTTTTGATTCCGCGGGTAAAATTAATTATGAGGCTAAACTCATTTCATTTGGCAGTAAGGGTTAGTGTCTAGTATTATTTCAACAGCCATGAGAATTATATATCTCTTGGCATAAATTTTATTTTCCATTGTAGTTATTACCATATGACAGCCACAAGTTCGTTAATGATACTCCTGTAATGTAATGATTGTGCATGAAAAAAATACCGGTTAATTTGGTAGATTCTCTTTCAGTAAAGATCATTTTTTGAATTTGTACAAGCATCTATTGACATGATGTATAAATGTACCAAAGAATTGGTAGATGAATAGAGAAAGAATATAGCGAGTACCAGAGAGGGGCGTTGTGAGATTGAGCTAACCAAATATATGGATAAATTGACTGTCGACATTATTTTAGGGTTCGAGTTTGGAATGAGCGATAGAAAACTAGGAAAATAACTGTTCGAAGATATTATGCACTTAGAAGAATTAATGGTGCAATAATTTGGGTTTCTATGGATTCCAGGTAGCAGGTACATGGTAATAATGAATGGAAACTGGTCGGCTTCTACAACACGTTCAAAGGTACGAAAGGGTATGTTGGTCGGTAAAAAAATTAATGGTGTTGAATGCCAAGAGTATGTCTGCGTTGAACTTCAAATGTAATTTCAAAGTTGAAAGAACTACTTCTTTGAGCTGATCATGTCCTTCCTATTCCCTATGCATCCTTGTTGAAGACCCTGAAGCAGCCTCTGCTTTATGAATGGTTGAAGCTCTGCATAAGAGTCCAAAAAACAGAGAATTTTGGTTGGCCTTGGAGCCAGAACAGTGTTAAGGGAGGGGTTTATGTTACTTGAAAGGTCTCACCATTCTAAGGCCACTTTGGTATCTCGCACCTGGCTGGTGTTATAGAAGGCATCATTCTGGCTAGTCGGTCCTGAATATTTCTTGAGAAGGTGAGAGAATTTATAACCATTGAGGATGGCTCGTTACAATCTATTGAGGTATATTTTGCAAAGAATTGTGGGCTAGAGGTTGGAGCCTCCAGTTGTAAGCGTGGAGCAATGCGATATTTCTAATAACTTATTTCCAAATTCCATAGTATATGTTAGTTGCTCTGAAATGGAAATTAGAAGTTATCTCATCATTTTAATTTCATCAAAACATAACTTGTTTTTCATATTTCTTAGAATATTAATAAAATTGTATTACAGAGACTTCACATGTTAGAAAACAGGACCGCAGAGCAATAATAGATATACAGTTAAATCATAGAACAAGATGAAAAACACATTAAAACATTACAGAGAGACATAGATATATCGTGGCTCACCCAAACGATGGGCTACGTCCACAAAGAAATTTTCCAGTCCTTTTATTACAGTCCAGAAAGATGAAGGGATACACCCTGCAGCAAAACCACTGCACTTCCTCTTCACGCTCTCATAGTCTCTCTTCCAATACAATACAATACCATACCCAGTTGATTTACAATGCTCTCTTTTATAGGGGAAATACAATGGGAAAATTCTAGGGTTAACCCAATACCATGGGTCTGCAACACTGTTGGCCAACACACATCCCCAAAAAAAAAAATTCGAGGGCTCCGCCCCCAAACCCCCATTATCTCGGGGGCGCTACCACTAACCCCAAGGCAGGGGGAACGAGTGTATAGTACTTCTGGGTTACAATCAGCACTGAATAATATCTCTAGATATGGAAAATTAGGCTCCCCAACCAATAATCTCCCACTTGGATACTAATCACAACAACTCCACCGCTATTGCACTTGCTGGACTATGTTCTAGACCTTGGACATAGCAAATTTATTCTTTTCACCTTCATGTTTTAAGGCCAACAGAAACCGAGCAGGAACTCAGTTTCTCTCTGGTTACTCCCTTTCTCAACATGTCTGCAAGATTCTAGCTAGTGTGAATCTTTTCCATTTTTAACAGTTCTTCATCTAGAACAGATCTTATGAAGTGGTACTTGAGTTGTATATGTTTAGTCCTTGAATAAAAGGCTGAGTTCTTTTCAAGATGAATGGCACTCTGGCTGTCACTGTACAACCTACTATTCTCCTGTTTCTTACCCAATTCCTCCATGAACCTCTGCAACCAAATCATCTCCTTACTTGCCTCTGTAGTAACAACATACTCTGCTTCTGTTGTTGAAAGTGCAACAACCTGTTGCAGTTTTTAAATCCAACTTACTGTTGTTCCACCTATAGTGAACACGTACCCTGTGGTGCTCCTCCAGCTGTCTTTATCACCAGCCATATCTGCATCAACATATCCTTGTAGAACAGTGTCTGAACCTCCAAAACATAATGCATGAGAAGTGGTACCTCTCAAATACCTGACAATCCACTGTACTTCTTTCTAATGCTCTTTACCTGGATTATTCATATACCTACTCACAACTCCCACTGCATTTGCAATATCTGGTCTTGTGCACACCATGGCATACATCAAGCTCCCAACTGCTAATGAATAGGGAATATTGGCTATGTAATCTATCTCTTCCTGTGTTTCTGGACACATATGCTTGCTTAGTTTGAAATGGCTTGCCAAAGGTGTGCTGACTAGTTTTTCATTCTACATTCTAAACCTCTGCAACACCTTTTCTATGTACTCACCTTGAGACAATGTCAATTTGTGATTTTTCCTGTCTCTTGTTATTCTCATACCAAGGATTTGCTTTGCATCACCCAAATCCTTCATCGCAAATGATTTAGTTAGTTTTCTTTTTAGCACATTTATATCTTGCATGTTAGACCCTGCAACAAGCATGTCATCTACATACAATAACAAGATAATATATCTTCTGTTATCTAGCCTCTTGAAATAAACACAGTGGTGAGAATGACATCTATCATAACCTTGTTCTGTCATAAACTTATCAAATTTTAAATACCACTGCCTTGGAGCTTGCTTCAGGCCATACAAGCTCTTCTTCAACCTGCAAACTAAATTCTCCTTCCCTTTGACCTCATACCCTTGTGGCTGCTGCATATAAATCTCTTCCTCCAAATCCTCATGGAGAAAGGCTGTTTTTACATCTAATTGTTCAAGATGCAAATCTTCTACCACCACTAGACTTAAAATAGCTCTAATTAAAGTCATTTCAACAATAGGAGAAAATATTTCATCAAAATCTATACATTTCTTTGTGCATACCCATTTACAACAAGTCTAGCCTTGTACCGCTTCTTTCCTCCATCCTCTTCCTTCAACCTGTAAACCCATTTATTCTGCAATACCCTTTTTTCTGCAGGCAACTTAACCAGATCCCAAGTTTGGTTTCTTACCAATGAGTCCATCTCCTCATCCATGCCTTGCTCCCACTTCTTTCTAGTTTCTACCTGCATTGCTTCTTCAAAACATTCTGGTTGACCAAAATTAGTCATCAATAAATAATACAGTGAAGGAGAGAATCGTTCAGGGGGTCTACTTAACCTGGTAGACTTTCTTACAGTTGCAGGAGTTTTAGGTACCTGCTGCTGCTCTTGATTTTTTGGTGCTTTTGGAACTTCATTTTCTTTGATTTCATCAAGCACTGTGTACTATGTGTTTTCCTTTTCTTCTTTCTTTCCCTACAACTGATCTTTGTACATGACCTTTTCATTGAATACTACATCTCTACTCCTAATGATTTTGTGATTTGTAAGATCCCATAAGCGATAACCAAAATCATCATCCCCGTATCAAATAAAGGTACATTTCTTGGATTTAGCCTCAAGATTTGTTCTATCATCTTTATCAATATGGACAAATGCTTCACAACCAAAATTTCTAAGAAATGGGTATTTTACCTGTTTACCTATCCATGCCTCCTCTGGACTGCCACTATCCAAAGCGCTTGAAGGCCCTCTATTTATTAAATAAACAACAGTGTTTACAGCATCAGCCCAAAAATGTAAGGGCAACCCTGCATGCAATATCATACACCTTGCATGCTCCATGATCGTTCTGTTCATACTTTTTGACACACCATTTTCTTGGGGTGTTTCAGGGACTGTCTTCTCTCTGCGAATCCCATTGTGTGAATAGTAGCTCTCAAACTCCTTGCTGCAGTACTCACCTCCATTATCAGATCTGAGACATTTCAACCTTTTTCCTGTCTCATTCTCAGCCAAAGCTTTCCACTTCTTAAAAGTATCAAACACATCAGATTTCTGTCTAATGCAATAAACCCAAGTTTTTCTAGTTGCATCATCAATAAAAGTAACATAATAACGAGAGCCACCAAGACATTGTACCTGAGCTAGTCCCCATACATCTGTATGGAAAAGCTCTAACTTTTCACTCTTCTTTTGTTTCCCAACCCTGAGAAATCTAACTCTCTTCTATTTTCCATAAACACAGTTCTCACAAAATTCCAAACTTACCTGCTTCAGATCTGGAAGCAGTTTCCTTGAGTGGAGAATCTATATCCCCTTCTCACTCATGTTGCCAAGCCTATGATGCCACAACGTTGCACCTATTTCTGTGGAAGCTACAGAAATAGAATAATTAGTATTATGAGGACATAAATATAATGTACCTATCCTATCTCCTTTTGCAATTACCATTGATCCTTTAGTGACCTTCTACCATGTTTCTCCAAATGTAGACAAACAACCGCCATCTCCCAACTGCCCTGTTGAGATTATATTTCTTTTCATAGCAGGAATGTGCCTTACATCCTTTAGCAACCAGTCATTTCTATTATTTAGCTTAATCCGTACCTTACCCTTTCCAACAATTTTACATGCTTCATTATCCCCCAATAACACATGCCCAAAATCACCTTGAACATAATCATAAAAGAATTTCCTATGGGGTGTAGCATGAAATGAAGCCCCTGAATCTACTACCAAGTAATCACTAGTATTATCTAAGGCAAGAATCAAAGCATCTTGTAACACATCACCTGCTACATTAGCTTCCTAGGTAGTCTCTTGCTGCCTCTCACCTTTCTTCTTTGGTGCTTTGTAGTCTTTCTTTAGGTGTCCTTTCTTACCACAGTTCCAGCACTCTATTTTTCCAAATCTGGAATTGGATCTTCCCTTTTTAGACCTGCTACGATTTCCTAGGCTCCTTCCTCTCTCGTTTTGTCTCCCTCTGCTCTCCATGGTCAACGCATTACCTAATGTCTCACCTATGATTTTTCTTTGCATTTCCTCGCTAAGAATAACACTAACAACATCATCAAACTTAAGAGTGTTTGAACTAGGGACAAAGTTACTAACAGCCATGACCAAGCTATTCCAGCTTTCTGGCAATGAGCACAAGATTAGAATAGCCCTAACCTCATCATCAAAGTTCACTTTTACAGAACTTAACTGGCTGGTAAGTGTATTAAACTCATTTAAATGGTCAGCAATAGATCCACCTTCCGACATCTTCATATTAAATAAACGCTTCATTAACAATAGCTTGTTAGAAGCCAAGGGTTTTTCGTAGAGCTTACTCAATGTGCTCATCACACCCTCTGTTGTTTTTTCTTTCGAAATATTAAAGGCCACCGATGAAGCAAGGCACAATCGTATTGTTCCTAGTGCCTTTCTATCAAGAACCTCCCATTCTTCATCCTTCATAGCCGCCGGCTGTTTTTCTTTTCCGCCCAACGGAAGGTACAGATCCTTCTGGTACAGATAGTCCTCCATTTGCATCTTCCATAACTGATAGTTAAATTTCTCGACCCTAAAATTTCCTTCTTCCACCATTGCTTCCACTCGAACCAGGAACCTTTTTTTCTAGTGAGTTTACCAACCAAATAGACCTTTTGGCTCTGATACCAATTGTTAGAAAACAGGACCACAGAGCAATAACAGATATACAGTTAAATCAATAAACAAGATGCAAAACACATTAAAACATTATAGAGAGACACAAATATAACGTGCTTCCCCCAAACGATGGGATATGTCCACAAAGAAATTTTCCATTCATTTTATTCCAGTCCATAAATATGAAGGGATACACCCTGCAGCAAAACCGGTGCACTTCCTCTTCATGCTCTCACAGTCTCTCTTCCAATACAATACAATACCATACCCAGTTGATTTACAATGCTCTCTTTTATAGGGGAAATACAATGGGAAAATTCTAGGGTTAACCCAATACCATGGGTCCGCAATACTGTTGGCCAACACACATCCTAAAAAGAAAAATTCAGGGGCTCCGCCCCTGAACCCCTGTTTTCTCGGGGGCACTGCCCCCAAACCCCATTTTTCGGGGCACTACCCCGAACCCCAACACAGGGGGAACGAGTGTATAGTACTCCTGGGTTACAATCACAACTGAATAATATCTTTGGATCTGGAAGGTTAGGCTCCACAACCAACATCACATATACATAGCAATCATTGTTTTCACATCATCAAAACACAAAACAACAAAAAACATAATATGAATTTACCTCTTTTTTTATCAAATTTTCTGTGTGCAATATGAATTCCTACATTATTTTTTGATAACTACTACTAGTAAGTCGTTTGCCTAAGATTTCAAGTTATCATCCCTCTCGTAAACTGGAGAATTCAAAGGAATTTTCTCGTCCCTTACTGCCTCAAGAAAACCAAAATCCCTAAGAACAAGTGGCGATGGATGCGAGTAATATATTTGAAGGTTTCCATTTAAGGAACCAAAGTGCTTATGGAAATTAATCACACTATCAGCAATATGTAAATTCTAGATGATTGATTGAATAGATATCTTTGTCCAAGTCGGAAATCTTCCATTTTGAAGTCATTAGTATCCAAGGTAAGATAGTTAGAGGAACACGATGCTTCTAAAATAACAATCAACCCCTTCAAGATATTTGAAATTGAGGAAACTAGAAAGCATGTGGGTTAAAGCTAATCCAATATCATTGTCCAAGTAGGTGGAAAAAATAGTAACACAGCTCTCCCACTGTTGCTTTCTGTTTATTTATTTTTTGTTTTTCTCTCTTGTCGTTTCTTGTGAGCGAAACCTATAAACTTCGTTTCTCGTATCGTTCTTATTTCTCATTTTGTTTCTTGTCTCGTAACATAGGTGCGAGGTATGACATTGGTGGGATGTGTTCAACATTGCCCGAAAAGGAGTAGTTAAAAGTAAACCAGCATAGCTCTAAATCCTAGGCTCTATCAAGCGCCGAGAGGGATCAAATATTTGGAGGTGAAAACCTCTTCGTAAGTATTGCACTCAACTATCGGCTTTGGTGTTAGTCAAAACAAAAGACACATCTTTTTATTGAAGGTCACAGACATATAGTATTTTTATTATTAATATTTGATATTAGTTATGGCAGACATATAATATTATAAATCCTTGTACCTTTGTTGTAAGTAGGAATATTTGTTCACCGAAAACTTTGCATATCTTTGAAGGCATCCATAAATTTCATAATCTCAAGCATTGCATCAGTTGGCAAAGAGAAACTCCTCTGAAGTGCCGCAAGCTCTGACTACCTCTTGGAGAGTGTGGATTCGATTTTTTTTTACAATATGAGGAAGGAAATTATGGATTCCTATTGCTTGAATATGCATAAGCTTTTTGGCCAGTATTGGTATTCCAACCATGTATTTATCAATACTTAAAAGATCAGGATTTGTTCTAAACAAATATCTTTCTCTCCATCTTGCTTCTACATTAGATTGAATCCCTAGTCTATTTTGCACACAAACATACCCATGAACAATATTTACATTGTCCTTTCTTACTTTCTCCAGTAGCCCTTTAGGAGCTCTGCCAACTTAAGCTACCATGACCAATGTTCTTTCACCATGTTGATCAATATCCTGAGACATTCTTATGGAATCACACGTGGGGAAATCTAGAGTGGTAGATAACACATTTAGAATGATACTCTCTTTGGGAGAAATGTATTGCTTAATTATATTTGTAATCTATTCGTAGATATCTCATGGCTTCCCATGCACAGGGACCCTCGTTATCCCTGCTAAATAAACCATGGTAAAATATGGAGCATTCATCTTCTAAACATGGAGTGCCATAGGCGTATCGCTTATACTCTTGTCCCTTCTTGTAATCTCTTCTATAACTATATCGAGTGTTTCTTTTATCTCCGTTTTTGAAATTTTCCTTTGCTTTCCATTGTACTCCATCAAAATTTCACATTACTGAGATTTGTAGTTTTGCAATCGCATAATAAGTGGGAGTCTTGTACAAATCCCTTTCCCCATAGGGATAATCTCGGCAAGGGATTCCAGTACACTAGATTTCCCTGAGGACTGATCGCCAATAACAACAATAGTGGGTAGTTGGATACCCTCTTTCACTACTCTGAGGTTGCGAAGCGTGTCCAGAACATTGAGCAACGACCTTATGCGCTCATTGTAACTCTGGTTCAAATATAGTGAATCCGGGCTAGGCAACTATAAGTTTTCGATCATAGGCATATTCATATACTCCATTCTTGTATGGGGAAAAGTTGGTTGTTGTTGTCATTATTAAAAAACAACACCAAACAAGATTGAGTTTCCTTGATACTTAAAGCTAAAGCTATAGCTTATTAAACAAGAGAAGGTAAATCAACTTGTCTGTTGCTGCATTCAGTGGGAAATGAAAATCCTTGTTTTCTGAATCATAAAGAAAACAACAATTTGGACGGTTTCATTTTTTCAAAAATTTCACCCAAATTTGTGCTCTTTAGAATGCATATTTTCAATTAAAAATTTTCGGGTTGCCAAAGATAGTTTAAAAAACACTCACGTTTGAACTAAGTTGGTGGATTTTGTTAATTCAATAAGCATTTTTTTTCAAGATTTTCTCTCAACAATTTTTATTGTTTTCTTTTGGAAGTAGCAAGTCAATTTTGGAGTAAAAAAATCTTAAATTCGATATGGAAAGGGAAGAAATTCAGAGGTAAGATATTTAATTTGAGATGAAAGGGTAAAATTTCATGTATAGGTCAAATTATACTTATAAAAATTTGTTCAATCTTTCATTGATCTAAATTTTGAACTATAAACATTTTAACAACAAATTCAATTAATCAACATCTCCCTCATAATCTGAAATCATAAGTAAATCGTAAATATTTATAGCCAACATTTACATGAGGAACATTACATAAAGTTACAACATCTCCCTTATAATTGTAAGTCATAAGTAAATAGAAGTAAATATTTATAGCCGACATTTACATAAGGAACTTATAACGTTACAACATCTCCAACATCTCCCTCATAATATTTATAGCCGACATTTACATGAAGAACGTTCCATGCATGAGGAACCTTACAAGATCTGCCTCATAGTGGGCTGTAGAGCGCATCTAGGGGCAATGAGGGTGGGTCTCCGAGAGGGAGGAGGAATTTATCGAGAAGGAATCTATCGAGACACCGTCGGGAAATGCCAACTTTATGAAAAAGCATAACTTAGTTAGGCTTCTCCAAATCATATAACCAAAACCATCATAGCTCCATCTAGAAGGGGATCTACCAAGCACCGAGAGGGATCAAATTTCTCAAGGTGCAAACCCTTTTTTAGAGTAGAAATGTTGAGGCAAACTTGTAATCGAATATTTATGGTTTTAGTTTATCTAATTTATGTTGTTTTATATATATGCAATTTTAAATAGTTTAAATTTAATTTAAGACGACATGTTATTTTTAATATATTTTATTATTTTCTATAAAAGACACCTTATCAACTCTAAAATGAGCATAGATAAAGTTACACATTTTTCTATAAAAAACATATATCAACTAGTGAGGATAGATAAAATTACACATAGTTCTTTTAGTAAATTGTAGAATACACTTCTTAAATACAATGAAATATACATATTAGTTTAAAAATATGTATTCATTGTTATTATTTATCTAACTAATCTAAAAAGAAGTGAACCTATTTAATAAAAATAAATTATTACCATTTAGTTTTGTTTTCAACATTAACATTGAATTTTTAAGTCAACGAAATCTTTCATTGATGCGATTTCTTCGAATGTATAATATCAGCAAGTGTAATTCCAACAATATCTATTGAGAATAAAAAGTGCTATTAGAAGATAAAGTATGCAACAATTTATTTTTTTAATTTTAGAAAAAAATTAAATCCAGAAACAACATGTACGTCCTTCGTTTTATTATCTATCCGCATTGCATTATCTTCGTTCTTCTGAATAACAACATCACGTCTGCAGAGAAGACAGGATTTGCTGGTCTCAAACCACTTAGTTAAGCAGTGACGATGGAATATATGGGAGCATGGAAGTTGGAAGTTGATTGTACAGACTCTCCACTTTCTACAGACTCTGATTGTTTCCTGAATGCAAAGTTCGGCAACTCGGTGAGTGTTTCAGGAGCCAGGTAGACAGTCACAAATCCAGCCCTTTCTATGAGCTCCTCAAAGCTCATGCGATCATCAATTACATAATAATCCCAGATAATTCCGGTCGATGAAAGGAGCAGCCCTGGCGGATCCATTATTTCCTTATCGCCTTCTCTGCTTATTATATTTTACAATACAGAGGCGGTGGAAATCGCCACAGGATTGATTCTGATGAAGATCGACCCTGCGACTTATTATATCCAGTGGCCATAATAACCATCCGTTCGACACAAATTGGGGATTGAAAATCCAAATCAAGTGAACACAAGTCCAAGGCCCTACCCCATCCCTCATGATTGGTCACCTTCACGATTGGTAACTGTCCATGTTTTCACCCAACGTACCGTTTAAATGTTTTCTTGGGTAACAAGTTGACCAATACTTCAATCTTTGCGAGGCCACATGTCTCAGGTGGTAGTAATGATCATTTAATAGATATTCTTCCGGGTTGAATGAGATTCCATGCTCTCAGATTATTTCCAAGGATTACATCATTGATTACTTTGGGTACCAAGTTCATACTAAGAGCCTGAAATATCTGTTTGTGCATGATAACACTCATTTGCACACAGGCAGAGAGAGGGTGCAGCAGAACTTGCATAATATGTGTTGGAATGTTGAACCGTTTGAGTTCCTGTATTTAATTTGTATTGTAATGCTCGGATCCCATGCAATAGGAGGAGGGATCTGAGCATTACCGTCTAATTACTAAATACAATTCCTCAAAAGTAACTCACCCGGTTCAACCCACATTATGTCAGTTTTGCAGTACCCTCTTCCTCTGTGCAACTGAATGTTATTGGGCGCAAACAGATATCTCCAGCTCTTACTCTGAGCTTGGTAACCACAGAAATCGTTGATGCAACACTTAGAATGGATTTGAGTGCATGGGTCCCATTAGAGAAAAGACGAAAGCTTGTCAACATGCAACAAGGTCTAGTACTAAAAAGATATCCAAGAACATTTGATGCACCAAACATGCCCAAGCTGTACTAAAAGATATCCAAGAACAACATTTGATGCACCCGGTAAAATTGCTGGATTACTATCAAATTCCTCATGAAGGACTATCCAGAGAGACAGCAATATCTGCTACTGGCTTGAAAAGGATTAGATCAGTTTTCTGCGATATATATACAAAACCGTTTCCTATCAAGCTGATAGCCTAAATCAAGGCACCCTGGTGGTTTTCAATTTGGATTCCAATATTTCGATGGACACATTGAGATCGGCCTTCGAATACTATTGGATGAATAGTATTTTAAATGTTTAATTGTTGTTTATCTTGCTCGTCTGTAAGGTTTTTTTGGCAGGTTCTGTGAAAGAGATTAGAGAAATACCGTGGAAAGGGCACTGCAAGTTTGTGGAGTTCTTTGATGTGTGGGAAACAAACGGCCAATATATTGGTGGAAGGCGAGTTAAAATAGAATTCAGTCGGCCTGGTGGGCAAGGTCGCATGAAAGCCGAATCTAGGCAGCGTCACTTATCCACAATGCTGCTCGACTTCAAAGTACTGATTACCCACAACCGCGAAGACAGAATTCAGATAAAGAAGCATGTACCGAGACAGCATCAGCTTTCTTGGATGTTCATCACATGGGTATTGGCCTCGGTGAGAGTAATAATGGCTCACACACAAGTTAATGGTTTCAGGCATTCTTCTGCTGCAGCATGGAAAGCACACAACCGAAAAAATGGTAGCCAAGTTATCCACCAGTTTGCTTTTGATGAAGCTGAAGCAATATCAAGCTGCACCAAGGCCAGAACGACAGTGATGATAAAAAACATTCCAAACAAATACAAGTATAGATTGATACTTGTATTTATTTGGTAATGCTTTTAATCATTACTATCATTGTGGCCTTGTGCAGCTGGATACTGCTTCAGCTTCATCAAAATCAAAATGGGGAATAATTTGTTTACCATTTTTTTCAGTTGTTTGCTCTCCATGAAGCAGCAGAATGCTCTGACTGTGTATCAGCCATTACCACCTCGCCTTCGACTCTAGTCTATTATATTTCAAAATACTCTAATCTATTATATTCAATAATTCTACTCCATTTGGAGTTGGACAAGATCAAACTGGAAATTCATTTGTTCAGATAAAGGCAATTGAATACTGATGATCTATCACATTAGTATCCATACATACGTTTGCATGGAGAGTATTAATTTTGTTAAATATGCTTTATTTAGTCAACAAATACTTTCTGCAACAATCCGACAAATTGTTTCTGCTTATGATTTTGTTTAGCTGCCCATTGATTTCGGGTAAGGGAGCTAGGTACATAAGTGATATACGTTTTCAATTCATCATTAAAAGCTCGCGTGTAAAATATATAAAGGAAAGCCCTATATTTTCCAGGAATATGTGCAATCTCGACTACTCGGCTAAAGCACATTTCGATATAAAAAAAAAGAAAGTAAGCTAAGTTACATATGCAGAAGTACAGTTATTCAATTTTTTCCATTTCATAATGCAGTTCTGTTTGTATAAAGTACTTTACTGCTGCTTTAACATTGATAAATTAACATAATACAATTAACATTGATAGAATGCTTATACACAGTAGTCTGCTGCATGGTTTTGAATCCAGGGTCTAAATGCTTTTAAACCACTTTCCCAATTGAATAATCAATTAGTTCTATGGTTTTGAATCCAGGGTCTAAATGCCTTTAAACCACTTTCCCAATAGAATAATAATCAACAAGTTACAATCAATTGTAGTTAATAGTAACTCAATAATAAATTTTCAATAAATATTAATTAACTAGAAAAACATTTAACATTTTATTTAAAGTTTAATTATCTAAATTCATACAAAGAATAATTTAATTATGTAATTTGAAGAATTAATTTAACTAAGTAATATAAGGATTTAGAATTTAACTTATTGCTAAGATATTCCTAAAATAAATAAAAATAAATATGTTAATGGTATTTAGACTACATAACTTACTCTTTGATAGAAGATTGAACAAAAAGATAAAATATAATTAGCACTATCTTTGAACTTATGAAATAATATTATAGGATAAAAGTTTGGATAAGAAAAGACTTATAAATATGTCAGAATTAAAATAAAAATCATTTACATAAAGTAATCAATATTTGTGCCATAAATAAAACCAGATAGTACAATAGATATGTCACAAATAAAACCATAAAGCACAAATCATTTGTTTAAAAAAATCAATGTACAATGTATTTTGATTAAAAAATATAGTTGTAAGTAGATATAAAAAAGAAATTAGAAGAAAATATTAATGGAAGGATAAAAAAAAAACAAATCTTAGTCACAAAACAAGAATAAGCTAAAAAGAATTGAAATAAGGAAAAGACAGGTTTGAAATGTATCATTGCACCTAAATAGTAGCTAGGTGCTCTACAACCTAGTATGTGAAAGATGTTTGGGGGAGATGTTATTACATAGATCACTTAATTCATTTAGACTAAAAAAAAACCTAGTTGGATCCCTCTGAGTGTTTGGTAGATCCTACTTTAATATGGATCTATGCTCGTTATCGAGGGAGGAGTGAGGCAACCACCTATGGGGGAGATGTTGCCACTAAATAATGCAACACTACATTACTAGAAATAAAAATTATAATAAAAAAATAGATGCCACCTCATAAAATAAAAAATTTAAAAATTCCATGCCATCTTTGAAAATAAAAACTTAAACCTGAATCTATAAAAAAAGAGGGATAAAATTTCTTCAATATAAGATTTAAAAAAAAAACTCAAGAAGTTCGATGCCTTTAAATGGTTGATAGATAAGGAATTAAGATGGATCAATGCTCTTGGATATTTACAATTAAAAGAAAGAAAGAAAAAGACATTTTCATATATTTCAAAATTGTTTCAAAAGAAATACCTAGCAAAATAACTCTAAATAAAGAGACTGTAAACTATTCTATACAAAATGGGTGAGAGAAAGCACAACTACAACTCCAAATAAACAACATGGAGATAAAGAAAGATAAGAGATAACAAGGAAATCCACATTAAGTTTTGATTTTATAGCTGAAATGCTCAGCTCATGATGAGTACATTTTATAGTTGCTTTCAACAAATGTGTTGACTCGACCTTCTCACCCTAAGAATCTAGGGTTTACCTTGAGTACCATTTGTGGTTGTTCATATTCTTCAATGCAAAATGGACTTAACTAATAAATTTATTTATTGTTTTAGCGAGAGTGGCTGTGGAATGGATTGTCCACCCATTTTCTATTTTTATAATTGAAATGTTGATCTCATAATGATTATGTTGTATAACCGATTTGAGCATAGTTGTTGATTTCTTCTTATATTCTACATTCATATTTATTGATGGGTTTATCCTTTGTAATGATTATTTGTAACTAATTTAAGCATAGTTGTTGATTTGGCCTTATATATTAAAGAATTTAAGGTTTATGTTGAATACAGCTCAAAAGGGAGAGTGGTTGTGGGATGAAGTAAATGTTGAATTCATAATGATTATTTGTAACTAATTTAATCATAGTTGTTGATTTTCCTTTCTATATTAAATAATTTAGGGTTTAGGTTGAATACACCTCACGGTGAGAAAAAACTATTATTATTGAATTAGATATTTACAATTTCCATAATTTAAAACAAATAAATAATATAATAAGTAACGATTAAGCATGAATTTGGGTGGAGATAACAAGACAACAATCATTCCTATCAACTACCTAACTTACCTTTAATAAACAAGATCATTTTGGACACTTACATCAAATCCTTTCATTATAATTATAAATGATTTTTATAAACATATTAAAAAATCAAGTAGCAATAATAAAACATATTATATATACTATAAAGATTATAAGTTTATAATGATATGAAAAGAGTTAGTGGGAGGTTTTATGGATTCAAGGGATCACCATTTTAGTAAAAAGGAGAAATGAGATAGTTTAATAAAAGGAGATTTTTTTTAAGATATAAAAATAATTATCTTGAAAAATTGTTTTCTTAACAAAATGAAAACAATTTTTACAAGGAGATGAAAATAGTTTTTAAAGGAGAGAAGTTAAAAAGAATTGAAATAAGCAAATTTTGTTTTCATAAAAAAAAAAGCTTTTGCTTATATTATATTAATCAAGGAAAAAATTACACTTGCATATCAACCTTATAGTTCGCTTCCTTGATACAAAAATTGTCATCATCACATAGAAAAACTAGAAAACTAAACCTAATATAGTGAGGAAAATAACCACATTGTTAAAAAAAAAACCATTGTCCCTTCTAATGTGAGTTACATCAAGTCTGAAATATCTGTTTCAACTTCATGAATCAAACTGCCATCCTTAAATTATTGAAACCTTAAGAGACCAAACTTGTGTGGCATGGCTGATTTGGATAGAGCATTAACTTTTGCATTAAAAAACCTGGAAATATGCGTGAAAGAAATCACACCAAAGGAGCTTCTAAGTTCATGAAATTTTTGTATCCAATGATTGAGTAGAAACACCTGAATATTTGACAATCCATTCAACAACGCAATTAAAAAACCTTGGAGTCTCCAAAGATAGTATTGTCTTAATCCAATAAGAGAGTAAAAAAAAAGGAGACCAAGAAAACTAAGAAACTCACCCTTTGTATTTGAACCCAAACCTCCACCCATGCTAAAATAGAAAAAGTGATCCTTTTTTAGAAACGGTACCATACTGCTGCATCCACAAAGATTAAGGTCAGAGGAACCATCAAAATAACCTTCAACACCACAGGAAACTAGAACAGGAGGATAAATCCTTTTGGTTTTCATTTTGCTGATGGGTTTCACAAACTCATTGAAATGGTTTATGCCCCTAATCCCACATAAAAGGGCATTGGGTTTGATATCCTGAAAGAATGCTTTATTATGAGACTTCCACAGATACCATGAGATGAAAATAGGAAAAAGTTTAAATGAAGCAGATATTGAAACAAATTGGAAAAATAGCTCTCCAAACTTTCGACACCCCAATCCAAACTAAGGGAAAAAAAGTGTTTGACAACTAGCAAAACCTATTTGTGAAAAAGGTGAAAACCAAATTCTTTAATTTGTTTGCAAAGGGGGCAGAATCTTTGACCTTTCCACCCCCTTTTCTTGAGATTGTGCCAACTAAAAATTATATCCTTCAGAGAGCCGCAAAAAGCACTTCATTTTTTGTGGAATATTCCATTCCCACAGCAGTTTGAACCACCACCTCTGCTCATACTTACTACCATTTATTATGAAAAAATCATAGGCCAGCTTGGGTGTAATGACCCCATTTTTTTGAATTTCACACAAACTATAGTGTCATTTCCAGCTATGAGATTTACCCTAGCCTCTTTCAAAATTTAAATGTACGAATCCCACAGAACAACCCAAATACCAGTGAATCCAAGATCTCTGGCACTCAACCAATAACCCCCTTTTAATATTGACTATTTAGATCTTTTCAACGAGTCCAGTGTATTCATATTAATCTAGGAAAGGTGTTCTCTATATTATTCAAGGAGATAAGGAAAATCTTTGCGTCTCACAAAAGGATCAATATAGGTAATTAAACTTTTACCATTTCCTATATTCCAACAAATCCCTTTCTTTAACCAATGAATAACTTTCAGGAAACTAGTCGATACTACAAGGCCTCCGCTTGACTAATAAACCAAGTCTCTAATCGAAGTACCAACTGAAATATTCTTCAAATACTTTATTTCCATCACTTTACTCCACAAGCCCTAATAAAAAAGACATCTCCATAAATACTTTAAACAAAGAGTTGAATTAAAAATAGGCAAGTTCTTGATACCCCAGCCTGCATAATGCATTGGAGAATCGGGAATTTCCCAAGAAGCCAAATGATATTTTCTTTCTGAAGCTCATCCTTCCCATAATAAGTGAAAATTCTTTTTTTAGATAGAATTTACAATGGAAACATGGATATTGAACAAACAACACTAATAAATAGGAATGATCTATAGAGTAGCTTTGATTAGAGTAATCCTACCTCCCAAGGATAGAAATATAAATGACCGGTTGGAGATCCTCTTTTCAGTCTTCTGAATGAGCTAGAACCAATATTTAACTCTATAACTATTAGGTTTTAAATAAAAACCCAACTATTTGAATCCATTCTCCATCTTGTAAACCTTAAATTGGAATAGGGTCTTCAATTTCGATAGACAAACTGGTTCTACTTTGTGAATGAAGGAGAAATATTTTTCTATGTTAACTTCTATACTTGTAGCATTCCACAAAATCTCCAATAGAGAAAACATACTCTTCCAAGGGCGTGATTTTGTCCAATTCAAAGAGAATTACATCATCTACACAAATCAAGTGAGTAATAATAATATCATCTCAAAATTTGATACCTAAAAGAAATCCTTCATGACGAGTTTTGGATGTCAATCTATTGAGACCTTCAATCATAAGTAAGAATAATAATGGAGGGAGGGGAAATCCCTGACTCAAATCTATGGAACTCTTGGAAAAATAAGTAGGAGACCCATTGATTAAAACTGAAAAGTTAGCAGAAGAGACACATGCTAAAATCCACCTCATAAAATGCTCAGGAAAGCTGATATGAAGAAGAACCAACCTCAGAAAATCCTAATTGAATTTATCATAGAGATTGGCTAAACCAAGTCTCATAACCACTGAACTTCGATTTTTTTTCTTGACTGAATGCAAACACTCTTGAGTGGTACCGATGGTATCAAGAATCTTTCCTTTCGTTAAAAATACAAATTGTTCATTTGTAATAACTCATATATCTTTCGTTTCATCCTATCTGCATTAATCTTTGTAACCATTTTATAGACCAAATTGCACAAGGAAATATCCCTTAAATCAAACAAAGTCTCAGAAGAATCTATTTCAAGATTCAAGGTAATGAATGTAGTGTTAAGAGCACCTGACATAAAACACTCCTTCCTGAAAAATCTCTGCAACATCCAACAAATATTTTCCCATGATATCGACAAAATCCAGGAACAACTCAACTATCCACCCATGAGGCCTCAGACTTTTGTCCCTGGCGAAATTTGGCAAAACCTTCTAGATTTCCTCAATAGAAATTTATTTACCAACCTCTAGTCCTTCTTCCCTGGTGAAAAAACAAGGAAAAACTTCAAGAACCTTTAATCGATTACCAATAAGTGCTTTCTTCTGATCTTTGAATTAAAATGAGATTCTGCAGAAATTTTTATCTTCTCCTGGATACTGGTCTTGATACCATTGTCAACACAAATCTCCCAAATCGAAATTAAATTCCTGCTGAAAGAAGTAAAGTTATGAAAAAAAATTGTGTTCTTATCACTAGGCTCGTGCCATATAGCTCTACTTTTGACCCTCAAATTCTTTTCATTCTTCTCAAGAATATTACCATGTAAACCACTTAGAAAGGATATTTTTGCTCTATCTTCAGTTGAGAAAGACCCTGTCATATTTGAAAGAAACAGGTTACAGATATCAGTTCCAATTGGATGCAAAGAAGCCCTATTTTCAATAGTCTTTTCTTTGGTCCAGATAGTAACTTCCTTCTTAAGGTCCTTCAACTTAAAAACTAAAATATTCATAGCATTCAAATTCTGAGGGAAGATAATGCTAGACCAAAAAACCATTAAGATTCCCAGGGATGTATAGTATTTTAAATGTATGGACTTCGAATATGGAAGTGTATCCATAGGATGATTCAATATCGAGATTTTCCTTAGGGGGTCAAGAAGCATTAATTTGGAAAAGTATTTCAATTATGGTGAAAAGTGGTTATATTTTAAATGAATCAAGTGGGAAGCTCAAAAGTGTGGTGAAGAAGATAGTGAAAACCTTGAGATTTCAGAGTGGGTGTAATTGCTAGTGACGACCATATCAGAAAATTGTGACATAAGACAATGTTGTATGTGTTTTAATGTTTGTTACAATAGTTTTGGTTAGTGATTGGTTTGGATTTGTTGGTGGTTGTTGACAGATCCTCTCAACCTCTATCCCTTTTTTAGAAAAAGTTGGATGTGAGACCAACTATATAAATGTATTGTATGTGTGTAATTGTGTAATAAGAAATATTATTCATGTATATTATTGCGCAATGTCTGGTCTCATATTTTCTTATTGAGGTTCCATATATTGTTTAGGAATTGTTTAATGTTGAGGATGTTATTTATATATGGACAAAGTGAATGAAATATTTTAATATATAAATTAATATTATTATTCAACTCTAATTTACAATGATGGAAGGCCAACATTTATATAATAGTGAATATAAACATCAAGGAAGGTAACACTTCACTGTCAACATTACAGTTAATAACTAACTATTATTTTATTTGGTATATTACAAGTGAGCCCTTCCTGAAATATTTCCTCCTAGAATTTTGGTAAACACAAATACCTTTATCTAGAATCTTCATGATCCCAAGTAGCTTCATCTTTAGGAAAGTTCCTCCAAGTCTTGATAAGGTACTCAATAATTCTAGACTGAAGGATTTTGGTTCTAACTTCTCTTATGCATTCAGGTTCCATTACTAACTTCCTTTCTTTATCTAGCATGGGTAGTTTTGTTTGTATATAAGTTGTTGGATCCAACTTTTCATTCAAACATGTGATGTGGAAAATGTCAAGGAATAACCCATTTTTTGATATAGCTAGGGAATATGCCACTTGGACTACACTCTTCTCAATTCAGTGAGGAAAATAGAAATTGGGAAAAAGTTTATGATATTTGTAATTTTTTAAAAAATTATATTTGTACAGTTTGATCTATACCAAAACCTAGTATCCTACCTCAAATTCATGATTGGTTCTCTTCAAGTAGACTTTCTACTTGATTTGATTCCTTGCTTGCTTGAGAAGAGTCTTGATAATATGAAGTATTCCATCAAAAGTCACTAGGTAATTTTTCGCAAACGAATCCTTGAAAGTGGTAATAACATATTATTTTATTCACATTGGTGAATAACCATATAAGGCCTCAAAGAGAGTCAGTTTTTCCAAAATGTGATAGGTAGTATTATACCATCATTCTGCAAGATGCATCGAATTGTATCATTGTGACTGACAACTATTCACAAAATTCCTTCATAAGAAATTACCAGCCTTGAAATGTATCCTAAATAATAAATAAGTAAAACAATCTATTAAGATTTAATTAGCATCACTAATCACGTAAATAGTCAAAGGCCTATTTCACCCTTTTTTTTTCAGTTTCACATGAACCAATGTCGGGTTTGTCATGTGGTTTGATGTTGGGTTAACTAAAAATTTTCAAATCTTTCAAAGCGGGTAATAATGGAAAACTCCCTCCAATTTGCGTTTTTTTTTATTTCGCACAAAATATTCGAGGAGAGGATGCTCGTGGAATACCTATGGTTAGGAGGGAAGTTCAATAGATACATGTTTACTGAATCCATCCAAGATGAACGAATTCAGTGAACCTGGCAACAACCATGTGTATGATCAAATCAAATCAACAAGTAAGAATAATATTCACTTTTTTGTGCCCTAGGTTATATACTTTAATAAACGTATTTTGTTTTAGACATGATTCTAATAGAGGAACTTTTTTTTCCTATGTTAATAATAGAGAATGAAGCCTTGTATCAACTAATAGCACATAAAATTACATCGAGCACTACCAACACTTTTGATGTGCAAAGGTGAATTGAAATTCCAAACCTATTTCTTTTTGTAAGTAATATAGATAGTTTATTCTATTTCATATAAAAAAGAGAGTTACATATTCAGGCTTACTGTAGAAACAAAGATTCAAGCCATAGCTATGGAACCACCTAAGAAAGGTATGCAAAAATGGTCCCTACTGAGCATCTAAACATAATGACTGTTTCCCAACCATTGAAGGTTAATAAAATGATACATATTAATAAGTTAACATAATAGCAAGAGAGTCCTGTGGGGAGCATATAGAAAGAGAATAATACAATAGTTATAACCTCTTGGTGGATCTAGCCTAATCCTCTAGGGTTTTATTGCTGCTAGCATCATTGTCTTCCTTGGTTTCCCTGCTGAAGGGGGGCTTGGAGAGTTGCATGAATATTTTCATGTGAGATAGACCTTTCTCAACATCCTCCTTAAATAAGGTGACCATGAGGTTAACCCAATATCCTAAAATTTCCCTTTCACCCATGGAGTTGACCAGAATAAACTTTAACCTCCAATAATTGGACATGGTAATGTCATGCCCAAGTCTCAACCTGAATTCTCCATAGATTTCATCCTCCGTGGAAGAAATTTATTTCCATATGTGAAATTAATCCTATTTATTGAAAAGGGCCTCCTGTTCTACCTCCTGGATGTCACCTCCTCCCGAAGTCATCGTCCAATCTACTCACGCTGAAATCCGTGTGCATGATATTCAAAGACATGTTGTTGCTGAGGCTCCCTGATGTTGAGGTGCACAGTAGCTGAAGCATGATGAGGTTCCCTTATGATGTACTCTACACTCAATATCCTACCTTTCGAGTCTGAAACCCGAAGAATAGATAGCCTAATCTCGAAGCCATAGTAACCGAAAGCAATGTCTCGCTGGTCAGAACCTTCAAGGTGCAGCTTATCTTGTATCTTAGCTTTTGTGATAGAACTAATCTTTGTGGCGGTCCTTGTATAACTCTTTCTTGGGAGGAAATGAGGATTTCGATGACCACCAAAACTTCATCAGGAGTATGAACATTGTCCTGCAAAACTTCATCAGCAATATGATTTTGAATGTTTTCTTCAATAGAAGGTTGAGCTTCACAAGGTTTTTCAACAATAAACTCTTCATGATAATGATGTCTTAAATCCTAAAAACTGTCAAATGTCTCATGGACATATTTTTCTTGAAATATTTCATCAGTAAGACTATATTGATCATTATTACTAAGAGATTTCTTGTACATAAATTGCTCACAGCAGTCCTCTAAAAGGAGATCAGCAAAATAAATCCTCTTGCAATAGATATAAAAGACAACATGGAAATGTTTTATTGATGAAATGATAGAGATAGGAATAAATCAGTAACAATGTCTGGCATCTCCTTCCAAGGAATGCATGAACATTTTCAACAATACATCCTCATGATGAATATTGAGCTGGTCCATGTATTAATGAAACTCAATCAATTGTTGTGTCAAATGATCGTGATAATATCCTCTAAATATTGGAAGGAAGTCTCCCCATTCATCCATAGTAGGTACATTATTTGGAAAATACAGGATAATTGAAAAATTGGAAGGTGCAAACTTTGGAACTACAATGGCTTCCATGGTTTTCGACATTTTGAACCGTTGGAGACACCAACAGATCCTTCCTCCATGAAGTCGCCGGTGAAAATATTGTAGTCTAAAGCATGTAACCATCCCTTGTTCACCATCAAAGACTAGATCTAATCAGTGTCAATATTGAACCAAGAAAGAACTTCTATACTTCCTCCCCAATATGGTCGCCAAAAGATGTTTATCCTAAAATATGCTAACTAGACTACAGGGTAGCAATGTTTAGGCACCTCGAAAATCAAAGAATTTTTTTGTGGTTTTATGGATAACAATATAAAATTCAAGAGTATAAAGACAAGTACAGAGAAACAAAGATCTGAAAACTTCAGATAATACATGCATAAGGACAATATTTTACAAAAGGAATGATAGGTGTGTTTTAGGATCTAGGAGATAGGTTTCAAAGCATATAAATACAAGGAGAAAACAAACAGTTCATCACTACATCATATGTAAAACTATAGGTGCTCAAAATCACATTTCGAAAATAATTTAGGAATAAACATTCACTTGCCAAGACATGCATCTACATAGAAAAAATCTATATAAACGAAAATGTAAACAAGGGTTCAAACAAAATCACACAATATCCACACAATATCAAGATTAAAACCTAACTCCAAATAGATAATAAGTCATTCATAAAGCAAAGAACTTCTTACACAGATAAAGTATTGCAAGGCTGTTCAAGCTCGAAGCATATCCAACCCTCATGTGTCTCCCCCTCTACCAAACAAAAAAAGTATATATATAGACAAAACTAAATAAAACCCATTCTACGACTTGGGCACTAACATCTAACAATAGAATTTTGTTTTGATTAGGTTTGCAAATAGAATAAGGAGAGAAGATAATTGAATCCTTCAAATCCGAAATTGCTAGATGTTACTTTTCCATTTGTTTCTTGTTGACCTTAAAATATGGAGATGATCATGACTTCCACATAATTTGGAAATTCCTTTTCAACGGAAATCAACCCCACTGTACTCAGATTTCCCTCAAGGATAATTTTAGTGGCGAAATTTAGCCCTTGGGCTATTTTTAGGGGGTTTTCTCGAAAAAACGATTCGCCATTTTGCAATTTTTGAAGCTTTATTTCACCTAATTTTGATGGAGTAAACTTTTTTCACCCTAAAAATCGCCAAATTATTATATAAACGATATAAAATCCTTGGAAATTAAAATATTTTTTGAAAAATATCGCCAAACATTTTATAGTTGGTGTTTTAAGAATTGGTAAGATTCTCCAACATTTATACACTTTTAAATAAGTATGGTTCCTTAAAATCATCCCTGATTTCCCTTTTGAACAAAATCCATCTCCATACGCATTCTTACTTCAATGCTACAGTGTTTACTTATGGGATGTTGGTAGTGAGATCTCCAATTTGTATTTGGTGGCTAATTCGTATTCTGCAATAGAAGGATGTAGCTGAATGTGATCACCAAGGAGAATGAGATGTTGTGTGAAGGATCCAATGCATGGAAAAAAATGTGCCTCCAACCCCTCGGCAACCTCCTATTCTCCTTCATTGGACTTCAATCCGGGTTAAAATCACCAGCAACCACAACAAGGCTAACTTTCTCCCTCAAGCATTTGTTCTTTGCAAACCATTCGACCATACCTATAATATTTTTCACCTAGTCAAGTCTGGCCATATAAAAGATAATGGGTTTTTTATGTTCATTCAAGGCGCACATATGTTTAGCTGTCTATTCAGGATTTTACAAGAGTTCCTCAATTGAACCATGTAGCGTAGTAAGGCTATGTTATTTTTATGTATAAGGAAAATAAAAATGCATGTTTGCTCTAGGAGAAACGATGTTGAATTTTGGATCAAAAACATCAATTCCATTAACCACACGGTAGAGACCAGGAAGGGTGAAAACATAGTGGCTTTCGTACGGTCAAACAGTATCCTTGCTTCCTGCAATCTCTTGATATGTGCTAGTGATAATGAAATTTGTAGTATTCATTTCAATCATATCAATAGTAAAGTGAAAAGAGAAATGATAATTGTCTTCAAAGTTTTTCCAATATATGTCTAAATCTAGGTATTTCGTATTCTCCAAAGCATGGGCTATATTGCACTGAGTGATTAGTTGTTTATGTGCAATTAAATATGTAGCCAAATTTCCATCACTGTAATTGCCAATAATAATATCAGGTTGACCTTTTAGCTTAGCCGCATCCTTTGCAAATTTTTCTAAGTAAGACCACACATCAAATCCAGAAACCTAGTGATGCAAAACTCATTTTTCTGTTCTGAAGGGCACCCAGAGTATCCGTGAATGTTTTGTTCCACTAATTTTTTCAATTCGTTGATTGGAGGTTGTCCCGTGGGCCTCAAGAATCAACCGAGTCACCACAATAATCTTAGGCGTAATGTCCAATCCTTGTTGTTTTATTTTCAGCAACATTTTACTCTCCAAGGCACGAACTTGATCAAGTATATATACAACCTGTCCACCAGTTTTTGGAAGTCCTAAAACATTTGCTTCGCTTAAAATTTGGAGGCATATTTTATGATCAAGATGAAGTCACCCATCATAGATCTCTTTGTATATCTCAAAAAAGTGATGCAACTCTTCATCATTTTCTATGGCTTTCTGCAACCAATAATTATGAACCTAGATCCTTGATTTTTTTGGGTAACAACCGTAAATCCTCATCACTGAATATTTAGTATATAAATATATCTGCTAAAGAATAATTATTAGCTAGAGTTTCTAGTAAAACTTCATCATTGACAACAGTAATACCATTAAATTCACCAGGATTATCACCAGTAGTAGGAATAACGTCAGAATTTCCACAGTTCCTTTCTCTGTTTCTTCAGAAAAAAATAGAGCCAACAACATCTGGTCCACTGTCATCCATATATTTCAAAATCTAATGAATCAACACCCAGGACATCAAAACCCATCATCCAAGTAATCTCCAACCAAGCATTTTTGCAGTGATGGAATATCTGGTATAAATCCTAAACCTCCAAATAACATTTACTTTGCACCATATGTTTATTTTAAGAGATGGGATCTTAATATTTGAATATTTCGCCATCCACATCCCCATATCAAGTTTTTGGATTTCATAAGACATTTTCAAATAAAATCAAAGCAGCCCAAATTTAGGAGCATAAGAAAATTAACAAGGAATAAAAATGTCTAAGGTAGAAAAATAGGCCTAAGAAAGATAGCTAACATACCAGCTAGGACAAACAACTACATATATGAATTCACATGTTGAAACACATTTCTTAGCATAATTGTGAGAATACTGAGAATACAGAATAGTTTATAGAGGTTCAAAAAATATTGAGGTTTGGCACTGGAACACATTATGCAAAATGCAATTGTCAATTGGGACACAATGGCACAGTTGATTATTCAAATTTCAAATGGTATGGATCGAGGTTTGGTGAATGATAATTAATCATGTATGCGCACGGACTAATCCATATCTGGTACATTAACTCTGGACAGTGTGAGGCTATGATACCATAAACGAGATAGTAATTAACATGTAGGAGAAAAAAATTAGAAACAAGGATGGGACAAAAACGGTCGTTTTCTACAGTTGTTTTTGTTTCCAAGGTTAAAAAAAGCATGTTTCTCATGACATTCTCCCACAAAACAGATTTTCGTTTCTCACGAAACATGTCCCATTTCTTCTAGTTTCTGGGTCATTTTTGTTTCTGCGAGTAAAATTAATTATCCGGCTAAACTCATTTCATTTGGTAGTAAGGGTTAGTGTCTACACTAGTGGAAAATGAGAGATTAGTGACCAGGAGACCAAAAAGTTTGGTCACCATAGCTTTTTCAAGCGATAAATGACCAAAATTGATAAATTTAAGTGAACTAACTAAAAATGACCAAGATAAATGACCACTTTTGGTCATGGGATAAAAACCAACTAAAAACAACGAAGATAAATGACCATATTTGGTCATGGGATATGTAGACTAAACATGACCACATAACAATTGGTCATTTATTTGGTCATTTTTAGTTGTCACTCCAGCAATACAAAAAATTACAAATTTGACAATGAATTTGTACATTTTACTAAATTCTCCACAAAGTGACCAAGCTCATCAAACGATGTCTGAATATTGTATTTTCCTAATCCAATTTCTGCATCTTCTGTACCCCTTCCATGTGATTTATGACAAGCCCTTGCTTCGATCTATCTCCAACACATTCTAGCATATGTAAACATGCCTTCTTGAACCCTTCTTTTATCATGACCACGATATTTGCCAATGCAGTTTCCTCCTTCAAAATCTCTCTTAGAAATGGACAATCAGATTCGGTAATCCAACCCATGGAATGGATGAGAATGACATTGTGGTTGGATTGAATTCTAGTAACCATAGCCTCATAAAAAGACCTGTGTTTCCCTAGAATGAATACTACATATGGCTCAAAAGTCCCGCGATAGTTTGCCACGAATAAGTGAAAATCAATTTTTCTGTGGAAAAACAGTTTAAAATTTTGGAAAAAATGAAAATGTCCTCGACAATCATCGCTATAGTGACACATAGTCCATAACGTCGCCATAGTGATGGGTGTTCGTTCGTCTCCCCTTGTTTAACAACAAGTTTTATTATCTTATAACCTCAACTATTTTATTTACCAAGCCTCTAACGTGGTCATATTTAATGTTTATTAAACTTAAAATACTTCTTTTATTAATTAAATTCATTAATAATCTATAATATCAAACTAAAATAATATCTTATATTAAATTAAAATATTTTTTCAATATTCATTTTCCTAAAATTTCAACCTATCTTTATTTATTTAAATCTTTGTTTCTACCTACTTGTTCATATCCGTAATAATATTGTTATATAATTATTCATTTCCTTAATAATATTCCATAAAGCTGAAAATAACACTATTTCATAATCCCTTCTAACTCGAACATGGTCAAAATTCAACTTCACTCAATCCTTTATAATTCATCTTCTTACCTTTCTTAAATTGTCTTTTGCAAACTTGTCAAAGTCCAACTTCACTTAGCCCTTTTTAGGTAGCTTGTGATACTCCTCTCAAGGATGTGTCATTGTCCTTCGGTGTTAATTAAACTTATTTTATCTTATACAACAACAAAGGATGTCGTTATCATTGGGCTTTTAATTAAAGTTTTTGGACTTATAACTCATATATAATGATCATTGTGGCCTATTATAATGAATGATCAATGAGTATATTATAAGGCATCCGAGTGTAAAATATTAGGAATCAAAGTCAACAAACAAGGGTCCATAAGAATACACCTCAAAGACATTATAATGCATTGTTTTACATCTATGTTTCATTTAAATTAAGAATAAGTTCGGGTCCAAAATTATTCTCACATAACTTGGAATTTGAGTGTAATTCAGTAACAGGATCTGGTCATGCCGACTATAGAGAGGATCTGGTCATGCCGACTATAGAGAGGTTCAAAAGTTGAATGACTTTCAATTACTTTTCCTTTCACCTCATGAGCCAATTCATGTTTTTGGGTTATGGGAAATTATTTTGGTCCTTTTGGAATTTTTGAAGGTGGGAATCGATGCGATATTGGGCATCTTTGGGTTGGGACTGACACTCCATAAAGGATAAGAGCTTGGAGGATGTTAAGTACTTAATTAGCAGTGGGAAGAAGCTTGTAAATGTGCATATATGGGTTGAACTGCTTCTTTGGAGATTATTCCAAGGTGGGTATTAATTATTTTCTTCTAAATGGGAAGTTTATTTGAAAATTTGGGTTTTTTTTGGTTAAAAGGGTATCTTAAGATTAACCATCAGTAAGATGGGTTTTGAAAATTCTTGTTTTTCTGATATCCAGGTATTGAAAATTATATCTCTGTAATATGGGTATCTGATAAATCTCCTCTCTTAGATGACCGGTTATTGATTAATTCTGTTTCTGTGATGGGTATTTGAGAACATGCAATTTTGTAAGGAGAGCTTAAAGAATTTGTCTTGCTTAATATTTGACAATGGTATGGGGTGTAATACGAGTATCCTTGGGAATTGTATTACCTAAGCTATAAAGGGTTGATCCCAGAATAGTTTACCTAAGCTAGGAGGGTTTAATCCTGAAAGGTCAATGTTGTCTTGCTTGTCAAATCCTTCAACTTTTGATTGAGAATTGGGTCTTGTAGTTGGAAACAATTTTCCTTTTTGTGTTGGGTATAGAAAAATCAGTTGCAGAATGAAATGGTAGACCACGGAATGTATTCTTTTGTGGTCTTTTCAATAAATAAAATGCACCATGTGCGACATTTAGTTATTATTACAATCAATTGTCTGGCCATTGCAGGATTCCCAAGCCGTGGGTAGAATGCATATTTCAAATAGGCATGAGTTAAGCTTGAGCCCTGAACTTTTCATATTCTCCAAATGATTCCCTTGATCTCTTTTGTTTCACTGCATAATAAATCAGTCTGGACATTATTGTATATTTCAGATATGAATGTTTCTAGTCTAGAAATTAATGGAAATGATGCACATTTCCCATAAAAAATAAATGGAAACGAGAAGAGGGTTGGGTGAGTATATCCTAAATGGTTTAATACTGATTCCCTTTCTATCACATTTATGGATTCTTAAATATGGCACTGAACAATCTATGTTGAATAGAATTATTGGACTTCACACTTCACAGGTTGTTTATTTCTGTTTACCAGGTTTCGACCTCACGTGTTAGTGGATGTTTCAAAAATAGATATGAGTACCACTGTGCTGGAATTTAAGATATCAATGCCTATTATGATTACTCCAATAGCCCTGCAAAATATGGCTCATCCAGACAGTATGCATTCTCTATCTTACTTGATTATTGGACTTTTATTTTATTACAGAAATTTTCCCAATACTGACTTGGCCCGAAACTTGGCTTACAGGAGAGTTGGCTACAACAAGAGCTGCATCAACTGCTGGAACACGAATGGTTTGAAATTCAACCTTTTGTTTGTGATATGTGCTTTAAGATCAATGAGGTCCCATGATTTCAAGTACCGATTATTGTCAAGTTTTTGCAAGTTTTGTAGAAAATCGTTATAGACTTGGCTCATATATAAAAGGGAAAAGACGGGCTAGATTAAAATCAATAGATTTTCCTGTTTCATAATACTTATATTTTCTAAATGTACATCTAAGCCATTCAAGGGAACATTTCGAATTTTATGCCTGAATTAGCACCAGATACTTTGAGTCTAACTAGTTATGAGATTCCAGTGCCACATAACTAGTTCTCAGAATAGAACTGAGAAATTGTGTGTCTACAATTATCAAAGAAAATTATTGAATATGTTGTGATATGCATGGATGTGGCTGAGATATTAATCTTTTGTTTTTATGAATGAGTGATATCTAGGTAGATCCATATGAATACTACATGTTGTTGCACTGATTTTACCATGTTTCATGTCTGAGCAATGGCTAGGAAGATTGGTTTATTCAGTTGATTTAATGGAATAGAAAAAGTACATACAATTCTCTTTGTTAGAAGCATTGTTCTAGTGTATTTCTTTCATATATTCTTTTGGCATTAATTCTTATTATGTTTCAATTTTCTAACCAGATGTTATGGTATCTTAGACACTTGCCTCATGTGCTACATCAAGTGTTGAATATTTTTACTCCACTGGAACAGGCATTCTCTTTTTCCAGCTATATGTAAGTTTTTAATATCCATTTCCATGCTCCCTAAACTTTCCTATGTATGACAACAACAAGGCTATCAAATAGTGCATTTTTTTATTAGGAAATAGGGTATTCTAAAGTGATAACACATGCAATTTAAATTTAGGTTCATGTTTGGTGATGGCATGTTCACAAGGATAGATATGTGATTGCACAACTTGTTAGAAAGGCAGAGAATGTTGGATTCAAAGCAATTGCACTTACTGTAGACACTCCTCGACTTGGGAAGAGGGAAGCTGACATTAGGAACAAGTATGGGATTGAAAATTATAAAGATGTTAATAATGTGGAAAAGTTTCTATTTCTTAAAATAAAAAATAGGTTACTCTGTATAAATAATTGTTGTGTGGCAATGACTCAAAATGTCCTTTAAGATCTGAAAAACATGTAGCACAAATGGTTCAGTAGGTTTTATTGATTCCTTCCACTTGGTTATAAATCTTAGACTTCAACATTTGTCCCTCACTTATATTTTTTGCTTCATGTTTTGCTTGCAGATTCACATTGCCCTCACATCTGAATCTAAAGAATTTTGAGGGCTTCGATATTGGTGCATTAGAGAAGGTATTTTCTTGAGCACGCGGTACTTTGAAATTGAATGCCAATAATTGGAACGAATCTTATTCTAGATTTACATAAACCTGGATCTATGAAGCACGGAGAGGAATCCAATTTCTTGAGGTGTTCATTTTTTTATCATTTGGATCTCTCTCGGTACTTGATAGATTTGGATTTAAAAAGGATCTATGCTAGTTTATTTATTTTTATTTAATTCAATATGTAGTTTATATTTTATTTTTTATTTTTTAATATTTTATTTAACTCAATATGTAATTTACATTTTTCATGTTTTAATTTTTAATATTTTTTTATTTCTGTCAGCTAGCATAACGTGACTAACATGACAGGATCTCCCCAATGATGGGATGGAGAGCACCTCACTTCTCTCGGAACAATAATGGTTTGAAATTCAGCCTTTTGTTTGTGATATGTACTTTAAGATCAGTGAGGCCCCATGATTTCAAGTATGGATTATTGTCATGTGTCCAACTTTGCAAGTTTTATAACAAATTTTTATAGACTTCTCTCATAAATAAAAGGGACAAGACGGGCTAGATTAAAATCAGTAGCTTTTCCTGTTTCTTAATAATGTTCTTTTCTAAATGTACATATAAGCCATTCAAGGGCATTTGGAATTTTATGCCTGAATTAGCACCAGATACTGAGTCTAACTAGTTATGAGACTCCAGTGCCACAAAACTAGTTCTCAAAATAGAACTGAGATATTGTATTTCTACAACTATCAAAGAAACTTATTCAAATCTGTTGTGAGATGCATGCATGTGGCAGAGCTATTCATCTTGTCTTTATGCATGAGTGATATCTAGGATGCATCTTGAGTCATTTAAGATGCAAATGTTATTGTCTGTAAAGTTTAAACTGGTTTCCTCATATGATGCATCTTGAATATTGTTTACAAACTCTATACTTGTAAATGTAGACATGTAAATGTTATAGGACTCCTTATTAAATGGTTGTGAGAAAAGCAAGTGAAGGAATCATTGAGTAAGTTGTAGACAAATTTCAGATGGTAGATTATGTGTGAAATTAGCTTCAACACATGCATGGTTGTTTGGCCTCATTAATCTCACCTTTCTTTTGTTTCCTACCTTTGATCAATTGAAGTCCATGATTTGATCGATATACGTAAACTATGGAATCCTTGGAAACTCAATCCAAAGGGGATATCGGTGTTAAAATGCATCCTCAAAATCATCCTCCCCAGGCTGCACATAATCCATGGCCACTGCAATCATCCATGTTCCATTCAGCAGCATATTCCAAGATGCACCCTTGGATACAAAATACACATAAATGTAGTCTTGGTTGCTGTAATTGAATTTTTATGTAAAGTTATAATGTGTTGTAATAAATTGGAACATATCAAACAGCATCTTCCTATTGAACTTTAATCCACAAAAAATTAAGTTGATTGCCGTATATCTTTAATGAGTGCTCAGTTTACATGATGAAGTGTATACATGAAATGTTGATAGACATTTATTGAACTTGATCATTGATAAATATTAAAAGCATTTCCCACAATAGCATGTCTAATGGCAAGCAATGAGATGATCGGGCTTGTAGTAATGTGGAGACCTCGGTTCAAAACCCTCTGTGGGCATGGTTGCCCATATGTCCTCGTAAATATAAAAAGTATTCTACAAGGAAAAAATATTATAAACACTTGACAACTTGTAAGTTCTGGTCGAGACTTCCAAGGAAAGACCGCATCATTTGTTGAAAGGGCCTTTTGTCGAATGCTAATTTGACCTCAGTTGAAAGAGTTTTGCATCAAGGTGGAAAATTCCTCTTTCAAAGGACTTTTGGCGCCCAAGAATTTTTCCAAAGGCTGTGTCAAAATTCTTGCATAGTTACTTAAAAGCAAGAAAACATATATAGTGTTAAGGTCTTGAATCTTTAGAACATGCATTGTCAGAAGGTTAGTAGTAAAATTTCTCAATTCATTCTAAATTTCTTGTGGGTCAGGAAAGTGCAATTTGAGATCTCTCTTAATTACATTTTGAATAAAATCATAATGATGGTTCTGGTGTTCTCTGTGAAGCTGTTGTGGCTGACGATTTGGGTAATATATTGTGGTATTATACTATATATAAATAAAGTTCTACAATACTGTTTATGTAAAGGACACAGTGCTTATTACTTTGCTTCCATATCATTACTATCTGTGAAAAACTTAGATTTGTTGTAACCAAACCAGATTTAGGCCAGTTCAGAGTGTGCTCTCACCAGCTTGTGAATTGAGATAGATCATTACATTTTGTAGTCATAGGGAATTTTCGGGTTGTGTCACTGTAGGATTTTGAGTGAGAGGAGCACCTCATTTTCATATGTCCTATTTACTATGAGATCAGAGGGATTTTCCACTGATTTTATTGGTACTTTGGGGGTTCTTTCACTACTTTCCCTATGAATACCATAGAGGCCTAGCCCTTTTAATGGGTGATGTGTTAGGAGAAGATTCTCAATGCTCAAGGAGCTTCTCAAATATACTTCATTAGTTGGATCTCTTTTTTCTTATTTTCTTTCTATTCGGTCTATTAGTGGCAAGCCGTGACGAAGAAGATCAGTGAGACCACAAACCTCTTCTTGATCTTCATCTAGCTGACCCACTTCCATGAACCTTTTGATGAATTCTGGTTCTTGATCTCAGCAGAGGTCAAACCTCAACTCTTGCTACATGCCAGTTGTTTCCTCTCCCTTTGGGACACTAGTTTGCAATAATCAAATTTTCTCCTAGGGCCTTGAGTGTTAGGAGAGTCTTGGCAGACTGCTCTTGAATTTCTCCCATAGCTTCACATTCCAACCCTCTCAGACCTGGTCTCTCCCTTGTGAACATCACTGAACAATGTATTGGCTACTTCATGTATGGAAAAAAATGTGTAGTTTAAGCATAGAGAGAGATAATTAAACACAAGGAATAAGTTCCAACAATGAAATAGAATAATCACTTTGAAATTCCATTTGCCTACATGACTTGTATGCTCAGCCTCGTGAAAGTTATTATTTTTACACTAATTGTCTTGATAGGTGAAAGTGGATCAAATTGAATTGAGTCATCACAGTGTCTGTATGTTCCCATGTAAAAAGGGACGTATGTGCAGTAGATTTTGAAATTTAGCAAAGTTTAGTATCACATGACACACATCCTAAGGAAATAGTCATGCATGAATATATGCATCATCATATGGCGAAAGTTGAAATCAAGATTATGTATTTTGATCATATTCAAAATGTTTATTCCTGTTATATGCTTAGGATATGAGTTTTAAGATAATATTGCTCAAACAAATTTCTCTATTTTTAAATTTTTGTGCAACACTTCTATGACAACAACTGTTGGTTGTGGATGTAGGCTCTATGTCTTGAAAATCACATAAGTTCTTGTAAAAGCTCTTATGTGGCTTATCAAAGCATTTTTGGTAATGTTGTGGCTTTTTCATTTTCTTCATTGGTGAGGCATGGATAAAAATCATCTTGACTGCCAATATCCATGATGTTTCTTTTGTGTTATGAAAGAGGCAAACCTAAGTAAGCATCAGACAAGTATTATGAAGTTTTTTAAGGACCTACCCTCTCAAGATGATGAAGGTCAGATTCTTGCCATCAGTGGTATGTCAAACACTGCCATGGCACATCCGAATGATCTTGAGTTCATTGACCTGGGTATTTTTTAGTGTATGTCAGCTCTCATATTTAAAGGTTTAAAGAATCGGCGTTGGCTTTCACATGACCAAAACATATACATCCCATACTATGTTGCTCATATTATTGGATCATATACCATGAACATGGAGGAATTTGCAGAAAGGGTTGTGAAGGCAGGGGTCATTCCTCCATTGGTGGAGCTTCTAAGAGGACTATTGACTTGGGTAGAACAAACAGTGGCAGTGCAAGGACTAGGTCATTTGGAAACATATGATAGTACATTCCTTGCAGTGCCAAGTCTTGAACTTTCCATCCAGTTGGAACTAAGTTCCCTTGATATTGTATACACGCTTTTTTACCAATTTGTAGATAGGCGGCTTAGATACCATTGTGATCTCCTTACACGTGGCATGGGGTTTGAAAATTGAGTCTCGAAAGGCTAAAGAATGGGCTAGCCAGCTCCAATGCTGGTCGCTTCAACTTATAAATTGTTTTGCATTCAAATCAGAGTTTCTTTCAATTATTTGCAAACCTGATTTTCTTATCAAATTACCTGGCATGTGGGTTGGTCTTGTAAATGAGAATTCACCGGCCGGTATCGGGCTGTTACGAACTATTTTCCATCATAAACTTCGTCGGCCAATTGTTGCAAACTTTCCTAGCATTATTGATGCACTTTGTAATATTGCACGTTCCTCATATGACTAGCAGTATATGGCTATGGATTGTCTGTTTTGGCTGCTTAGAGATTCAAATACTTGTCATAAGGCATGATCTTTTATCTCCCTTTATCATTGCTTTTTATTTTTCTGAACAGAAAATTTCCAGTTTCTGTTCTCTCACAACTACCTGTTTTGCATTTCCATATATTAGAGGCATAAAAGAGCTATTTTTATTAATGGTTATGCTTTGTGTTTACATGTATCACTACTACATTTTGACCAAAAATCCGACAGTCGTATTGTCATATTTTCGACACTTCCCTGTCGCATGTATGACACTATGATTTTTTTTAAGCGTCGGTGGATTTGTGTTGGTTATCCGACATCTTTCCAATCCGTTGGTTAAGCGACAGGTCAGTTTACCATCAGTTAAATGTAAATCGTCGGTTAAGCATCGGTTAAGAGACGGTGGTAAGTGATTTTTTTTTTTAAATTCAATAAGTGTGTCTTAAGCGACGGTTTTTTTTGGCTAAGTGTCGCTTAATAGACGGTTTTGGTGATTTTAAAAAAAAATTCAATAATTGTCGCTTAAGCGATGGTTTTTTTTTGGCTAAGCGTCGCTTAACCGTCGGTTCACCAAAGAAAACCGTCGGTTAAGCGATGCGTAGCCAAAAATAACCGTCGCTTAAGTGACACTTATTGATTTGTTTTATTTTTTAAATCACTTACAGTCGTCGCTTAACCGACGGCTATAAGTGTTTTTTTTTTTTTAAAGTACAAATATTATGACTATATTTTTTACGATCAACAAAGCTGCATGAAAGAAAAAAAATCTAGAATAATATTAGTCGTCTTTATGCTATTTTAAATACAAAACCAATCCTTACTATTCTTACATATTAGGAATTTCAATAGCATGAACAGTGCTTCCTCTAGATACAAGATAATCTATCAAGAAAAACTCAAATCAAAGACTACTAGCACAAATATCAAGTGATTCTTCCCCCATGCCAATATAAAACCTAATTAAATTTCACTTATAATAGAAAACAAACAACAATTAATTAATATTTAACATAGACATTATTCCCTTCTCCAAAAGTTGAATAAGTGAGAACACCCCTGATTCAAATATTATACACGAGTACAGTTGAATTTTTGCAGCACTATTTACTTATCAAATAAAATGTTCAAAAGGAAAGAATGTAGATAGATACCTTGATGGTTGCTACCAGACCCAACCTGCACATCCCAAACATTACCATCAGAAAATATCAAACATAAAAGAGAGCAATAACAAATTCACATTTTTGTATATCTATTTGATGGAACAAATTAATACAATTGGAGAAGATACAAGTCCACTAAACAACAAAAATATAGGACCTATTCTTAGAATTATTTAATAGTAAACCAGAATAAAAACACACAATTACAATAATCCAAAATGTCATCAACATTGGAAACTAAAATTTACAAGGGCAGAACCTAGTTAGGATTTCATTCTGTTGGGAAATGAACAAGATAGGGATAAACCCAGAAGATGCTTTCAAAAAAGCACACTCATATGCATTGTTGTACTTTGGAATTTTTGGCTTTTACAGAAAATTTGTCACAATTTAATTGGGCTTTTACAGAAGTGACAAGTCATATGGACCCATAATGTTTTTTGTACCAGTTTCCTAACTTTCATCTGGACAATTCCCATAGAGCTACCACAGCACCTAAATATGCTAGGAGGTATATACTATAAACATTCAACATACATAGTTCATCAACATAATCTCAATAGGTCAAACACCTTGATTTCCATGTTTTCATTATTTTGCTCAAAATTTTCCAAGAGACCATTTCAATGGATTTCTAACTAGAATTCTCTTGGAACAATGCCATAGCAAAGCGTTTCTGACATTCATTACTCTTTTTTATTGTGATATATTAAATATCCAAATATTTAGTGTTTTTTTTTAAATCACCTAATAAAAATACAAATTGCGAGAGAGCATTGCGATAAAATTCTTCTCCTGCACTGATCATATTATATCTAGTCAATCTCGGTGCTACCAAATGATATAATTGACCAACCATTTAACCATGCCAAAATTCAAGATACCATATCATTAATAGCATCAAATCTAATCATCGTAAACTTATATACAATAATTGGAATTTGGAAGAATCTATATTTAACCAAGTAGGACAAGATCAAAACCAAAATTATGCACCTAGTGAATACAAAGGTATACCTTTATCAATGAACAAATATGAAGTTCAATTTCATGCCTAGCTCTATAGTACTTAGATGAGGAAATTAAACGAAGTGTTTCTTTAAATGAGAGATCTTAACAAGTATGGAAGTTGTAGTAGCTTTATTTCTGAAATTCTGCAATTAGAGCAATCTCAAGAAAGTACAGATAAAAGATTGCCTCAATGTCTTCACAGCTGGCATCTAATGGCATCACACATTCAACTACATAAACACCTAAGCCTAGCAGTGCCTGTAATTCGTAGGCACATTGTTGCAAGTCTGCTGAGTGTGATGTCAATAATTCATCAATTAAGGAATGGCACTGCAATATAAGTCCAACATGAAACATGAACGTCAGATTAATATGACAGAAAGAATGGAAAATGCATATTTCAAACAAGAATTTCTGAGAGGCTAACTTGAAGATAAGTTTGTTAAAGTCCAACAAATGACCAAAAGTAGGTAAACTAGACTGCTCAGTACATACGTTGTGATCCAAGTTGCCAGGAAACTTGGGTACGGGGACAGAAGTAACATAAAATTTGATAAATCATTGTACTAGGAAGCTGTAACAAACAGTCAAACTCAGACCTGAAGGTACACTGGAAATCTTATTTCAAACACCTATTTGTACTGTTGTTACAGGCAATAAAAGATTGCAAATTGCCAAATATAGTCCTGGGTTGATGTGAGTGTATTTCTAGTATTAAATACATATGTATATTTTTATGTGCACAGAATGTTGCAAATGAATAACATTATTACATGCTTGAGATGAAAATCCAGCCTTGGTTTCTGCTGAATAAATAATGTGAAAACATATATATCAACTCTTCACAAATATTGTATGGTTCAGCCCACCTTTGTATCAGATAAAGTAAGAGTGCTCAATATGGTCTTTCATGAACAGTTTTGCTTCTTTAAGCAATAAAATCCTATGAACCCCGACTGCCAAACAGATTTCTTAAAACATATTTACAGGGAAATTATCTGTAGTGTGCCATACTTATATGCATTGGATATTATCTCCCAATATTGATTTTAAGTTCCCAGTTCTCCATGATAAATTGTTTTCTCATCCTCTGCTAGTGTATGTTCACAAGTTTCATCACTTGTCCATTCCTTGTAAATAGAAAATGAATATTCATGTTGATTATGTGACATTTAATTCATATGTTTAACTTCTTTGGTTCTGGTTTCATTATCGACGATGTTTCTGCTTATTGTTTTGTTGGTCACAGGACTCGGATCTACACTACCACTTTCATCACCAGCAGTAATTCTCACCTGCATGCAATGAGAAGTATGCCACATATTTCATTTTGTCACTTACAACCAAAATCTAATAAAGAAGAGCAAAACGAAAAGTCACCAAAGTCGTGGGTCTCCCAATAGTAAACAAACAATTCTCTCCATCATATGAAAATTCCTTTATATTGATCTTATCGACGATGTTTCTATTTATTGTTTTGTTGGTCACAAGCCTCGGATCTGCACTGCCACTTTCATCACCAACAGTAATTCTCACCTGCATGCAATCAAAAGTATGCCACATATTTCATTTTGTCACTTACAACCAAAATCTGATAAAGAAGAGAAAAACGAAAAGTCACCAAAGGCATGGAATTTTCTTACGTTGTAATGAAATGAATCATGAATTTGCTTAAAGGATACTTGAAAATGGTTTGACAGTAGATCTACGCATCTACCAGCTTGACCTTGTCCAAGTCGCTTCGTTAACTCCAATGGAGGTGGCTCTGGCAATGCTTCTGACATTTGAGGATCTTCATGTGGTCTACTTGAATATGCCCCCACTCTATAAGCTGTTCCTGTAATTTTCCCAGATTCCATTGGAAAACAAAGAGTTTCTCGCTCCCAGATTTCGCAAACCTACTCAAAACATTTCAGCAAACTGAATCAAAATCATAGAAATAAAAAGCTGGATTGCATTGCATTACCATCTTGCAAGCACTATAGACACAATTTGATTGCTACAGGATCAACAATTTTAACAACCTCTTAAGACGATTAGCTAGTTCTTCTTAACACTTTTTTATACAGGCCTCTGTGGTAACACTCCTACAACTGTGCGGTACAGGGCGTCATAGCAGGATTCAAAATGGAGATGCGGCAGTTCGACTTCAACCTCCACACGGATCATGTCCTCAGATTGTAGGGCTTTTGTAGAAGAACAGAAACAATCCCGTCTATACCTCGCATTATGACGTGCTGTTCTTGGCTTAAGTATCAGCTGATGGAAAAATCAAAATGCACAGAGCTTCCTTCTCTTCGCCTTCCAAGAGAATCTAGCTGAAAATAATCACGACAGCAGAATCACTGCGATGGATTGTAGTTATGACAACTAATCTACCTTCCACCATCGTCGGTAGCTAACAACTCCACCACCACCTCTCCTAACAAACTCCTCGGCGGCTAACAGACTCGGCACGCGATCTGCTCTATCTCCTCCATGTCTCCTAACAGGCTCATCAGCAGTTAACGACTGATGTCATCTCCTTACAAACTCCTAACTCTACGTCTAGTTTGGAGTGTTAAAATATCAGATGATTGGAATGATCTGGAGCATCCACTTGGCGGGATGTATAGGATCTTGATGATCCACTCAAGCAAGTCCATCCACCAAAAATACCATTGATATTTACGCCTATCAGCGTGACAACTAGTTACAATCAATTGTAGTTAATAGTAACTCAATAATAATTTTTAAATAAATATTAATTAACTAGAAAAACATTTAACATTTTATTTAAAATTTAATTATCAAAATTAATACAAAGAATAATTTAATTATGTAATTTGAAGAATTAATTTAACTAAGTAATATAAGGATTTAGGATTTGACTTATTGTTAAGATATTCCTAAAATAAATAAAAATAAATATGTTAATAGTATTTAGACTACATAACTTACTCTTTGATGGAAGATTGCAGGAACAAAAAGAAAAAATATAATTAGCACTATCTTTGAACTTATGAAAATAATATTATACCAGAAAAGTTTGGATAAGAAAAGACTTATAAATATGTCATAATTAAAATAAAAATCATTTACATAATGTCATCAATATTTGTGCCATAAATAAAACCACATAGTACAATAGATATGTCACAAATAAAACCATAAAGCACAAATCATTTGTTTAAACAAATCAATGTATAATGTATTTTGATTAAAAAAAATAGTTGTAAGTAGATATCAAAAAGAAATTAGAAGAAAATATTAATGGAAGGATAAAAAAAAACAAATCTTAGTCACAAGACAAAAATAAGCTAAAAAGAATTAAAATAAGGAAAAGACACTTTTGGAATGTATCATTGCACTTAAATAGTAGCTAGGTGCTCTACAACCTAGTATGTGAAAGATGTTTGGGGGAGATGTTATTACATAGATCACTTAAATCATTTTGACTAAAAAGAAAAAACCTATTTGGATCCCTCTCATTGTTCGGTAGATCCTAGTTTAAGATGGATCTATGCTCGTTACCGAGGGAGGAGTGAGACAACTACGTATGGGGCAGATGTTGCCACTAAATAATGCAACACTACATTACTAGAAATAAAAAATTATAATAAGAAAATAGATGCCCCTCATAAAATAAAAAATTTAAAAAATCCATGCTATCTTTGAAAAAAGAAACTTAAACCTGAATCTATCAAGAAAGAGAGGGATCAAATTTCTTGAGTATAAGATTTAAAAGAACAACTCAAGAAATGGGATCCCTTTCAATGGTTGATAGATAAGGAATTAAGATGGATCAATGCTCTTGGATATTTACAATTAGAAAAAAAAAGACATTTTCATATATTTCAAAATTGTTTCAAAAGAAATACCTAGCAAAATAACTTTAAATAAAGAGACTTTAAACTACTCTATACAAAATGGGTGAGAGAAAGCGCCAAGAGTGTAAACTACAACTCCAAATGAACAACATGGAGTCAAAGAAAGATAAGAGATAACAAGGAAATCCACATTAGGTTTTGATTTTATAGCTGAAATGCTGAGCTCGTGAAGAGTACATTTTATAGTTGCTTTCAACAAATTTGTTAACTTGGCCTTCTCACCCTAAGAATCTAGGGTTTACCTTGTGTACCATATGTGGTTGTTCCTATTCTTAAATGAAAAATGGACTTAACCAATAAGTTTATTTATTATTTTAGCCACAGTGGTTGTGGAATGGATTGTCCACCCATTTTCTATTTTATAATTGAAATGTTGATCTCAAAATGATTATGTTGTGTAACGGATTTGAGCATAGTTGTTAATTTCTACTTATATTCTAAATTCATATTTATTGATGGGTTTATCCTTTGTAATGATTATTTGTAATGGATTTAAGCATAGTTGTTGATTTCGCCTTATATATTAAAGAATTTAAGGTTTATATTGAATACAGCTCAAAAGGGAGAGTGGTTGTGGAATCAATTAAATGTTGAGTTCATAATGATAATTTGTAACTAATTTAATCATAGTTGTTGATTTTCCCTTCTATATTAAAGAATCTAGGGTTTAGGTTGAATGCACCTCGCGCTAAGAAAAAACTATTATTATTGAATTAGATATTTACAATTTCCATAATTTTAAAACAAATAAATAATATAATAAGTAAGGACTAGGCATCAATTTGGGTGGGGAGAACAAGACAACAATCATTCCTATCAACTACCTAACTTATCTGTAATGGACATGATCATTTTGGACACTCACATCAAATCCTTTCATTATAATTATAAATAATTTTCTATAAACATATTAAAAAATCAAGTATCAATAATACAACATATTATATATACTATAAAGATTATAAGTTTATAATGATATGAAAAGAGTTAGTGGGAGGTCTTGTGGAATCAAGGGATGACCATTTTAGTAAAAATGAGAAATGAGATATTTTAATAAAAGGAGATTTTTTTTAAGATATAAAAATAATTATCTCTAAAAACCATTTTCTTAACAAAATGAAAATAGTTTTTTAAAGGAGATGAAAATAGTTTTTAAAGGAGTGAAGTTAAAAAGAATTGAAATAAGCATACTTGTTTTTCATAAAAAAAAAAAAGATTTTCCTTCTATTATTTTAATCAAGGAAAAAATTACACTTGCATATCAACCTTATAGTTCACTTCCTTCATACAAAAATTGTCATCGTCACATAGAAAAACTAGAAAACTAAACCTAATATAGTGAGGAAAATAGCGAGATTGTTAAAAAAAACCATTGTCCCTTCTAACGTGAGTTACATCAAGTCTGAAATATCTGTTTCAACATCATGAATTAGAGTGCCATCCTTAAATTATTGAAATCTTAAGAGACCAAACTTGAGTGGCATGGCTGATTTGGATAGAGCATCAACTTTTGCATTAAAAAACCTGAAAATATGCTTGAAAGAAATCACATTGAAGGAGCTTATAAGTTCATGCGCTTTTTGTATCCAATGATTGAGTAGAAACACCGGAATATTTGATAATCCATTCAACAACTCAATTAAAACCTTGGAGTCTCCAAAGATAGTAATGTCTTAATTCCAATAAGAGAATCAAAAAGTAGGAGACCAAGAAAACTAGGAAACTCACCCTTTGTATTTGAACCCAAACCTCCACTCATGCTAAGATAGAAAAAGTGATCATTTTTTAGAAACAGTACCATACCGTTGCATCCACAAAGATCAAGGTTAGAGGAACCATAAAAATAACCTTCAACACCAAAGGAAACTAGAACAGGAGGATAAATCCTTTTGGTTTTCATTTTGCTGATGGGTTTCACAAATACCTTGAAATGGTTAATGCCCCTAATCCCACATAACGGGGAATTGGGTTTGATATCCTGAAAGAATGCCTTATTATGAGACTTCCACAGATACCATGAGATGAAAATAGGAAAAAGTTTAAATGAAGCAGATATTGAATCCAATTGGAAAAATAGCTCTCAAAATTTTCAGCACCCCAATCCAAACTAAGGGCAAAAAAGTCTTTGACAACTAGCCAAACCTATTTGCGAAAAAAATATTCCAAAAAAAGGTGAAAACCAAATTCTTTAATTTGTCTGCAAAGGGGGCAGAAGCTTGGCCCTTTCCACCCCCTTTTCCAAAGATTGTTCCAACTAAAAATTATATCCTTCACAGAGCCACAAAAAACACTTCATTTTTTGTGGAATATTCCATTCCCATGGCAGTTTGAAGCACCATCTTTGCTGAGACTTACTACCATTTATGATTAAAAAATAATAGGTCAGCTTGGGTGTAATGACAACATTTTTTTTAATTCTAGACAAACTATAGTGTCATTTCCAGCTATGAGATTTACCCTAGCCTCTTTTAAAATTTAAGTGTACGAATCCCATAGAACAACCCAAATACCTATGAATCCAAGATCTCTGGCATTCAACCAATAACCCCCTTTTAAGACTGGCCATTTAGGTCTTTTTAACAAGTCCAGTGTTTTCATATTAATCTAGGAAAGGTGTTCTATAATTTATTCAAGGAGATAAGGACAATATTTGTGTCTCACAAAAGGATCAATACCACTAATTACACTTTTACCATTTCCTATATTCCAATAGATTCCTTTGTTTAACCAATGAATAACTTTCAGGAAACTAGTCCATACTACCGAGGCTCCACTTGAATAATAAACCAAGTTTCTAATCCAAGTACCAACTGAAATATTCTTCAAATAATGTATTTCCATCACTTTACTCCACAAGCCCTCATAAAAAAGACATCTCCATAAATATCTTAAACAAAAGGTTGAATTAAAAATAGACAAGTTCTTGATACCCCGACCTCCATAATGCGTTGGACAATCGAGGATTTCCCAAGAAGACAAATGATATTTTCTTTCTAAAGTTGAGCCTTCCCATAAGAAGTAAAAAATCTTGTTTCAGACAGAACTTATAATGGAAACATGGATCTTGAACAAAAAACACTAATAAACAGGAATGCTCTATAGAGTAGCTTAGATTAGAGTAATCCTACCTCCCAAGGATAGAAATATAAATGACCAGTTGGAGATCCTTTTTTCAATCTTCTTAATGAGCTACAACCAATCTTTAACTCTATAACTGTTAGGTTTTAAATAAAAACCCAAGTATTTGAAGCCATCATCCATCTTGTAAACCTTAAATTCAAACAGGGTCTTCAATTTTGATAGAAAGTATGGTTGTACTTTGTGAATGAAGGAGAAATATTTTTCTATGTTAAATTCCATACTTGTAGCATTGCAGAAAATGTCCAATAGAGAAAACATACTCTTCCAAGGCTTTGATTTTGTCCAAGTCAAAGAGAATTATATCATCTACACAAATAAAGTGAGCAATAATAATATCATCTCAAAATTTGATACCTAAAAGAAAGCCTTCATTACGAGTTTTGGATATCAATCTATTGAGACCTTCAATCATAAGTAAGAATAATAATGGAAGGAGTGGAAATCCCTAACTCAAATCTATGCAACTCTTGAAAAAAGAAGTAAGAGACCCATTGATTAAAACTAAAAAGTTAGCAGAAGAGACACATGCTAAAATCCACCTCATAAAATGCTCAGGAAAGATGATATGAAGAAGAACCAACCTAAGAAAATCATAATTGAATTTATCATAGGGATTGGCTAAATCAAGTATAATAACCACTGAACTTTGATTTTTTGTCTTCACTGAATGCAAACACTCTTGAGTGGTACCAATGGTATCAAGAATCTTCCCTTTGGTTAAAAATACAAATTGTTCATTTGCAATACACTCTTAGATCTTCCATTTCATCCTGTCTCCATTAATATTTGTAACCATTTTATATACCAAATTGCACAAGGAAATAGCCCTTAAATCAAACAAATTCTCAGTAGAATTATTTTCAGGAATCAAGGTAATGAATGTAGCGTTAAGAGCACCTAAAATAAAACACTCCTTCCTGAAAAATCTTTGCAACATCCAGCAAATATTTTCCCATAATATCGACAAAATCCAGGAACAACTCATCTACCCACCCATGAGGCCTCAGAATTTTGTCCTTGGCAAACTTTGACAAAACCTTCTGGACTTCCTGAATAGAAATTTATTTACCAACCTCTAGTCCTTCTTCCCTAGTGAAAACAGATGGAAAAAGTTCAAGAACCTTTAATTGATTACCAATAAGTGCTTTCTTCTGATCATTGAATTAAAATGAGATTCTGCATAAATTTGTATCTTCTCCTGGATACTAGTTTTGATACCATTTTCATCACAAATCTCCCAAATCGAAATTAAATTCCTACAGAAAGAAGTAAAGTTATGGAAAAGTTTTGTGTTCTTATCACTAGGCTCGAGCCATATAGCTCTACTTTTAAGCCTCAAATTCTTTTCATTCTTCTCAAGAATATTATCATGTAAACCAGTTAGAAATGATATTTTTTCTCTATCTTCAAAAAAGTGACGCATTTGTTCATCATTTTCTATGGATTTCTGCAACCAATAATTATGAACCTCGATCCTTGATTTTTTTGGGTAACAACCATAATTCCTCAGCACAAAATATTTGGTCTAGAAATATATCTGCTGAAGAATAACTATTAGCTGGAGTTGATAGTACATCTTCATCATCGGCAATAGGAATACCATTAAATTCACCATGATTATCAGCAGTAGTAGGAATAATGTCATAATTTCCACAGTTCCTTTCTCCGTTGCTTTAGAAAAAAATGGAGCCAACAACATCTCATCCACTGTCATCCATATATTTCAAAATCTAATGAATCCGCACCCATGACATCAAAACCTCTCATCCAAGCAATCTCCAACCAACCATTTTTGCAGTGATGGAATATCTAGGACAAATCCTGAACCTCCAAATAACATTTACTTTGCACCATATGTTTATTTTTAAGATATGGGAGCTTAACATATGAATATTTCTCCATCCACATCCCCATCTCAAGTATTTTGAGCTCATACTCTGAAAATGATCAATATGGCCTGGAATTGCAGTGAATGTAAGGCTGTGTTCATTTTCCAAATGCTTCGTGAGTAGAGTCATCAAACCCTCTTCAATCCTGTAATTTAATAGGTTTTTAATTTGGAAACTTGCTAGAACAGATACTTGATCATGAATATGCACCCCTTCCAATATCTCATAAAGGCCTTTTTGTCCTAAAGTAGTGTTATTAGCTCGATAAATATTACTTGAACATCTAGCATTATCTTCACCTTCGGATTATGGAGCAATACTATTTCTCTTCCAGATGTAACTTAGAGCCAACCGCCGGATCTCTAACAGGAACAAACCCCAAAATATGATCAACTTCTTGGTTATTTGGTATCCCTGCACGAAACCCTAACCTCTGTAGGCTAGAAACATGCATGCATTTGAAAGATAAGATGCACTGCCAGCTTGTGTTAAACAAAGGAAGTATATCATTAACCATAACTTTGCATTTCATAATATGAAAAGACAGTTATTAATCTATAAGAGCTTTAAGTTTTAAAACAAAAATATATGTAAATGCATTAGACATTTTGAAATAAAATCAAAGCAACCCAAATTTAGCAGAATAAGAAAATTAACAAGGAATAAAATTGTCTACGGGAAAAAAATAGGCCTAAGAAAGATAGCTAACAAACCTAGGAGAAAAAACTACATATATGAATTCACAAGTTGAAATAAATTTCTTAGCATAAATGTAAGAATACTGAGAATACAGAATAGTGTATAGAGGTTCACAAAATATTGAGGTTTGGCGTTGGAACACATTAAACAAAATGCGATTTTTAATTGGGCCAGGATGGCACAGTTGATTATTGAAATTTCAAATGATATGACGCCAGGTTTGGTGAATGATCTTTAATCATGTATGGGTGTAGTCTAATCCATCGCTGGTACATTAACTCTAGACGGTGCAAGGCTATGTTACCAGAAATGGGACAATAATTAACGTTTAGGAGAAAAAAAGAGGTAGAAACAAGGACAGGATGAAAACGGTCATTTTGTATGGTCGTTTTCATTTTTGAGGTTAGAAAACCGCATGTTTCTCATGACATTCTCCCAAAAAATGGATTTTCGTTTCTCATAGAACACACACTGTTTCTTCTCATTTCTGGGTCAATTTTGTTGACACGAGTAAATTAATTATGAGGCTAAACTCATTTCATTTGGTAGTAAGGGTTAGTGTCTAGTATTATTTCGACAGCCATGAGAATTATATATCACCTGGCATAACTTTTATTTTCCATTGTAGTTATTACCATATGACAGCCACAAGTTCGTTAATGATACTCCTGTAATGTAATGATTGTGCATGAAAAATATACTAGTTAATTCGTTAGATTCTCTTTTAGTAAAGATCATTTTTTGAATTTGTACAAGTGTGTGTTGACATGATATCTAAATGTACCAAAGAATTGGTAGATGAATAGAGGAAGAATATAACGAGTCCCAGAGGGGGGCGTTGTGAGATTGAGCTAACCAAAAATATGGATAAATTCACTGTCGACATTATTTTATGGTCCGAGTTTGGAATGAGCGATAGAAAACTGGGAAAATAATTGTTCGAAGATCTTACGCACTTAGAAGAATCAATGGTGCAATCATTTGGGTTTCTATGGATTCTAGGTAGCAGGTATATGGTAATAATGAATGGCAATTGGTCAGTTTCTACAAAATGTTCAAAGGTACGAAAGGGTATGTTGGTTGGTAAAAAACTAATGGTGTTGAATGCCAAGAGTATGCCTATATTGAACTTCAAATGTAATTTCAAGGTTGAAAGAACTTCTTTTTTGAGTTGATCATGTCCTTCTTATTCCCTGTGCATCCTAGCTGAAGACCCTGAAGCGGCCTCTACTTTATGAATGGTTGAAGCTCTGCAGAAGAATCCAAAAAAAAGAGAATTTTGGTTGGCCTTTGGGATAGAACGGTGTTAAGAAAGGGGTCTATGTAACTTGAAAGGTCTCACCATTCTAAGGCCATTCTGGTATCTTGCGCGTGCCTGGTGTTACAGAAGGCATCATTCTGGCTAGTCGGTCCTGAATCATTCCTAAGAAGGTGAGAGAATTTATAACCATTGAGGATGGCTCATTACAATCTATTGAGGTATATTTCGAAAATAGTTGTGGGATAGAGGTTGGAGCCTCCAGTTGCAAGTATGGAACAATGCAATATTCCTAATAACTTATTTCCAAACTCCATAGTATATGTTAGTTGCTCTAAAATTGAAATTAGAAGTTATCTCGTCATTTGTATTTCATTAGAACATAACCTATTTTTCATATTTCTTAGAAGATTCATAAAATTGTATTAAAAATACTTCACATATACATAGCAATCATTGTTTTCACTTCATCAAAACACAAAACAACCAAAAACATAATATGAATTTACCCTTTTTTTATCGAATTTTTTGTGTGCAATATAAATTCCTACATTATTTTTTGATAACTACTAGTAGTAAGTTGTTTGCCTAAGATTTAAAGTTATCACCCCTCTTGCAAACCAGATAATTTAGAGGAATTTTCTTGTCCCTTGCTGCCTCAAGAAAACCAAAATACTTAAGAACATGCGGCGATCAATGCGAGTAATATATCTGAAGGTTTCCATTTAAGGAACCAAAGTGCTTATGGCAATTAATCACACTATCAACAATATGTAAATTCTAGATGATTGATTGAATACATATCTTGGTCCAAGTCCGAAATCTTCCATTCCCAAGTCATTAGTGTCCAAGGTAAGATAGTTAGAGGAACACGATGCTTCTAAAATAACAATCAACCCCTTCAAGATATTTGAAATTGAGGAAACTAGAAAGCGTGTGGGTTAAAGCTAATCCAATAACGTTGTTCAAGCAAGCGGAAAAAATATTAACACACCTCTGTGAGTGTTGCTTTCTTTTTATTTAATTTTTATATTTTTCTCTCTCCTTGTTTCTTGTGAGCGAAAACTATAAACTTCATTTCTTGTATTGTTCTTGTTTCTCATTTCGTTTCTTGTTTCTCTTAACATAGGTGCCACGTATGACATTGGCGGGATGTGTTCAACGTTGCCCAAAAAGAAGGAGTTGAAAGTAAATTAGAATAACTCCAAATCCTAGGCTCTATCAAGCACCGAGAGGGATCAAATCTTTCGAGGTGCAAACCTCTTCTTAAGTATTGCACTCAACTATCGACTTTGGTGTGAGTCACACCAAAAGACACATCTCTTTATTAAAGGTGGACATATAAAATTTTGATTATTAATATTTGATACTATTTATAGCAAACATATAATATTATAAAGCCTTGTAACTTTCCTGGAATATTTGTTGACCGAAAACTTAGCATATCTTTGATGGCATCCATAACTTTCATAATCTCAAGCATTGCATCGGTTAGCGAAGAGAAACTCCTACGCAATGCCACAAGCTCTGACTACCTCTTGGAGAGTGTGGATTCCATTTTTTTTACAATATCATGAAGGAAATTATGGATTCCTATTGCTTGAATCTGAATAACCTTTTCAGCCAATATTAGTATTCCAACCATGTATTTATCAATACTTGAAAGATTGGGATTTGTTCTAAACAAATCTCTTTCTCTCTATCTTGCTTCTGCATTAGATTCAATCCCTAGTCCATTTTGCACACAAACATACCCATGAACAATATTTACAGTGTCCCTTGTTACTTTCTCCAATAGCCCTTTAGGAGCTCTGCCAACTTTAGCTACCACGGCCAATGTTCTTTCACCATGTTGATCAATATCCTCAGACATTCTTATGGACTCACAGGTGGGGAAATCTAGAGTGGCAAATAACACATTTACAATGATACTCTCTTTGGGAGAAATGTATTTCTTAATTATATTTGCAATATGTTCGTAGATATCTCGTGGCTGCCCATGCATAGGGACCCTCGTTATCCCTGCTTAATAAACCATGGTAAAATATGGAGCACTCATCTTCTTAACATGGAGTATCACAGGCGTATCACTTATACTCTTGTTGCTTCTTGTAATCTCTTCTGTAACTGTATCGAGCGTTTCTTTTATCTCCGTTTCTGAAATTTTCCTTTGCTTTCCATTGTACTCCGTCAGAATTTCACATTCCATAAGTGGGAGTCTTGTACAAATCCCTTGCCCCGTAGGGATAATCCCGGCAAGGGATTCCAGTACGCTATATTTCCCTGAGGACTGATCGCCAATAAGAACAATAGTGGGTAGTCGAATACCCTCTTTCACTACTCTGAGGTTGCGAAGTGTGTTCACAGCATCGAGCAATGACCTTATGCGCTCAATGTGACTCTGGTTCAAATACAGTGAATCCGGGCTGGGCAAACATAGGCATATTCAGATAATCCATTCTTGTATGGGGAAAATTTGGTTGCTGCTGTCATTATTAAAAAACAACGCCAAACAAGATTCAGTTTCCTTGATACTTAAAGCTAAAGCTACAGCTTATTAAACAAGAGGAGGTAAATCTACTTGTCTATTTTTGCATTCAACGGGAAACGAAAATCCTTGTTTTCTGAATCATAAAGAAAAGAACAATTTGGACGGTTTCATTTTTTCAAAAATTTCACCCAAATTTGTTTTCTTTAGAATGCATATTTTCAATTAAAAAATTTCGGGGTGCTAAAGATAGTTTAAAGAACACTCACGTTTGAACTTAGTTGTTGGTGGATTTCGTTAGTTCAATAAGCATTTTTTTTCAAGATTTTCTGTGAACAGTTTTTATTGTTTTCTTTTGGAAGTAGCAAGTCAATTTCGAAGTAAAAGAATCTTAAATTCGATATGGAAAGGGAAGAAATTGAGAGGTAAGATATTTAATTTTATATGAAAGGGTAAAATTTCATGTATAGGTCAAATTATACTTATAAAAATTCGTTCAATATTTCATTGATCTAAATTTTGAAACTATAAACATTTTAACAACAACTTCAATTAATCAACATCTCTTTGGTAATTCGAAATCATAAGTAAATCACGAGTAAATAGAAGTAAATTTTTATAGCCCACATTTACATGAGGAACATTACATAAAGTTACAATATCTCCCTTATAATCGTAAATCATAAGTAAATATTTATATACGGCATTTACATGAGGAACGTATAACCTTACAACATCTCCCTCATAATATTTTTAGCCTACATTTACATGAGGGATGTTACATGCATGAGGGAGGTTAAAAGATCTCCCCCATAGTGGGTTGTAAAGCCCATCTAGGCGCAATGAGGGAGGGTCTCCGAGAGGGAGGAGGAATCTATCCAGATATTGTCGAGAAAGGCCAACTTTATGAAAACGCATAACTTAGTTAGGCTTCTCCAAATCATATAACCAAATATTAATGAAAACATGTGTAGACCACTCTCTCTTAAAACCACCATAGCTCCATTTAAAAGGGGATCTACCAAGCACCGAGAGGGATCAAATTTCTCAAGGTGCAAACCCTTTTTTAGAGTAGAAATGTTGAGGCAAACTTGTAATTCAATATTTATGGTTTTAGTTTATCTAATTTATGTTGTTTATATATATGCAATTCTAAATAGTTTAAATTCAATTTAAGAGGATATATTATTTTTAATAATATTTTATTATTTTCTATAAAAGACACATGTCAACTCTAGAATGAGCTTAGATAAAGTCACACATTTTTCTATATGAAAATATGCAACCATACTTCATTGTTATTATTTATCTAATTATTCTAGAAAAAAATTGAAACTATTTAATAACAATAAATTATTACTATTTAGTTTTGTTTTCAACATTAACATTGAATATTTAAGTGAATGAAATCTTTCATTGATGCGATTTCTTCTAATGTATAATATCAAGTGTAATTCCAACAATATCTATTAAGAATAATGAGTGTAATTAGAAGATAAAGTATGGAACAACTTTCTTTTATTATTTTAGAAAAAAATAAAATCCAGAAACAACCTGTGCCTGCTTTCGTTAAGCAGTGACGATGGAATATATGGGAGCATGGAAGTTGCACGGTTATCTCGCCATCTTCATAATCATCCAACAGATTGTACACCTCTCTCCACTTTCTACAGACTCTGATTGTTTCCTGAATGCAAAGTTCGGCAACTCGGTGAGTGTTTCAGGAACCAGGTAGACAGTCACAAATCCAGGCCTTTCTATGAGCTCCGCAAAGCTCATGCGATCATCAATTACATAATAATTCCAGTCGATGAAAGGAGCAGCCTTGGCGGATCCATTCTTTCCTTATCGCCTTCTCTGCGGATTATATTTTACAATACAGACGCGGTGGAAATCACCACAGGATTGATTCTGATGAAGATCGACCCTGCGACTTATTATATCCAGTGGCCATAATAACTATCCGTTCGACACAAATTGGGGATTGAAAATCCAAATCAAGTGACCACAAGTCCAAGGCCCTACCCCTTCCCTCATGATTGGTCACCTTCACGATCGGTAACTGTCCATGTCTTCACCCAATGTACCATTTAAATGTTTTCTTGGGTAACAAGTTGACAAATACTTCAATTGCGAGGCCAGATGTCTCAGGTGGTAGTAATGATCATTTAATAGATATTGTTCCCGATTGAATGAGATTCCATACTATCAGATTATTTCGAAGGATTACATCATTGATTACTGTGGGAACGAAGTTCATACTAAGAGCTTGAAATATCTGTTTGTGCATGATAACACTCATTTCCGCACAGGCAGAGAGAGGATGCAGCAGAACTTGCTTAATATGTGTTGTAATGTTGAACCGTTTGAGTTCCTGTATTTAATTTGGATTGTAATGCTCGAATCCCATGCAATAGGAGGAGGGATCGGAGCATTACCGTCTAATTACTAAATACAATTCCTCGAAAGTAACTCGCCCAGTTCAACCCACATTATGTCAGTTCTGCAGTACCCTCTTCCTCTGTGCAACTGAATGTTATTGGGCGTAAACAGATATCTCTAGCTCTTACTCTGAGCTTGGTAACAACAGAAATCGTTGATGCAACACTCAGAATGGATTTGAGTGCATGAGTCCCATTAGAGAAAAGACGAAAGCTTGTCGACATGTAACAAGGCCTAGTACTAAAAAGATATCCAAGAACAACATTTGACGCACCAAACATGCCAAAGCTGTACTAAAAGATATCCAAGAACAACATTTGATGCACCAGGTAAAATTGCTGAATTACTATCAAATTCCTCATGAAGGACTATCTGCTACTGGGTTGAAAAGGATTAGATCAGTTTTCTGGGATCAATATACAAAACCGTTTCCTATCAAGCTGATAGCCTAAATCAAGGAACCCTGGTGGTTTTCAATTTGGATTGCAATATTTCGATGGACACATTGAGATCGACCTTCGAATACTATTGGATGTATAGTATTTTAAATGTTTAATTGTTGTTTATCTTTTGTTTGGCAGGTTCTGTGAAAGAGATTAGAGAAATACCGTGGAAAGGGCACTGCAAGTTTGTGGAGTTCTTCGATGTGTGGGAAATAAACGGCCAATATATTGGTGGAAGGCGAGTTAAAATAGAATTCAGTCGACCTGGTGGGCAAGGTCGCATGAAAGCCGAATCTAGGCAG